>NW_021025816.1:1091747-1212898 GCF_004153795.1 Camellia sinensis
CTTTTTTTGGCTGGTTTGATGAGTTCTCATTTTCTTCATATACATGCCATGTAAACCATGCTTGCTAGCCAATGTTGCATGCTATTTTAGTCCATCATGTTAGCATCTTTTGGCCATGCTTTAAACCAAAAATGTGCATATTTTGGGACTGTCTTGGCTCTGTCTTTATGCTTCATGATCAAATAATGCTTGCTTTGTATACTTATGGTTCAATGCATTGAACTAGTTTTGAGTTTTGGGGCTTATTCCATGCATCGGGTGTCATATTTCCATGTTTCGGGACCATTTAGCATCATGTTTCAGTGCTGAAATTTACATGTTTGAATGCCATGCTTCAGCCTTGCCATGTTTTGGTAGAGTGGCATTTAACGCCTTAGGTTCGGTCCTCGATTTGCGTGCATGTGTGAACGCATTTCGGTCGTCTCATTTTCATCTAATGGCCACTGATGTGAGTGTGGTTGAGGTCCACTCATGATTGGTGTAAGTCCATTATGCATTGTGTATGCCTTTCAATTCATAGCACTGCGTATGCTAGGTTGCGTGTTACAGCTTTGTGTATGCCATGTTACATCGAGCATTGTGTATGCCATTTCATAGCATTGCGTATGCTAGGTTGGATGTTAGTCGCATTGTGTATGCCATCTCATTTGCATTGTGTTTGGGATAGGAGTTAGCCCAAGCACGGGAAACGAGGGACGTTCCGTACTTCGAGTGACGGAACGTGTCTCAATTCCCCGTCGCCGACACTCCGGATTACCCATGATGGAGTCTAGGTCTTGTTATGTTTTCATGTGCATTCATTTCATATTGAGTCGTGCAATTCGACTCCTCGGCCATCATGCATCGATATGCGTGATTGGTAGCACGAGGATCGAGGGCTATACTCCCTGAAGAGTAGTCATGCATACATATGTGAAATACTTTGCCATGCCCCTTTCTTGCTCTCTGTCGCAGCAAATCAGAAATCAGCAGCTTTCTAAAGCCTTGCACAGCATTCCGGCATTAATTGCAAACAGAGGCAAACTGAGGCATCACAAGGATTTCCCGACAAAGGCAACCGAGCATGCATCATTCGGAATAGTGCCGAGGCGGTCCATAGCTTGCATGCCAATTCCCTGCTTTCCTAGATTAATTTGTTAATTAATTAGGATTTTGTATTTATTTGGACTGTACTATTCATTCGGACTGTATTATTTATTCGGACCCTCCGAGCGAGGGCACAACTGTAATAAGTGTGCGTGCGTGTGATGTATGTCTTCCAACCCCACGTCTTTCTCCCTTTTATTTACCAGCTTATGATGGTTAGATTAGGGCATATTTCAATTAGCATACCGTATGATAGCATGTTTGCATCATTCATCTGTTTTGCATGCATCGGGCTCGGCGCATCATACTAACTGCATTTGTATTTCAATTCCAAGTTGAATACGTGTTAGTTGTAGCATTTCATATGCCATTTTTAGAATAGCCGAGCCTATCTTAGTTGCATTTTTGCATGTGTTGAATTAGGCATTTCTGTATAGTTAGGATCATGCATGGATTTCTAACATAGCTTTTGTTTTGGCTTGGAGTACTCGGTAAGTGTTTATGCTTTAGCATCCTTGCATGTGTGTGAGTGACTGCCATGATAGCATGCTTACCATGAGGCTATGTGTTTATATGATATAACTGCCTGAATGCCTGTGGGTGAAGGTTGGGTTATTTGAATTGGAACAATTCATTAATTGTGAGTTTTAATCCCACTAGATAGTGGCAAAATCATGTTTTCTGAGCCTACCCGAGGGTGGCAAATCCACGTCTTAGCCTACTTACGAGTAGCACCATCAAACCATTTTCAAATAAACAAACATGAGATGTTTTTTTCCAATTCAGGCGATCCAATCTATACTTGTATGCTTTGCGCATCACATAGTAAATCTAGGCTAATAACCGGTTTAAGAACGCATAATATTTTCAAAACTAGATATCATGGTTAGTAGAGACCGATCTTTGATCGGGCGAGTGGGGGTGCTCACGAGGTGACCTTCCCCAATCGTACCCAAGTTCCCGAGCCGAGGCAACTTTGGTGATAACGGACACGTGGCCTTAGGCAACGAGTCAGGGTTTCCTAAATTTCCCAAAATAAAATATTTAGGTGGTTACTCTGTATCTGGCAAAGCAGTCCATGCTTGGCACTTCTTTCAAAAAATTTGTTTTTAAAAAACGATTTGCCGGATTTGAACTCTTTGATGATTTCATCGGTCTTGCATTACACTCTGTGAGATTAGATACAGGACCGTGACATTGAGTCATGAACTGTAGTGAGCCCAATGAACAAAACGGAGGGGATTTCCTCCCGGGACGTTCGGGGACGTCTACAGTTTCTAGCGACTCCGCTGGGGATTTAGAGAACTTGACTCGAACTCATGATATCTTGTTTTGATTACACTTATGTGTTTCTTTGCATTGCATTTGCATTGGTGCGCCTAGGACACTGTGTTTGCCGTATGCTATTCCTGAACGGTTTGCCGGAGGCTCACTTTGCGAAGCGTGCCATAAGGCTGACCGGTTGCGGGCTCTGCCACGACGGGAACACAAATCCCGATTTTACCGGGGCACCCTTTTTGACCATTCGACCTAGTGCATATCAGAATCCATAGTGACCATTCCAAATTAGGACAGGTTGCTTACCCGATCATAGGTTATTTGAAACTGCTGCGTGCGTAGTGAAACCCTAGCTCTTGAGAAAATAGGACAGGGAAACCCTACCCCAACATAGGGGTGTTTTGACTCTCACTTGCTTGCTATGTGCTTTTAGGGTGTGTCCTTACAGGAATGCATGTAACAGTTTGCAAGTTTGGGTATTAGGCCTGCGGGCATCAGTATCTGGGAATCAGTTTTACCTGAGGGTATCAGTTTACAGGCGGACTTTTGGGCAAAATTTGGTAGAGAGCACGGTCATTCAGCTACGCTTATATCTGTTTTGGCAAAAATGGGCTGAGATGTTGCCTGTTTTCTCTTTTGCTAGGGTAGTCCTGGAATTATTGCTTCAGAAGGTTCCAATATCCCTCGGGTACATTGGACTAGTGCTGATAGACTTTGTCTAGTCAGAGACTCAGTTCAGAGCAGCTAGTGTTTTCCTTCGCTGAGGCAAGGCAAAGAAGGGCTGGTCAAGGCTCACCGATTCATCTGATCCGCCAGTCACCAGTCACATCATCAGCAGACCGTGACGGCACAGGGTTCGGAAGAATTTGTGGCCGTGATAGCAGCGTTAAATCAGGGAACTACCATGCAGGCCGAGACCGGTATTGAAACGTAGCGCCCATCTGGGGCATCTGCCTCACATCTAGCTTTGGGACCCCAGCCGAACTTTGACCCACTTCCGCCAGCTGAAGATTTGCAGGGTCCAGATCCCCGAGAAAGGTTGACTCAAGCTCGAGTTTCCACACCCCTGGTGCAGCCTACTGAGAGGGTTCATCCCTCTGATGTCAATAAATTCAATCCGACTGCAGTGAAAATTGCGAACCTTGAGAAGCAATTCAAAAGGGCATAGGGCCTTAACTCCATTCACGACATTGAGGATGGGTCCACTGAGGTTGCCGTAAGGCTTCCAGTCGGGAGTACCAATGCTGGCGGTAGCACTGTTTCCAAACCCACTAAAGTCAACATAGTTGCCATAGCCGACCCTTTTGCCAAGGCCAGCCTACAAATAGCCAGCCCAGCTCGAGCTCAGGGTAGATTTTTCACCCCCCTCCATATGAGCCTAACTAGCGCACTAAAAGTCTTGATTGAAAGAGGGTATCTCAAACCCCTCGATCCTCAACCTCTGCCTGACCCACTCTCAGTCAGACATAACCCCTCTAAGTACTGTGTGTACCATCAGCAGCGCGGTCATGGCACTGACCGTTGCTACTGCCTTCATTACGAGGTCCAAAATCTCATCGACAACCGGACGATAGCTCCACCTTTAGACCCCAATGACCAAACATCTCTTGCCTACCTCAATCTCATCCATATACTGCTATCCACCTATGACCCCAGTATATACATCACCCTGGCCCATCTACCCAAGCCTGAGGTGTTTATTCCAGAAAGCATAAACTTATGCATGATGGATGCACCTGGATCCCAATCATCTAAAACCCGTGAGCCCACTACTTCTGAGCTGAAGAGAATGATCGAAGATCTTCAGAGAACTGTGACAAATCTGGCCTCTGAGACATTGGCTCCCTCATCGACTACATCACATACCGGGAATTTCATGACAAAAGGCTCCCCAATCTTGGGACTGGCTGCATTTGAAGAAAGCCAAACCCTTGGCAAAGGGGAAGCAGGTGGTAAGAACAAGGTAGGGGCAAGCATTGGTCCCCATGAACACCTTCAACGGGCTGTTGAGGCTTTGAAGGCCGAAGGACTAAACAAACAGCAAGTGCTTGCAGTGGTTGGAAAAACTGTGGATGATACTTTTGCCACTGAAGTTGGGGGCAGTCTGAATCAAGGGGCAAGCCGAGACAAGGGATATTGTACCAGAAACGATCCTGTCAACTCCAATCCTACACTTGGAAGAGATCATCAAAAGTCAGCACCTACCGACCCTTTCGCTGGTACATCCAACACAACCAGCTCACAACCTGCCAAATACCCACCTTGGGGCCAGAGGGTGTTCACCCCACTGGACATGTCTCTGTCAACGGCCCTGAGGGTGCTGATCGAAAAGGGGCATCTGAAGCCCCTGGAGCCGCGGCCATTACTGAATAAACTTCCTCTGTTCCATAACTCGGCGAGGTACTGTGTCTTTTATCAACAAGTTGGCCATGACACTAACATGTGTCTTCGCCTTCATCATGAAATACAAGATCTGATTGATAAGAAGGTCATCGTCGCGTCAGGTCCTGCAAAGTCTATCGGCGCTGGATTGGTGAACTTGGGGGATAATGTGACCATGTGATCGGGGGATGAACCAGCTGCGGGTGGTGCTCGATTTACTTCAGACATGGGAATGGCACGCACTGTTTTGAGCATTTACGAATGCTAGTTTTGTAGTTTCTGACTTGGGTGTTAAGTCAGTTCTGTGGTTTTGTTTTAAGTCTGTCTCTTTGTTTTGAGTCAGTCTTTTTGTTAAGGTCTGTCTTGTTGTATCGAGTCAAGTCTTGTTGTGCAGATGTCGGGTGATTTCGGGGTTGTTGTCTCGGATATCACTATTTTGTTTTGTGTTTGTCTTTTTGTTTTCTTTTTGAGTCTGTTTCTGCCGTGGAGCTAGTTACACCATCAGATTTGAATGGAACAACAGTTGTCTTTTCACACTCTTGTACTCGCTTCTGCCTTGCGCCAGTTATGCCAAAAGTTTGAATGAAACGGCAATGCTTTTCACCTACTTTTCTATGCCTCGAACTCATTGCATTGACCTAAGTTTTTCAAAAACTTTTTGAACATTGTGATGAAAACAAAGAAGAAGGAATTCCTCAGGAGTTGCAAAAATTTGATCAAGTGAGAGAAAGAGAGGCGTGCTAAGCCCTTAATGATTGAGATCATGCTTGTTAATGTGAGTACTGAGAAGGACCTTGGCTTTGATCCAGATTGGTTTTACACTGTCTTCGGCGCGAGCGATTTGTCGCTTTCTTAAAAACTTTCAAAAAAATGTTTTGCGTCGTCCTGCGAAGACCTGTGTGGAATCACTCTTGAGATTGTGCAGCCTAGGATTGCTCTCAGCCTCGAGACTTGACCCCTTGCTTTCGAACCTCGAACCTAAATTCAGAATGTTCAATGGCCAACTACTATGTGAGGCCTGTGTGGCCAGATTTAAAGCAGCCCTCGAACAAGAGGCACCAAAGTTAGATCAAGAAGATCAGTTGTCATCAAAAGAAGCTTGCAAAGCTAGATCAGAAGCATCCTTGGAACTAGGGGCAAAGAATTTCAAATGTGCTCGAAGAGCCGAAGATTGATCATTCCACAAATCAAAGAAGGTCGGCAAGAATGCCAAATCCCAGAAAGGAGGAAAGAAGACAGTTTCTGTTGAAGAACAACTGAGTTCCTATCCGCAACACTAGGGGCAAAATCAGCCCCCCATTGGATGGACTCCTGCATCGTTAGCGAACAGCAGCCATTCTCCTGGATTCAGATGACTTCAGGATCCTAAAACCAGTTGGCATGGACAAAGCTACACTTTTACTCTTGAGAGGCTCGCTGGGCCGAAAACCCGGAAGGGCAACCCAGGCAAAAGTAAGAGCAAGAAAAAAAAAAGAAAAATGCAAAAAGAAAAAGAAGAAAAGAAGAAAAAATTCTGAAAAATGAAAAAAAATGCAAAAAAAAGAAAAAAGAAAAAAAAGAAATGAAAAAGAAAAGAAAAACATAGCTCGCAAGGTTGAAAACCCAGAAAGGGCGGCCTTGGCAAAAATTAGAGCGCAAAAGGAGAGCGAAAATACCCAAGTGTACCTTACACCCCGAACTACGTAAGGCTTGATTCCCATCTTTGGGATACGTAGGCAACTTCATTCTGAAGTCCAGCCATAAACACTTCCAAATCGATTGTGTCCATGTAATGGTTTTGATCATCTTTGCCTTCTCTGTATCCAAGAGTCTGGTTGTGTTCGTCACTCTGAGGACTAACTACAATGCGCTGCGGTGCCGTTCAAACAAAGGGCAACTTTCCGTTGCCATTCAATGCGCTGCGGTGCCGTTCAAACAAGGGGCAACTTTCCGTTGCCATTCAATGCACTGCGGTGCCGTTCAAACAAGGGGCAACTTTCCGTTGCCATGCAGCTCCCCTCAAGCAAGGGGCAATTTTCCTTCGAATCTGAGGTTGTGCATCTCGAGAGTGGGTTCTATGCTCGTTAAGCAGTGGCCGTTTGCAAAAACAGTTTTTGAGAATTTTTACTAAGGTTGACTGATTTTCTCTCGAAAACTATTCCATTTTTTCAAAACTGGACCTTTTTCTTGGACCCAAAAAAGGAAAATTTTCAGTGCTCATAACCTAACTTGCATGATTTTGAATCAGAAAATCGAACAAGCGTGTTAATCTAACTCTCATTTTGGTTAAAATTGTTTTAGTAGAAAACCAAAACAAAAAAAAATGGTCAAAACGATGAACTAGGGGCACAGTTTGAGTCGGGTGTTCTGTCTTTTCCCCTTTATCAACGTATTTGCCAGAAAGGGCACCATACTTGCCAGAAAGGGGCACAACGGAAGCTAACCGCAAAAAGGACAGAAAGCTCTCACATCCTCCAAGCAACGAGGTATCAAGCCAAGTGCGAAGCACAAACAGGAATGGATCGAGATATTTCACTCCTTTGTTTGGACACATCTGATTACATCCAAACTCCCCCGCGGAGCATCGTCAACCGATGTCAACTGCAGATGTGCTACACACCCAGTTGTAGCGTAACCCCTCTGTGGGAAAGTTCACTGTTGTAAGCAGAAGGAAGAATCTAGCAGAATGCTAGGGGCATGAGCCCGCAATTTCTTGTTTATCCATCAACTACCCAGGGAAGGGATAAAAAATAAGAGATTAAAGAATAGAGAGATGTGTGCTGAGAGAAAAAGTGAGGAAAAGGGTTTTGTGAGAAAAACGGAGCCTGAGGGCCGAGTGATGTGAGAATCACAAATGAGAAAGGGTGGGAAACAATACCCGGAGAAACTGGCTCCTTGTGTACCGAGAGGTCTCTTACCTTTGTAACACAGCTGAGTGTTGTATTTGTGTGTTTTCGTTTGTCTCAATTCTTGATTTGAGTCGTTTGAGTGTCAATAGATGTGTTTAGGTTGTTTTATCTTGTTTTTCCTTTGATGAGTTAAGTTTAGGCTGTTCTAACTTTGTTTTCCGTTTTTGAGTCGTTTTGGCTGTGGTCAGTTGTAGGCTCAATACCCGGTCAAAAACTTATCTCTCAATTTCAAAAACGAATCATTTTGTGCTCAGAGTGCCATGCCATTCTCCAGATTTGCGCAAAACAAGATTTATTCTTTCATAAAACTACAGGGTTCAACCCAGGTCATGTGAGAACAGTAAAACCAGGACCTATCTGAAGCTATGTAGGTTCCAGACTGCAAAGCCAAAGAAAAGAGGGAAAATTTGGAGCATCTGGGTTTGTTCCAACTTCTACAGGTTCCGTTTTGCATCCTGTCTTTTCAGATTAGGTTGTCTGTTCAAAATGAGCTGTGTGCCAAATAAACCAAATACTGTGCTATGAGCTGCGTGTTCAGAATGAGCGGTGTACTGATATGAGCTGTGTGTTTAAAGTGAACAGAATACTGTGTTGACTGTTTCACTGTCTCAAGCCAAAATGGCGATCAAAAGTGCTCTCCCTGAGTACCATTCCCCGTTAGAGTTATCTTGGCTTTTATTTGCAATGAGGGAAAATTTGTGAATAAGATCAGAAAGAAAAACGACATCCGTGGCTTTTACATGTAGAGATTATCCCTTGTCAGCAAGAAATCATTCTACCATTCTTCCACTTGCTTGGGACGCATTTGGATTTCGAATCCACCTTTCCTCATTTCACATGAAACGTGTTAGGATGTGACGTTTACCTGGTTAAAACCTTCTCTCTCTCCGTATGAAATACATTGAGATATGCTTGTTGGTTACACCATTGTTTTTCTCCCTGGTTAAAACCTTCCCTCTCTCCGTATGAAATACGTTGAGATACGCCTGTTGGTTACACTATTGTTATTCTCCCTGGTTAAAACCTTCCCTCCCTCCGTATGAAATACGTTGAGATACGCTTGTTGGTTACACCATTGTTTTTCTCCCTGGTTAAAACCTTCCCTCTCTCCATATGAAATTCGTTGAGATACGCCTGTTGGTTACACCATTGTTTTTCTCCCCGGTTAAAACCTTCCCTGGTTAAAACCTTCCCTCTCTCCGTATGAAATACGTTGAGATACGCCTGTTGGTTACACCATTGTTATTCTCCCTGGTTAAAACCTTCCCTCTCTCCGTATGAAATACGTTGAGATACGCCTGTTGGTTACATCATTGTTTTTCTCCCTGGTTAAAACATTCCCTCTCTCTGTATGAAATACGTTGAGATACGCCTGTTGGTTATACCATTGTTATTCTCCCCGGTTAAAACCTTCTCCCTCTCCGTATGAGATACGGTTAGGTATGCCTGTTGGTTACGCCACCTTCGCACCTTTCACGTGAAACGTGTTAGGATTTGTGTTCATTTTCCTACACTCGCATGAAACGCGTTTGGATCTCATAGTTCACCCTTTCCTTCTTTCATGTGAGACGTGTTAGGTTGTTGATTCACTCGGTTAAAGACATCAGGTGCGTCTGGTGTTCACATTCATTTTGTGTATCTATCGCACTTATTCACTGTGTACATCTAGCACACACTTTCATTACAATTGTGGTACAGTCTCATACCTTTCTCTTGTATCTTAGGACCCGTGAAGCGCGGCCCTGGGTGTGTTTTATCTCGGGACGCGTGAAGCGCGAGCCCAAGCGGTTTCAGACCTCTTCTCACGATTTCAGCGTGGTTTGAGTGTTCCTTTCCTCACACGATTTCAGCGTGTTTGGTATTTATCTAAGGTTGCGTGGAATGCGCTCCTGATTGATTTTCTTTGTTCTGCCTCCACTCATGAGTCCAGCGTAGTTGGAGTATGTCACCCTTTGCATCTATTGTACTCTCTGTTGCATCGCATCTATTATCTATTGCATCATATCTGTTTTATCGTCTGGTCTAGGAGACCTTAAATCCCGCATCTTCATTCGTATTGTCTTGTGCACTCTCTGGTCTAAGAGACCTTAAATCCCCTAAAGGTGCAATTCCTTTGGTGGTTGTCGTGCCCGAACGACTTCCAGTGGTTTGGTATAGCCACCTGCCTGTGCTTGCGATGAGTTCTTAGGAGACTAACTGAGACGGTGGAAATTAGAGTTCGAATGGCTTATGCCTAGAACGCAAAGGTTCGGGATTTCCGAGACTAAAGTCTGGTTTAAATACCCAGGGGTATATCCTCGGCTTGAAATCTGTATGGTAGCCCCATAGGTTGAGAAAGCATGTGTATGCGCCTCAATTCTGGATACTGAACCAACCTAGTCTGTCACCCTGTTGGAGAATAGGGAAAGCTGCGACCATAGTCAGGGAGAAAAGTAGTACCTGTGGTTCAACCAAGAAGAAGCGAAAGATTCCCACATCAGCATGAGGTAGGACATTGCCGAGGTAAGTCATTGCCAATTGCCCCTGTAAGGTACCTTCCCTTCCTAGCTATTACATTGCATTTTAGCTACTATATTGCATTGCACATAGTATCTATCGCATGCATCTACTGCATATCCGTTGTATCGCCTGCATCCTTCCCATGTTGAGCTTGGTCTAGTATGTGCTCATACTTTTCATGTCAAAGCATGGTTATGAGATTTTGTGTACGCACCTATTCCACTAATGGAATTGTGGTTTGAGGGTGAAGGCACCATTTCCGTGCTAGACATGGTTTGTTTGTGTCCATGCCTTTCCTAGGCAAAATTTGGTTTGGCTGTGCGCCTTATCCATTGTATCCATTGTATTGTAGTATAGCGTGTTGCATCTAGCATTTAAGATCACGATCTTTCTTGAGCAGATCATGCCTCACTTATATCATGCCATCCAATTACTTGTATTTGTGTTCCGTCTACGCACACATAGTTCTGTATGTGTACGCGCCTATTCCACTAATGGGATTGTGGTTTGAGGGTGTTGGCACCTTTTCTATGGTAGACGGAGTTTGATTTTGTATCTCTATCCCTTTATGATATTTGTGTGGTTTTGCACTACTTGTGGTTTGATTATTTTGATACATTGCATATCATTTGCACTGTTTCATTCCATTGCATTACATAAATCCTGAATCTTCAAACCGGCTTCACTTAGCGTATAAGTCCAATCTTCAAACCGGCTTCCCTTAGCGTATAAGTCCAATCTTCAAACCGACTTCGCTTAGCGTATAAGTCCAATCTTCAGACCGGCTTCGCTTAGCGTATAAATCCAATCTTCAAACCGGCTTCGCTTAGCGTATAAGTCCAGTCTTCAGACCGGCTTCGCGTAGCGTATAAGTCCAATTTTCAAATCGGCTTCGCGTAGCGTATAAGTCCAATTGTCGAAATCTTCTTGCATATCGTTTTGCATTTTGCCCCCACCTGCAGGCATGCCTGCGGGCACATCTGTGTTATCTTGCCTGTTTGTCTAAGTCTTTGGCCTTGTCAAAAATGGGTTGTCTCTGGGCTTTGACATTCACTCCCATCATGTATGACTTCCGAGTTCTGTCAAAGAGGGGCAACTGTAGACACCCCATTTTTGACTGACCTTAAGACTCAGACGTCACCAACTGGGCGCTCGGTGATGTTGCATATTGTGCTCGTTCTGAGGTTTCAGAGTCTCGGCTGCGAGCCTTGCCTCCGGACTTCGGGGCTCTTTTGTGCTTTGCCTCGATTTACGAACTAGGTCCTGTTTTCTCTGTTTTCTCTTCCCGAAGGGAGGGAGAGGTCTCGTAGACCATCTCTCAATGGCCGTAGGCCACATTTCGTGGTCGTAGGCTATTTTTCCCGTTTGGAGCCTGGTTTTCGGTTTTCGGAGCCGTTGGCCGTGCGCCTCGGTTTGGGACCGCTTAACTACCTTCGATTGCTCCGGTTTTTGGCACACACCTTATTTCCTCCCTTTAGAGGGACACTGTGGCCCGGGAGACCACCTTCGTGGTCATACGCCACTTCCGGTGCCTAACAGCCTGTTTTCGGGGCCCCGAACCTTCGTTTTGCATCCGTTTTGGTCCATTTTTGGTAGAGACCCTATTTTCATTGTTAGGAAGGTGGTAGGATGGTGGCCGGCCACCTTTTTCCCTGAAAAACCAGTTTTCTCATTTTTCTCTCTCCAAAAGCCGATTTTTCTGACAGAAAGCTGGTTTTTCTCACTTTTGAGCCACATTTTCAGGCTTTTCATACCACCATTGTGATCTACTCATCTGGGAGGCTACCAATATGGTAGGCCGACCAATTTTTTCTTCTTGACCCTTTTGAACCTTGCTTAAAAGTTGGCTTTTCTCTCTCTTGGGTCACATTTTCTAGTTTTTCACCACAGGGCTGTGTTCTACTCATCTGGGAGGCCACCTTTCTGGGTAGGCCGACCAACAATTTTGCTTGAACCTTTTGACCCCTGGTCGGCCGACCAAGGGGAGTGGCCGGCCAGCCACTTGAACTTGCCAGCCTGCTTCTTGCTTTTTGCCCTCTCTGAATACTTTACAGCTGTGCCAGCTGGGGGGCATTTGGTGCATCCTCCATACACGTGTATGGAGGATCTTTGAAGCTTCCAAGAGAAGATTTGGCCTCTCTTCTCTATAAGAGAGGCCCTCCTCTTCATATCTAAGGGTTGAACAAAATTTCTTAAGGCATATAACCTCCCTCCTCCATTGTCACTATTCCAAGCTCCAAAACCCTAATTTTCTTGGTCCATTTGCACTACAACCCTTAGCACCACACCTCCATCATCCATTCCAGCATCTTGGAAGTCATTTGCAGAGGTTGAAAGCTCACCAACTTGGTCCAAAAGCTGCTGGAGGTCGGCTCTTCAAGGGTAAGTGTCTATTTCCCTTAAAATTGCATTTTTTTGCTTCATTACTTAGCTTCACTTGCAAGTATTTCTAGGATTTGTCATAAACTAGAAAGTGTTATATTTTGAGCTCCTCTTCAACTTTGTTTAAGGGAACTTTACTGTTTGAGGTCATCTACTTCACCTTACCCTCTATCTCTCTTTTAGGGCTATTTTTGCATCATACTTTAGCCTTACTTGGGAACATTTTAGAGATTTGTTATAAACTGAAAAAGTTCTTGTTTCGAACTCCTCTTTAAGTTTTCTTGAGGTCACTTTTCTTTTTGGAGTCATCTCCTTCCTTGCATGCTTCATTCCTTCATATTTAGGGCTATGCATTAGAGCATTTGCATTGGACTTGTTTTGGCCTCTTAGCCACTGAAATCCAGGGGATTTTCAGTAGCTTTGATGAGGTTTTGAGCTTTGAAATCATAGAGGGGTGACCCTCTCACCCCTCATTTGCTTTACTAGCATCATTGACTTTCCAAAGGGGCTCTATTTTTCATGCATTGAAGTCACTTTTTGAGCCCAATTTTGTGGGTTTTAAGGTCTGCCTTAGGTCTTTCCGGGGCCCTTTTGATCATATTTTATGTCTATAGTGCATGTGTAGAACAATTTCATTCAAGGCCTTTTGAGTGGGCCTTTCATCGTGTGCCTCCTTGACTGATTTTAGGGCCAATTTTGTGAGTTTTAGGGCTGTCATAACTCATTTCTAGAGTTGGTTTGGTTATGCTAAGTGTCTATCTTATATGTGCTTAACAACCCCTTGAATGGCCTTCCAAAGAAACCCCTCATTTTTGCATGCATTGACTGCATTTCAGTTATTATTTAGGCATATTTTGACATGTTTTATTCACTGTTTTTGGCTGGTTTGATGAGTTCTCATTTGCTTCATATACATGCCATGTAAACCATGCTTGCTAGCTAATGTTGCATGCTATTTTAGTCCATCATGTTAGCATTTTTTGGCCATGATTTAAACTGGAAATGTGCATGTTTTGGGACTTCCTTGGCTCTGTCTTTAGACTTCATGATCAAATAATGCTTGCTTTGTATACTTATGGTTCAATGCATTGGACTAGTTTTGAGTTTTGGGGCTTATTCCATGCATCGGGTGCCATATTTCCATGTTTCGGGACCATTTAGTATCATGTTTCAGTGCTGAAATTTACGTGTTTGAATGCCATGCTTCATCCTTGCCATGTTTTGGTAGAGTGGCATTTAATGCCTTAGGTTCGGTCCTTGATTTGCGTGCATGTGTGCATGCATTTCGGTCGTCTCATTTTCATCTAATGGCCACTGATGTGAGTGTGGCTGAGGTCCACTCATGATTGGTGTAAGTCCATTATGCATTGTGTATGCCTTTCAATTCATAGCACTGCGTATGCTAGGTTGCGTGTTACAGCTTTGTGTATGCCATGTTACATCGAGCATTGTGTATGCCATTTCATAGCATTGCGTATGCTAGGTTGCATGTTAGTCGCATTGTGTATGCCATCTCATTTGCATTGTGTTTGGGATAGGAGTTAGCCCAAGCACGGGAAACGAGGGACGTTCCGTACTTCGAGTGACGGAACGTGTCTCAATTCCCCGTCGCCGACACTCCGGATTACCCATGATGGAGTCTAGGTCTTGTTATGTTTTCATGTGCATTCATTTCATATTGAGTCGTGCAATTCGACTCCTCGGCCATCATGCATCGATATGCGTGATTGGTGGCACGAGGATCGAGGGCTATACTCCCTGAAGAGTAGTCATGCATACATATGTAAAATACTTTGCCATGCCCCTTTCTTGCTCTCTGTCGCAGCAAATCAGAAATCAACAGCTTTTTAAAGCCTTGCATAGCATTCCGACATTAATTGCAAACAGAGGCAAACTGAGGCATCACAAGGAATTTCCCGACAAAGGCAACCCGAGCATGCATCATTTATCATTCGGAACAGTGCCGAGGTGGTCCCTAGCTTGCATGCCAATTCCCTGCTTTCCTAGATTAATTTGTTAATTAATTAGGATTTTGTATTTATTTGGATTGTATTATTCATTTGGACTGTATTATTTATTCGGACCCTCCGAGCGAGGGCACAACTGTAATAAGTGTGTGTGCGTGTGATGTATGTCTTCCAACCCCACGTCTTTCTCCCTTTTATTTACCAGCTTATGATGGTTAGATTAGGGCATATTTCAATTAGCATACCGTATGATAGCATGTTTGCATTATTCATCTGTTTTGCATGCACCGGGCTCGGCGCATCAACTAACTGCATTTGTATTTCAATTCCAAGTTGAATACGTGTTAGTTGTAGCATTTTATATGCCATCTTTAGAATAGCCGAGCCTATCTTAGTTGCATTTTTGCATGTGTTACATTAGGCATTTCTGTATAGTTAGGATCATGCATGGATTTCTAACATAGCTTTTGTTTTGGCTTGGAGTACTCGGTAAGTGTTTATGCTTTAGCATCCTTGCATGTGTGTGAGTGACTGCCATGATAGCATGCTTACCATGAGGCTATGTGTTTATATGATATAACTGCCTGAATGCCTGTGGGTGAAGGTTGGGTTATTTGAATTGGAACAATTCATTAATTGTGAGTTTTAAGCCCACTAGATAGTGGCAAAATCATGTTTTCTAAGCTCACCCGAGGGTGGCAAATCCACGTCTTAGCCTACTTACGACTAGCACCATCAAACCATTTTCAAATAAACAAACATGAGATTTTTTTTCCAATTCAGGCGATCCAGTCTATACTTGTATGCTGTGCGCATCACATAGTAAATCTAGGCTAATAACCAGTTTAAGAACGCATAATATTTTCAAAACTAGATATCATGGTTAGTAGAGACCGATCTTTGATCGGGCGAGCGGGGGTGCTCACGAGGTGACCTTCCCCAATCGCACCCAAGTTCCCGAGCCGAGGCAACTTTGGTGATGACGGACACGTGGCCTTAGGCAACGAGTCAGGGTTTCCTAAATTTCCCAAAATAAAATATTTAGGTGGCGACTCTGTATCTGGCAAAGCAGTCCATGTTTGGCACTTCTTTCAAAAAATCTGTTTTTAAAAAATGATTTGCTGGATTTGGACTCGTTGATGATTTCATCGGTCTTGTATTACACTCTGCGAGATTAGATACAGGACCGTGACATTGAGTCTTGAACTGTAGTGAGCCTAATGAACAAAACGGGGGAGAATTTCCTCCCGGGACATTCGGGGACGTCAACACGGTGGAACAAGGAATTCAAGGTCGAAATAACCCACTTTGGGTAATGGTCTTTCAAAAAATCTGTTTTTAAAAAATGATTTGCCGGATTTGGACTCGTTGATGATTTCATCGGTCTTGCATTACACTCTGCGAGATTAGATATAGGACCGTGACATTGAGTCCTGAACTGTAGTGAGCCCAATGAATAAAACGGGGGGGATTTCCTCCCGGGACGTTCGGGGACGTCTACAATAATAAATAAAGATTCTTTCATCCGATTGCAAAATGAATGCAACCGGAGTATAACTAAATAAATTACCCATAGGCATACATCTTTGAAAGTAAAAGAAATGGTTTATCCTTTTTACAATAAAGGCATACCACCCACAAATAAAAAGGCCCCATGGCCAACAACTAAGGGTGATCCTCGATCTCAAGCATTTATTAACATCACCTGAAAAGAATTAGCAACGTGGGATGAACATAAAGTCCAGTAAGAATCTTAACATGATCCTAAACAATAACAACATATAGATAGTTATGATCATAAATGCTCCACATCATATCATATACATATTGTGATGGTTTATAACCCAAGTATACATACATAGATACTTTTATCAAAATCATTCGATTTATTCAACAACATGACCAATTCACATTTACTACTCATTTTCCCATCTTTAACAAAATATCACATAATAACCGTATTTTCTATCTTTAACAAAGTATTACAAAACAATCGCCTGCCTTTGAAACAAATCACAAAGATCCAATTTTCTTTTCCTTATTTCTTACAACCTCAATGCATAGATACATTCATCACATTTCCATGCCTTAAATCCAAGGTTAAGGAAAATACTATCAACAATCAATTTGATGCACCAACGTATACACATAACCATTTAACTCAAGAGATGAAAACAACACACACACCTAACCACTACCTACTCAACTTTTAAGACAACTCGATCTCCCAAAGCCACAATCATCATAACACATGGCATATCATAGTCACATTGAAACAATAATAATAATAACTCTACTTTACCTGCCTTAAGCACTGTAAGCCAACGGTACATCTTTTCACAACAAAATGCCAATTTTCCAGACACCGGTTGGAAGGTAATGGTACCTCTGCCAAGTTCTCCTGGCGCTAGCTGGAAGGTACTGGTACCTCTTATTCTTAGCGTAACCAAGTTCTTCAGGCGCTAGCTGGAAGGTATTGGTACCTCATATACTCAGCGCATGCACAATTTCCAACCATCACTTTGAACAACAAGCATAAATAATTCAAGTGTGCTACATATACGTAATCATTTCAGCATCAGAATGTCATCCTACCATGATGACCAAGGACAAAACTTCTAAACAATATGTATTAACTACATGTAATACAATTATACAATTTTGATGAGATATTAAGTCCAACAACAACAATAATATTCAAAGGTTTTCAACTTCTACCTAAAGTTCTTTCCCAATTTGCAAAAGAGTTATAATTTCCTCTTTTTTCCAAAATCAATTTCCACAATTCCCAATTCACAATACACCAACTATATTTTAAAAAAAAGAGAGCTCATTTTCTTCATTTAACCGAAAACCCAATCCATGGATAATAAAGTCGTAATCCACTCAATTTCAATTCAACAAAAGTGTAATCCAATGATTCTAATCTCATGGTTAACCCCTTTTTAGAAATTAACAATTACCAATTCATTATACTCAACTATAATCAACCCAACACAAAGTTAATGCTAAAATTATAAGGCCTGATTTAATCTCAAATTAATTACTAAATCATTAATCAAATCCCTTAATTCATAACATGGTTATTTCAAAATCTCAACCCTTTTTACCTATTAGGCATTATTACAAAAATTAGGGCTTTACCTCTTTCTCAACATGAACATGCTAAACCACTCATCAATTAACCCAAACAACAATCAATTTCACAAATCTCAATCTCAAATATCAAATCTTAGATCCCCTTTCACGATTTTTGAAAAATCCATAACGAACATGCTTTTTATGCAATAAACGTACCACATGTCTATCTATAAACGAGGTGTTGAAAAAGATCAAAGAAATCCCTACCTCAAAGGGAGAAGAGGAGAAAATCCAAAAATCAATTTCGCCGGAATTCGATCTCCATCGGTCAAAACGAAGCCCTTAGTATGCTCATCATTTTGGTATAAGAAACTAGTACCAAAATCCCAATAGATTCATGGGATCAAAAGGAAATGTAAAGTTTTGAGGATTTGGGTAGAAAGGGATGAGAGAAAAAAGAGAGAAAAGATTGTAGAGAGAGAAAGATATATATATTCTAAAATGAGGGAAAAGGGGGCCAATGATCAATATATGGCTGAAAGCACGAAAATTGAGGCTGTTTCACACGCTTGGCTGCATGTTTAGAGCCTCTCACTGCACGTGCAGAGGCCCTCCCGCACGTGCGAAATTTTCTATCGCACGTGCAATTAAAGCAGAACCAAAACTTCAACCCAGCTCAACCCTGCATGTGCGGACTAAGCCCCCGCACGTGCAGTTCCACCCAACTCGGCCCGAACTTCTCAAGGTGATCCTGGTTCCCTCAATTTTGTCTCTAGGCTCGAAACTGATAATATTTAAATCGGTCTAACATTAAGTGGATTAAACAAGTCCGAACTCTCAAACATCAACGCGACAAAACCAACAAGGTATCGAACAGGAAAAAGGTAGGTTCGAAAGGCACGTTCAAGTCGGGTCCAAGACCCGGGACATCACAATTATAGTGCATTTATTCTAATGGTACCTCAAATTGAATTAGCTACACAAATCTTTCAATTTTCAATTTTTCCAATGGTTACTTCTCATTTAAGATTTTATTATTTTAGAAATAGAGAAATTCACTGATTTGTAGTCAATGATAATGACACTAACTGATAGTAAAATTCATTGAATTAGTTAGCGAAATTTTATTGTCATTGACTAACAACTCAATGAAATTTCACGACTTTTAGAAGTTAGTTGAATTTCACTAACTCCGAGAATATAAATTCAATGAAAATGTCATAATTTTTTTTCGCTCTAGAATTTCATATTCATC
Source organism: Camellia sinensis (assembly GCF_004153795.1). Taxonomy (NCBI): domain Eukaryota; kingdom Viridiplantae; phylum Streptophyta; class Magnoliopsida; order Ericales; family Theaceae; genus Camellia; species Camellia sinensis. The sequence goes on from NW_021025816.1 coordinate 1,110,566, forward strand.
AAAGATCTTATTTGATAGATCTCAATAAAATGATTTCAAAAAATATAAATTCTATAAAAAAATGAATATCTAGATCAAAAGTTATTGAATTTACAAGTTTTGAAACACATTCAAAATCTAAAAACAATGTTGTCTGTGCTCAAGGATATTTTAGTCCGAAACAAGATTTCGGAAAAATAGAGGACCGGAACTAGCATGCATTTGTTTTTTGTTCTTAAACTAGTAAAGATCTATAATGAGGGAGTTGACCTAAAAAAAATAAAAAATAAAAAATAAAAACCTTGGTAAAAGCAACTCCAAGGCGGTTACTCAAAATGTCTTCTAAAAGTAGACAAAAAGAGTATAATGTTTATTTTGCCTAACTAGTTTAGGTAGTGTGTACTCCAATTATACTATTTATTTTAGTCAATCAATCAAACTAATTTAGCTAGTTTTTGAAAGAAAAATATTATAAGCATAAATAAAAAATATAATATTCTTATGATATGTTGTTTATGCACCTAGTGTTGACATGACATTTACAAATATTTATTTTTTAAATATATAATTAAATCATTTTTTAAAATAATATTTTTACACGGATATATTTTAAAAAATAACAATGGGCTAGAACAAACAGAGATGCAGCAAAGATTGATGGAGCAAGTAGAGATGAAGGTCTCAAAACAATAGTAAAACCTTTTTGTCCAGTAATGGAGGCTAGCTAGATGTGGAAAGCAAAAATGAAAATTAGCAAAATGCCTCTTGTGGTGTAGAGCTTGTTGGAGGTAGAGAAAACTAACTTCACTAACAAAAATGTCTCATGTTTAGAGATGTTGAGACAAATGATGAGATAAAAGCAACTCTAATGAACTTTTGAAAACTAAAAAATAACTTTAATAAAATTATTTTAACTTTTATCATTGGAGTTGCTGTAAGATTTGGAAAAATATTTTTTTCCATTAAAAATAATAAGGAGAAGATAATCCGAAATAGCAATTCCTATAGCAATCCAAACGAGATTGCTAGTCTGGCTTGGTGGACAAATTCTAAACTAGAGGCTCCACATATCACTTAGCAGAGATGGTTCAAACTTGATCGAAACTCAAAAAATATATATAATTAGGGTTCTTTATAATTTTTGCACTATAAATTTATTTTTTTATAGTATAAGTTTTATTTAAAATTTAAAACAATCAAAATAATTTTAATATGAAGGCCTTATTTTCTTTTGTCTTGACTAAGAAAATGCAAGAAATGTAGACTCCGTTTATTTTGATATAAAATATTTTTATTTTTCATTGTTTGGTTGAACAAAAAGTAAGTAAAACTTTTTTTAAGGAAAATATTTTTGTATCATTTTTTCAAAAATGACTTTTAAAATTTTCGTAAGTTAATTTTTACAAAGTTGACTCCCACTCACTACCTTTTCAACACATTTAGCATTTTCAAATAAATATTTTAGCTCACTAAGAAATCATAAAGTTATTTTATTGAAACAAACTTTCTCTTTTAGATAACAAATTTTTTTTTTTATTTCACAGGTCAACCAAATGTCGAAAACAAAAAACAAAAATATTTTTTTGTGTAAAATCCATTTAAAAGAAAATTATTATTTTTTTTATATCGAAACGAATGGAGTTGTAATGTAAATATAATAATAAGACCCTTTTTATTTTTATTTTATGAGAGTTCGTTTTCTCTCTTTTTGATTTGACAAGAGAGTTTAAGAGACAGTATGTAACTATTTTTATTTATTTATTTATTGAGAGATTTTTAACTATTTCAATTTTAAAAAATTATTTTGACTATAATTTGTTTTATGTTAGTGAATATACACTAAGGTTCTATTTGTTTCGACATAAAATATTTTAACAATATATATATATTTTTGCTTTTCAGTGTTTAGTTGACATTTGAAACAAAAATATTTTAATGTCTAAAAGAGAAATTTTAATATCATTTATGACTTTTTAATGAATTGAGATACTTATTTGAAAATGTTAAATGTGTTGAAAAAATAACAAGTTACGAAATTTTTAAAAATAAGTTATTTTCTAAAAAATAATATAAAAATATTTTTTTAAAAAAAATATCTTATTTTTTGTTTAACTAAATAATAAAATATTTATAAAAAATATTTTACAAAAAAACAAACACGGAAACGTTCTTCTACCCAGCACTATGCCCCAGTCGAATCTCTTTCTAATTCATCAAAATGAAAACAACCAAAATGTTTGCTTGACACAGGGTCAAGCTAAGCATGTCTATCAACGACTTACAAGGTTACGACCTAACCGTAATCACTGCTAACCGGTCTCCCTCTACGCGACTTGGGTGATGTCTCACTTAACCTAACACAGTTCTACCCTCAACTAGCACAAACCCAAGAACAGTACTGTTCATATTATTATTCTATTAAATTCAAATTATGCCATATATGGTCTCATGCTGTTTACTGGAGAGGAGGTGGTGGCTGGATGGCCGCTGCCAACAAGCAAATCTGCTCCTGGATCTGCTTCTCAATTAACTGCATTTGATTATTAATGTTTTGTAATTGCTATGTTCTCACAGTCTGTAAATGACGATTATCAACAATAAGCCAAAAATTACAACGTTGTTTATAATATTCTAGTATTTCATATCATTCAACAAGTATATCTACAGGCATACATTAAAAGGATACGAAAAGAGATACTTACAATCAGAACTTCAAACTTTATTAAGTAATATGAGAGGTTTACAGAGAGAGCACACTGGAGAGAGAAAGAGAGAGAGAGAGCACACTTATGTGTTTATATATAATCTTACATAATAATTTAAAAATTCTACCTTCAACAAGGGTGAGGCTATCTTTTTTATAGACAAATAAAAGAAAAGATAAGATAAGAGTGAGGACAGGTGGCATGTCCTTGTGGAGTGGAATCGATTTTCCTTATCCTCAGCTGTTCTGATGATGACTCAGCACCTTATCTTTATTGTCCTGTAGTGAACAGCTTGTGAGGACAGCTGTATGGTTAGTACTAAATGGCCGACAGAGCATCTACTTTTGTCAAAAGTAGATGTACTAGTTTTTGTCGCTTTGTGCCGACGCTACTGGAAAGTGATGCTGGTTGGAGACGAGGTCATTCAGCCATACCTTTTCCTTTTATGTCCTTTTCCTTGTCAATCTTTTCAGCAATGAGACTAGTCTGAGAGTCCCAAAAATCTCCAAGATTGGGTTCATTGTCGGTAGGATCTTGAGCTTCATCGGCAAGTATTGCGAGCTCATTTTCATCCTGATCGGGGTCTTCTTCTGGGTCAGGCCCTTGGCTGCTAGTAACAGACTGCATACTGGTATCATCACTGGAGAGGGATTGAAGGAACTGTTCCTTCATGTAATTCATACTTTTGACAATTAATTCATATTCTGACAAATCTGGATATCTTTGTCGTAATTTAGTTTGAATTTGTAAAAAAGGATTCTTCATTACTGGAGTTGCTGGGAATAATTTGGGAACAGACTCCCAACTTGCCTTGGTATGAGCATAGATTTTCTGTAAGATTTCCTGCTGTTGTTTAAGGGTGTCAAGCCCTTTTGTCCACCATTTCACAAAGAAAACTCTATTGAGTCGTGGAACTTTGTTCTGGTAATCACATTGGAAATCTCACTTCCATATCCAGAGAATTCCAAAGCGAATGACAAAATGGACAACGAATTTAGACATTGAAATGTCTTTGTATACTGGAAGGTGGCTGTAGGTAGAGTGCCATTCATTAAAAGCCTACCTAATAGGTTTTGGAAAAACTTCTAACTGAAGCCCGAATTTATCCCACCAAACGAGAAGCCAATTAGGGAGAACGTTTTTGAGAATATCGGGAACAACACGGAGAAACCAAGAATGGCTCCGTAGGGGGTTCTGGTAATAAAAGGCATATGTAAATGCATCAATATAATCCCAATAATTGCAACGAGATTCCTTATTATGAATATCCAAAGTTCTGGTAACATGGGGATGCATAGCACAAGCGGCCATAGGCATTATTTTCTGGATAGTAGCTTTACTGAAATTGATAGGACTGGCAGTTCTATTAGGGTTGTCTAAAGCATGTTTGAACTCAATAGAAGCAGTCTCAATGAGTATCTGTTCATAAATGTATCTGTATTGATCAAAATGAGGTGGAAATTGTTGGGTTGTAAGATACCTCCGTTTAATCTCCCATGGATCAGACATCCATTGTTCATCTGCGGTATTAATGTAGAGGACTGTTTCCTCAACTATTGTATTCTGTATATATGGTTCTAGAGGAGTTAGGAGGACATCTTTAGCTGTTTGGTTAGATCCCCCCTTTTATTGTTAAGGGTAGCTTGAAGCCTTGGGAATTCTGTATGATATGGATTCTGTACATGGTAAGGGTTAGATCCCCTTCCACGGCCCCTATGGCCCAAGCCTTGGCCTCTACTGGACATAAGAACCTTGCAAATATTCGTGGGTTAGAAAATTTGGTAAAGAATTCTGTTCACCTTTGATATATTCGATATCAAAGTCAAATGCTGAAATTAAACTTTGCCAAGAAGCAAATATCTGTTTTTGAGCAAGATTCTGGACATCTTCTTTAAAAATCTGTTTTGCTGCAGAACAATCAACACGAATTAAGAAATGTTGGTTTAGTAAATCATCCTGAAATTTAGAAACACATTTTACAATAGCTAAACATTCCTGTTTAATGGTTAGATAATTTAAAGCTGCTTGTTTCCAACTTCCTGAAGTAAACCGCAAAAGTTCTTCTTTATTACTATTGGGGTTGAACTGTTATAGAATACCTCCATACCCTTGGTTAGAGGCATCAGTTTCAACAATTTTTTTCCATTCGGGATTGGGTAGAGCATGACAAGGAAGAGTCTTTACTTTAAGCTTTATTTTCTGAACAACTTTGGTATGTTCTGGTGTCCATGGCGGACGATTTTTCCGCAGTCTGGTATAAAGGATTTCAGCATCCTATGCTAACTGATGATAGTTGTCACTAATATAGTTAAGACTACCAAGAAATCTCTGTAATTGAGTTTTATCTTTAATTTTATCTGAAAATTTAGATGCAAATTCGATGCTTCTATCAATAGGAATTATAGTGCCATTATGGATATTATGGCTTAAAAAATGAATTGCTGTTTGAAAAAGCTTCATTTTTGGTGCAGAAATTACCAGACCATTTCTGATAATAACATGCTTAAAAATATTAAGATGCTTAATATTGTCACGACCCAAACCCGCCCCTATAGGTTTAGCATCGTAACCGGCCAGCAATCCTGGGGTTACCGAAGGCCGCTGAGACAGATTATCATAATATTAGGGGCTAGCGGAAGCAAATAAGAATATACAACGTCCATTAAGCTGTGCAGACTTATATGAAACAGAAAAATTTTAAACTTTTTATATACATATGTACACATTATCTTTAAGTCGTCATATATATGCAGATTAGACAAAAAGGGACTTAGCCCTATTTACAAAATACACAAGACTTGTTCAACCAAACATGAAAACAAAACCTAAACTTTAAATCACTTAGCGATAATCACTTGACATATCCGGAACCTCCACGGGAGGCACATAGGTTGGCTGACAAAAACAGATTCTAGGTAGATGCCTCTAAGCCTGGTCGCGTGCCTGATCACCTACATACATAAATAATACAATGAGCTAAAGCCCAGTGAATAATAACAGAGTAAAGGGTTTTAATGAATGAGTTCGTACAGATTCAGAAACCATAATTCAGTTTCATATCAAAATCATAATTTGTCCAAATCATATACAGACAGAAATCATAAGTCATGCGCAAGCATATGTGATACATCCATTAGCATTAACAGAACAGAACAAAATAGAACAGAATATATACACGTGAGGTTACGAATAACCAGTTCCATAAAGAAACCTCCGGATCCGGGTAACAGAACAGAAGCTGAGCCCTCATGACGGGGCCTCCGGTACGGGTAACAGAGTGCTGACAGATTAAGTTCCATAAAGGAACCTCCGATATCGGGTAACAGCCAACATATATCACATGATGCTAAGGATGTCACGAGCACATATCAGAAATTGGACAGTCATTCATTGTACAGAACATAGCACTTTAGAAAATAGATCTCATTTTATCACACAGAAAATAAATACAGTTGAACATAACTTTACTAAGTTATTACTCACAGGTAGTCGCAGAAGCAAATCAGACGGACTGGACATATCAGATAAATCAGGCAAACAATGGCGCGTGACCTACACAAGCACATAACATATACACATTGAAATACAATATTACTTCCTTGATCAAACTTGACTTTCCTAGTCTTTTTCCGTCTAAACAGTCCGAAGTTCTACCATGCTTATCCTTTCTCATTCAAATAAACCGGGTTCTTATTTTACATATTCTTTCATTACTAAGCCCTTCTTTTCCAAATAGATTGATCTTTTACTTGGCTTCTTAAACAATTACCACTAGATCAATGATTCATTCTTCAACTAACTAATCTATGTTGATTGGAAGCTTATTAGTCTTTATTGTGTCATAAATCATGTCTAGAATGCCTTGGAAAGAGATGAGAATAAAAATGTGAACTAAATGCAATTTTCCAAAATATGCTGAAAATGGGGTCTTCGCTCGAGCGCCACTTTGGTCGCTCGAGCGGACTGTAAAATTTGAACAACTTCTGGGAGCTCGATTTTCACGCTCGAGTGAGACTTTCCTCGCTTGAGCGGACAACGTAAATTCTAGAATTTCCAGAATTGTAATTGAAGTTCAAATTTGATATTCAAAGCCTCAAAACATGTATTTTTGGTACACAAAAATTGAGAATCATTGTATAATTTAGTAAACACTTTCAATTAGAAAACATTCATTCAAAATCATGCTCCAATTGCCCAAATTTAGTTTTAATTCATCTTCTTTATATCAACCCACAATTCTAAAATATAAATTAGACTTCCCAACCTCTTGAAATTCCCTGATGTATGTAATACAAATAGATCCAATTTTACTATTAATAACAAAATCAGCTTAACTATGAATTACACAAATCAATTTCTTAGAAATTCAACTTAACTCAATTTTTAACCAAATACTTAATTTATAATCATGGGTGTCCTAAAATGTATCTAAATTGAATAAAATTCTTAAATTACATCACATACATGGATTAAATAAAAATCTAATTATAAAATCAAAACTTTAGGATTAATTCTAAATTTCCATAAACTTGATTTTCTTAAAACATTTCCTTTGTCTCTTCAAAATATAAACTTGAATGGCTCAATTCCCTTAAAACTCATGTATTACATGAAAATATTACAAAATCAAATCAAAACAATTAATTTTCCAAATTAATTTCCACAACTATGAGCCTACTTAATTTCTTACTTAAAACCTTATTTCTTACAAAATCCATGAGACTAATTCCATAACTTTCTTAATTCATGATGCATGGAGGATTATCTAAAACATGAAGTTAAAGTTATAAAACTCTTAGAAAATATTTGCATGTGTGAAATTAGGGTCAAAATCCAAACCAATTACATCCAAAATTCCTTTAATTCAATATTAAGTTCAAAATGTTCATGAATTCATAATTTCCCAAAACTTGCTCTCCTTATACCCAAACATGAAATTAATTCTCCAACTTTCTTAAAGATTCATTGATGCATGTAAAGATGAAGTCCAAATTCATGAGGAATAACACAAATTAAACTTACTTGATAAATTTTCCCAAACTCATTTCCTTAATCTCAAGCTTAACTTAATTTATTTTAACCTCAATTTAATTCATTGTCATAGATGTTTCAAAATATGTTTAATTTGAGTCAAACTCTTAGATTACATTACATGCATGGGTTAATAATTAAAATCAAAATCCATATTTATTCTTTAATTCTTCCAAATTAAATGCATGTAGGAATAAGACCCAAATTCATGCAAGATTACAAAAATTAAATGCAAAATAAATAATTCTAAATTGATTTCCATAATCATTAACCTAACTCATTTGTATGGGCCAAATCTTTAATAAACCCTTGTTGCATGTAATTTATAGAACTTAATCCAAGAATAATTATCTAAATTGAACCCAAATTTAACAAATTAAAAGAATCATAACTTATGTTTTTCAACCCAACTTGATTTAACATACAAATCTAATTTCTATGAAATTATAATTAATCCTCAAATCTTTATTTTGAATCTTCTCAAAATCCACTTTCAATAAATTTTTGTTTAGATTAAGTAAACAACACTAGACAGAGGATGAAATTTCTTACCTTAAGATGAATTTTTCATAATTTTTGACTTCAATTTTAGTATCCCACAAAACCCTCTTCTTCTTTATTCATCCTATCTTCCTTCTCCTTTCTTAACTTCACTTCTCCAGAACCTTTCTTCCTCTCTCACCGTACGGTTCTCTCTCTCTCTCTCTCCTTCCGTATAGTGTTTTTCAATTCATAGTTCCTACCAACAACAAATTGAGCACTCATTCTCTCTCTCCTCACATGTAGCCAAACGCACCCTCTAGCAAAAGAATTCTATATTTTGCACCATTGTCCTAACTCTTCTTCTTAATTATGTAATTATTTAGAATTAACTTAATTTACTAATTGCACATCAACTTAATTAATTAGGATTAGTTTGGCACACCAATTACACTTTAATTTAATTAAACCACAATTAACCATACTTGATTGTGACCGATAAATTTCTACATATCTTAATTAGTCTAATTGACTTCAAATAAGTCCCAATCAATCATAACTAAATTTATCAATCTGAATCAGATTTTTAATCAACATCCCAAAAGGCTCCAATTATTAAATTGAACTTATTATCCTCCTCAATTTTGTTTTCTTAAATAATCTAGGCCTTCAACTTCTGATTAGATTCCAAATTTTCGTCAATTAAATTACATATTCAAATTAGACACCCCATAAATAAATTTAATTTGTAATAATTACAATTCTCAATCTTCATTATTTAATTAACTTGATTAACTCCAATTAGGATCTAATTAATCGAATCTCAATTTTACTAAACTGAAACGAATATTTAATTAACTCCCAAATGGGTCCATAATTAAGATTAAATTGATTTAACTTCTTAACTTCACTTCCTTAAGCCATTTCGACCCTTAATTTCTAATTCCAAAATAAATCTTTAATAGAATCATATACGAGTCAGATCCCACAACTCTCATAAATCCCAAATTAAATTATAATACTCGGTAATTAAATTTCAAGTCCTCTTAATTAATCAAGTACTAATCATTATACGTGACGGGGTCGTTACAAATATGCTGGTCAATAGATGACGAAAAAATAAGAACATCATCAATATAACAAATAGAAAATTCTGTATGAGGAGTGAATATATCATTCATAATATGCTGGAATTCAGATGGCGCATTTTTTTAAACCAAATGGCATAACATTCCATTCAAAATGTCCAAAACGTACTGTAAAAGCAGTTTTATATCTATCCTGTTCAGCAATCTGAATCTAACAATATCTTGATTTTAAATCAAATTTTGAGAAACTGATTGAATCCTGTAATCGATCTAAAAGATCTTTTTTATTCGGGATAGGATATCTAATCCATTTCAAGGCATCATTAAGAGGTTTATAATTGATAACCAATCTTGGCACACCTCTTTCAATTTCTGCATTCTTGTTAACATAAAAGGCTGTACAACTCCAAGGAGAGTAACTCGGTCGGATTAGGTTTTTTTGGTAAGGGAGTATTTATTTCTATTTTACACAGCTCTAAATACTCTTTTTTCATTTGGCTAGGTCGCGATCTAGTGGGAATTTCGCTCTCATTATACAGGCCTTGTTTGGTTTGTGTTTCTCAAAAAATTTTGGGAAAAATTCTCTACAAATAAGTTTTCAAAAGTAATCAAACCAAACAAATTTTCCCAAATTTTTTTTCCAAAACTTGTTTGGTTTACAAATTTTTCAAACAAATCTCTCTCTCTCATACACATCAAATCAATCACTTTTTCCAAAACTCTCTCTCAAAATAATTTTTCAAAACATCTTTTGAAAAAAAGTTAAACCAAACAAATTTTCGTACTTTTTATCTCAAAACATGTTTCTCAAATACAAACCAAACAAGACTTAAATCCTGGTTCGTAGGGAAGAGAAACTATATGTTTCTTATGTTCCCAAAAAGCATTTGGAACATCACTGCAGATTTCTGTATGAAATTCTTTTTCAATCATTTTAATTTTATTCTGTAAAGTGGATTGTTGTAACCTCTATTCTGTTGTTAGAAAATGAATTTCTATTTGAAGAAAATTAATTTGTTTTTCCTTGAATTTGACTGGATCTTTGATTTGATCTAACTCTTTTGTATATGGTTCGGTAATAAACTCATAAATAATAGGTTGATTACTAATGGTTGTATGAATACCAATGGAATCTACCTTAGTGATAGGCATTAACAAACACAGGAATGGTGTCCCTAAAATAATAGTTTGAGACATATTTCGGATAAGGACAAATGAGGTTGGAAGACAAATGCCCTGATTACTGATAAGAACTTCTGGAAGTTTGTAATGAATATACATGGAATTGCCACTAGCACTAGTGAGTGACTGGGTTGTTTTTTGAAAATATTTGGTAGGAATTAAACCTTCCCGAATACAATTCATATCAACACCACTATCTACAAGAGCAACGACATCTTTAATTATAAAATCTGGTTTTATAATAAAAGTAATTATGATGTACCATTTCAGCAAAGTAACCTGATTCATGAGCATTAGTTTTTGATTGTAAGATGGGTCAGGTTTGTCGTCATTACTGGATTCTTCTTCTGTAGCACCTTTATCTTTGGTTGAGCCTTTCTGTTGAGCTAGTTGAATATTAATTTTCTTAATATCAGCAATGATTGATAAATTTGTTGTTTAGAGATGTTTGATTTCAGATTTTAACACATTAACCTCCATTTTAAGATCCTGGACTATAACAGGTTTGTCAATGGGAGAAGAGGTCTGTAAACGACTAAAAACCTCTTTCATACTGTAATGATTGGTGGGAAGATCAATTTCCTCCTTTTTATGCTGTTGATAGCATATTTCTAAAAATTTCAACTTCATTTTTGGATCTTTTATCTGGTCAGCTATATTCAACATGTTTTGTTCTTTATCTGTAAGGACATTACGGCTAGGTCCATCTAGGTTAAGTCCATTCATTTCGACTATTGCTTTCCAATAGTTGGCTTCTGTAATCTGGTTTATATTTGTTTGTTGACAAGGGCAAATTTCTGGAGAAGAGTCAGATTCTAGATCGGACTCAGAAGGTGAATAGAGTTCAGCAAGTCCATCATATGAACTTGAACTTGTTTCTGTTTCTTCTTCAGAAATTGCTTGGAGAATCTGTTACTGGAGATGAACATCAATTGCTATTTCATTGAGTTTTTGTTGGATTTTTGCTTTACAGTGATTAGCATAATAGCTTGTTTGTCCACACTTGTAACATGTTATTGTGGATTTATCTTTCTTTTTGTAAGATTTTTTCTATTTGCCTTTATACGATTTCTGAGGCTGATGTTGTTGGTAACTCTGTTTAGGAGTTTTATATTTTTTGAATTTTTTGGAATAATGCTTTGAGGATTTTCCAAATTTTTGTTTCCTGGTTTTGGAGGGATATTGTATTTTAGTATCATAGGCAAATTGTTCACAAAATTCACCTAATTCCTTCTTGCCTGTAAGATTTTGTTTTTTCATTTGATACTGGAGTTTGAGGTCATTACATAGAGCTAGACCTTCTTCTGTTACTATGCCTATTAATTGGCCATAGGTATAATCTAAGTAGGGTATAGTCATTCTATTATGACGATCCCGTAGCTTCTTTTTGACTTTTTCAGCAAAAACAGTAGGAAGACTATCAATAAATTTGGCTTTACAATGTTCACTGTTAGCATCAGACCGACGCACAACTTTCATTAAGAAAACATCTTTATAGACCATATATGGCATAATTTGAATTTAATATAATAATAATATGAATAGTACTGTCCTTGGGTTTGTGCTAGTTGATGGTAGAACTGTGTTAGGTTAAGTGAGACGTCACCCAAGTCGCGTAGAGAGAGATCGGTTAGCAGTGATTGCGGTTAGGTCGTAACCTTGTAAGTTGTTGATAGACGTGCTTAGTTTTACCCTGTGTCAAGCACCTCACATTGGTATCAGAGCCAAGTGTATTATTATTTGTATTATAATTATATTATATTTAAATTATACATATATGGTCCCAATACACCTGTATGAGTACTGCACCTACAGAGGATACTATCACTACAGTAGCCAATACAATGGCTTCAACTTCAGAAGCAACCGAACTAGTCGCATACCAAGATGTTAGGGAAGCCCTAGATAAATGGGCTATCCCCAAATTCAAACCAGATACTATCTACAGGATAGGAGCCTTTGACTTCACCAGTACAAAAATAATCAAAACTTTTGAGCATGCTGTACCCGTACAAAATGATGATGAGATTATGTATCTCCTTCACATACAGGACTTGTACCCATTTTTACAAAAATATAAGTATGTCCATATAGGACTCGTTCACATAACATTCAAACCTTTGACCTTGCTTGGGCAAAATACCAGTATACAATGTACCCTCTGAGATGGTAGATGTCTCGATTGGAGAGCATCTCTGATGGGAGCCATAGAAACCAGTCTCTCCCATGGTCCAGTATACTTTAACATATATCCAAATCTAAGCATAGCACTTATTGACCTTAATATGTCAAAGGTCTTACAGCTTAGAATCCTTTCTCATGGATATCAGTATTACCAGGATCACCACCTTTTACAGTAATCTCTAGGATTCATTTAAAGGTATTAACCGCATTGAATCCTTATACCAAAAAGCAGAGTGAATTAGGACACACAGTTCTAATTGATACCAACCTTTTCAGTAGCCAAGTTGCTATCCCAAAAATGATACCTTGGCAGAATATAACTTTTCTAGAAAGATGGAAAATTCCTAATGCTGTACCAGTTCGACCCATCGTAAGACAAACCTTAGATGATGTCATATAGACACAAGGAGGTAATGTATACCTCACTTTTAATAGGCCAACTAGACCATTATCCAGAAGCATGTCTAGTGCTAGATTTAGAATTGCTCCATCTTATAGGGTAGATCTACTAGATTCCATAAGACAATCTATTTCAGAACCCATAGAGTCTGTGTTACAAGGAATGTCATCCCGGCCTCCAAGTGATACAACTCCTGAAAATCTTATAGATTTAGTTGTACAAGGGATTTAGGGAATCAAATTTTCAGAAAACCATATCCCACATGAAGTTTATGAATCCAGAAAGCCTTATAGTCCAACGACCAGTGATATGAATTTTGAAGTTTGATGGATTTTACATCAGGAAGTGAAACCCGAAAAATCCTAAATCAGGATTTTTTCGAGAACAAATACCAAGAATTTAGGACATGGTATTTCCAAAATCATAGTCCTCTCCAACTTGAACAACTTAAAAATCAGTATTATTCTCATTTAGAGAAACAACAGAAACTTCAATCTTTTCCATTATGGTACATGGAAAATAATATCGTTCCAGAAGCACAAATTAATGTCCTTGAAAATATCCAGAAGACATGGATTACCACAGATGGACAAAACATTATATCTGTTCATCCACCACCTCAGTCATTAGAGTTAAAACCTAGTGATACAACATCCAGTAAACCTTTAGTAATTACAGCTTTTGTGGAAACTCCTGATCGATTATCCCAGAGAGAAACCGTATTAGTCAAAGATATATTACTTTTGATTAAGCAGAATAATTATACCAACCTTTATTGCCAAACAGTAGGAAAATCGTTAACCAGAATTGAAGAAATTGTCACACAAATAAAAGACAATTATAAGATTCAATCTAAGGTTGAACCCATATTTCCTGTAAATGTAAAACCAAATTTAGAAGTGACAAAATTTAATCTCAAGTCACATAAACCAGATCATGAATTTATGGAAACCCTAGTTAAAAAGATTAAAGATATTAAGATAGAAGATTCCTCACAAATTAATATGTTGTCCAGACAACAAATACATGAAGACAATGCTGATCAAGATCTCACACCTTCTCAAATTACCGAAATCCAAAATAATTTCCAGGATAATCCATTAATTAATAAAATTAATTATGGCAAAGGCACCAATAGGATGGGCTTCACAGGACCTAGTAGGTACTATTATCCAAGACCTACTCCTATAGATATCCTTTATGAAGAAGACTTCCTTCAAACTCAATGGTTTTATCATGGTAAAACCATTTATGAGTGGAACCTTGATTGGTTGTCTGAATACCAGCTATTTGAACTATTACATCAAATGATGATGTACTCTACGGTATGTCAACATAATGACAATACAGATCACCAAATTGCCAGATTTATTGTTAATGGCTTTACAGGAGTCCTTAAAGGATAGTGGGATAATATTCTCACTGTTACTCAACAATTTGAAATTTTAAACTCATTTAAAATCCATACTATCCTTTAACAGGAAATGCTGAACAACGGCAAGATGCAATATATACTCTTATCCACACTATTATACATCATTTCGTAGGATATGATGATGGTGCTAATAGTAGGAGTCGAGAAATTTTACAGAATCTTAGATGTCCATCTTTATCTCATTTTAGATGGTATAAAGATGTTTTCTTAATGAAAGTCGTGCGTCGGTCTGATGCTAACAGTAAACATTGGAAAACCAAATTTATTGATGGCCTTCCTATTGTTTTTGCTGAAAGAGTCAGAAAGAAGTTACGGGATTGTCATAATAGAATGACTATACCCTACTCAGATTATACCTATGGCCAATTAATAGGCATAGTAACAGAAGCAGGTGTAGTTCTATGTAATGACCTCAAAAGGACTGTTAACAGATTCGTGGAGATACAAAAAAGAAAAAAAAAAAAACATTCTAAGATGAATCGCTTACCTGTTATAGGTTTGTAGAGAGAGAAAATGGGCCAATCCACTTGATTGTGATCAAAATAAAGAAAATTTCTCCTAAAATCGCTCTTCCACACACCAACAATGGTGATTAGACTTGAAGAGGGAGGGGCTACAGTGGTGGTGAGACGAAGGGCGCTCCTAATGGCTGAGGCGGTGGCTGGTCTGTTGAGAATAAGGTTCAAAATTTGAAATCTCTAGAATTGAGAGAGAGGGAGAAGCTAGACAAAAGTGTAGAGAGAGAAGACAAAAGTCCTCTGTATAGATATTATATATCTCAACCAAGCCCTCCAAATAATCTCACCCCTTTATTCTTAAAAAAAAAACAATCTTAGCCATCCACCTAGACAAATGTCCCATCAAGTTTCAAAAACCCTCTTCCTTTATTATATATATATATATAGAGAGAGAGAGAGTGAGTGTGGGAGGATGTTAGTTGGAGAGAGAGAGTGAAAGTTGAGATTATTTCTATGCATAGATACTGAGTTACAAAACTAAGGTACAAAACTAGACATCATCAAAGAGCTATCTAGAACCAAATCATCATGATAAAGCCATTGACAAAGCGGAATAAGAATGGCGTATTAAATGAATGACGTATATATATATATATATTACCTTCATTGACCTACTATATAGAACCAAATCATCATGACACCAAATCATCATGACTAAGCCATTGATAGATCGGAATGAGAATGGCGTATTAAATGAATGGCCTATTACCTTCCATTGACCTATTATGGCTTTAGGCGACACGAGTTGTAGCGCACCATCATTTTTTTCAACTGAGCAATGGTGTTGAATCAATGACATTGCAACATGTCTTCTCAAACTACTTGAACTCGATAGTTGGTGTAACGCCCTCAAAATTAACCCATTATATATATATCATTGACATGCATTATTTAAAGAAGACAATTAATTCGTTCATTCATCAGAGTATTACTAAATAAATCATCACATGTAACATCGAATAAAATGCCCTACAGGCTTACATCTTTCCAAGCCAACACTTGGATTCAAAAATATGAGTTCTAATCTCAATACAAGAAAAGCCCTAGGCTTGAATGTTTATACAGACATGGAGAAATGAACTATATTTTGGATTACAGACAAGTCATCATAACAACCAATCAATAGACCATTGAAGAAAACAACTCAAATTAGCCAAAGACAATAATCTAGTAACCTACTTGAGATAACATTGATTTATATTAAAAAAATAAGTTACATTACAATGGGTTGGGCTTATCACATGTTGAGATTTCAATGTAAGAGAATTTGAGGGGCCCATAAGGCTCACCACGGGCCCCGTTTTGATAACCTAAACCGTTCATTTTGTAGGACCCTCAATGTATTATCCATGAAAAATATTAGTTCAATCTAATAATAGTTACTTTTTCATTTTATTGCATTTGTCTTTGAAAAAATAGACGAGATCCGTAATAGGCCATACCAGCCCCTCATATATATAGTCATGTGTGTTTAGCAAACTTTTTTTTAAATTTTTTTTTAATTTTTGATTTTTCTAAACAGGATAGGCTTAAAAATTAACATTTTTAATATAAAACAAAATTATAAATTTAAGATTAACATTGAGTCAGTTGTAATTATAAGGATCAAATAGACATAAAACTAAAGTAAAAAGACTAGTGACGTAATTTGTCCAAAAATATATATTTTTCAATCTTTGTAGCAAGGATGTCCTCTTTGTGATTCAGTGTCATTATGAGTAATTTACTACCACCCAATTCTTGGGAAGAAATTTATTGCAATTGCAGCTTCCCCGTAATCTCTGTAGCTCTCTGATGGTATTATAATAGCCAATTCTTATCCTTCAATCCTACCAGATGTCCATCTCAAGGTGGTTAAATGCCTCAAAACAATTATTAATGGTTTTAATATTTTGTGAGGCTTTTCTGAAGAGTTTAGTTTCTCTTCAATTTAAACGTATGCGAATTAGAGAACATCGTATTATTTACAAATTAATAGCTTAGATTTTACTCTTTTGCTAACAAATTTAATATTAGATTCAAACAAAAAAAATCTAACACAATATTAAATGGATTAATATGTAGTCTAAATCATTAATTTACAAAAAAATGCCAAAGTGGTACACATTCATTGCTCGGATTGTTTACTCCTATCCAAACCCAAACTAGAGAGAAACGACTCTCTTTCCTAAAAAGATTTTGCATTGGAAAATTATAATGCAATGCACTTAAAACATTAAAATATCTTGATGAGAAAAAAATGGTGTGGCACTAACAATTTGGTGCATGCCATTAACTAGAATACTACTGATTTTGGAAATACCCTATCCTATATTCTTGGTATTTGTTCTGGAAAAAATCCTGATTTAGGATTTTTTGGGTTTCACTTCTTGATGTGAAATCCATCAAATTTCAAAATTCATATCACTAGCTGTTGGACTATAAGGCCTTCTGGATTCATAAACTCCATGTGGGATTTGGTTTTCTGAAAATTGGATTCCCTGAATCCCTTGTACAACTGGATCTATATGATTTTCAGGAGTTGTATCACTTGGAGGCCTGGATGACATTCCTTGTAACACAAACTCTATGGGTTCTGAAGTAGATTGTTTAGAGGAAACTGGTAGATCTACCCTATAAGGTGGAGTAGTTCTAAAGCTAGCACTAGACATGCATCTGGATAATGGTCTAGTTGGCCTATTAAAAATGAGGTATACATTTCCTCCTTGTGTCTGTATGACATCATCTAAGGTTTGTCTTATGATGGGTCGAACTGGTACAACATTAGGAATTTGCCATCTTTCTGCAAAAGTTATATTCTGCCAAGGTATCATTTTTGGGACAACAACTTGGCTACTAAAAAGGTTGGTATCAATTAGAACTGTGTGTCCTAATTCACTCTGCTTTTTGGTACAAGGATTCAAAGTGGTTAATACCTTTAAATGAATCCTAGAGATTACTGTAAAAGGTGGTGATCCCAGTAAATACTGCTATCCATGAGAAAGGATTCTAAGCTCTAAGACCTTTGATAGATTAGGGTCAATAAGTGCTATGCTTAGATTTAGATATATGTTAAAGTATACTGGACCATGGGAGAGACTGATTTCTATGGCTCCCATCAGAGATGCTCTCCAATGGAGACATCTACCATCTCAGAGGGTACATCGTATGCTGGTATTTTCCCCAAGCAAGGTCAAAGGTTTGAATGCTATCTGAACAAGTCCTATATGGACATACTTATATTTTTGTAAAAATGGGTACAAGTCCTATATGTGAAGGAGATACATAATCTCATCATCATTCTGTATGGGTACAGCATGCTCAAAAGTTTTGATTATTTTTCTACTGGTGAAGTCAAAGGTTCCTATCATGTAGATAGTATCTGGTTTGACTTTAAGGATAACCCATTTATCTAGGGCTTCCCTAACATCCTGATATGCGACTTGTTCAGCTGCTATTGATGTTGGAGCCACTGTATTGGCCACTGTAGTGATAATATCCTTTGTAGGTGTAGTACTCATACGGGTGTATTGGGACCATATATGTATAATTTAAATAAAATATAATTATAATACAAATAATAGTACACTTGGCTCTGATACCAATGTGAGGTGCTTGACACAGGGTAAAGCTAAGCACGCTTGTCAAAGACTTACAGGGTTACGACCTAACCATAATCACTGCTAACGGGTCTCTCTCTACGCGACTTGGGTAACGTCCCACTTAACCTGATACAGTTCTACCCTAAATTAGCACAAACCCAAGAATAGTACTATTAAGATTATTATTATATTAAATTCAAATTATGACATATATGGTCTCATGTTGTTTACTGTAGAGGAGGTGGTGACTGAATGGTCGTTGCCAACAAGCAGATTGGCTCATGGATCTGCTTCTCAATTAACTGTATTTTATTATTAATGTTTTGTAATTACTGTGTTCTCACAGTCTGTAAATGATGATTATCAACAGTAAGCCAAAAATTACGATGTTGTTTATAATATTCTAATATTTCATATAATTCAACAAGTATATCTACAGGTGTACATTAAAAGGATACGAAAAGAGATACTTATAATCAGAACATGAAACTTTATTAAGCAGTAGGAGTGGTATACAGAGAGAGCACACTGGAGAGAGAGAGAGAGAGAGCACTCATGTGTTTATATATAATCTTGCATAATAATTTAAAAATTCTACCTTCAACAAAGGTGAGGCTATCCCTTTTATAGACAAATAAAAGAAAAGATAAGATAAGGGTGAGGACAGGTGGCGTGTCCTTGTGGAGTGGAGTTGATTTTCCTTATCCTCAGTTGTTCTGTTGATGACTCAGCACCTTATCTTTATTGTTCTGTACTAAACTGCTTGTGAGGACAGCTGTATGGTTGGTACTGAACGGTAAATAGAGCATCTGCTTTTGTCGAAAGTGGATGAACTGGTTTTTGTCGTTTTGTGCTGACGCTACTAGAAAGTGATGCTGGTTGGAGACAAGGTCATTCAGCCTTACCTTTTTCTTTTCTGTCCTTTTCCTTGTCAATCTTTTCAACAATGAGACTAGTCAGAGAGTCCCAGAAATCTCCAAGATTGGGTCCATTGTCGGCAAGATCTTAAGCTTCACCGGCAAGTACTGCGAGCTCATTTTCATCCCGATCGGGGTCTTCTTCTGGGTTAGGCCCGTGGCTGCTAGCAACAGACTGCATACTGGTATCATCACTAGAGAGGGATTGAAGGAACTGCTCCTTCATGTAATCCATACTTTTGACAATTAATTCTTGTTTTGACAAATCTGGATATCTTTGTCGTAATTCAGTTTGAATCTGTAAAAAAAGAATCTTTATTACTAGAGTTGTTGGGAGTAATTTGGGAACAGACTCCCAGCATGCCTTTTTATGAGCATGGATTTTCTGTAAGATTTCCTGCTGTTGTTTGGGGGTATCAAGCCCCTTTGTCCACCATTTCACAAAGAAAACTCTTTTGAGTCATGGAACTTTGTTCTGGTAATCACATTGGAAATCCCACTTCCATATCCAGAGAATTCCAAAGCGAATGGCAAAATGGACAACGGATTTAGACATTGAAATGTCATTATATACTGGAAGGCGGTTGTAGGCAGCTTGCCATTCATTAAAAGCTTGCCTAATAGGTTCTGGAAAAACTTCTAATTGGAACTCGAATTTGTCCCACCAAACGAGAAACCAGTTAGGGAGATCGTCTTTGAGAACATCAGGAACAACATGGAGAAACCAAGAATGGCTCCGTGGGGGGTTCTGGTAATAAAAGGCATATGTAAATGCATCAATATAATTCCAATAATTGTAACGAGATTCCTTATTATGAATGTCCAAAGTTCTGGTAACATGAGGATGCATACCCCAAGCGGCCATAGGCATTATTTTATGGATAGTAGCTTTACTGAAATTGATAGGATTGGCAATTCTATTGGGGTCATCTAAAAAATGTTTGAACTCAATAGAAGTAGTTTCACTAAGTATCTGTTCATAAATGTATTTGTATTGATCAAAATGAGGTGGAAATTGTTGGGTTGTAAGATACCTCCGTTTAATCTCCCATGGATCGGACATCCATTGTTCATCTTCGGTATTAATGTAGAGGACTGTTTCCTCAGCTATTGTATTCTGTATATATGGTTCTGGAGGAGTTAGGAGGACATCTTTAGTCATTTGGCTAGATTCCCTTTTTTTACTGTTAAGGGTAGCTTGAAGCCTTGGGAATTCTTTATGATATGGATTCTTTACATGGTAAGGGTTAGATCCCCTTCCATGGCCCCTACGGCTTGGGCCTGGGCCTCTACTGGATATAAGAACCCTGCAAATATTCACGGGTTAGAAAATCTGGTAAAGAATTTTGATAGATTCGATATCAAAGTCAAATGCTAAAAGTAAACTTTGTCTGGAAGCAAATATCTGTTTTTGAGCAAGATTTTGGACATCTGTTTTAAAAATCTGTTTTGCTGCAAAACAATCAACCCGGATTGAGAAATGTTTATTTAATAAATCATCCTGAAATTTAGAAACACATTTTACAATAGCTAAACATTTCTGTTTAATGGTTGGATAATTTAAAGCAGCCTGTTTCTAACTTCCTGAAGTAAACCGTAAAAGTTCTTCTTTATTATTGCTAGGGTTGAACTGTTTTAGAATACCTCCATACCCTTAGTTAGAGGCATGAATTCCAACAATTTTTTTCCATTCGGGATTAGGTAAAGCAAGACTAGGAAGAGTCTTTGCTTTAAGCTTTATTTTCTGAACAGCTTTCGTATGTTCTGGTGTCCATGGCGGAGGATTTTTCCGCAGTCTAGTATAAAGGATTACATCATCCTGTGCTAACTGATGATAGTAGTAACTAATATAGTTAAGACTACCAAGAAATCTCTATAATTGAGTTTTATCTTTAATTTCATCTGGAAATTTAGATGCAAATTCGATGCTTCTATCAATAGGAATTATAGTGCCATTATGGATATTATGGCCTCAAAAACAAACTGTTGTTTGAAAAAGCTTCATTTTTGGTGCAGAAATTACCAAACAATTTCTGATAATAACATGCTTAAAAATATTAAGATACTTAACATGCTGGTCAATGGATGACGAAAAAAATAAGAACATCATCAATATAACAAATAGCAAATTCTGTACAGGGAGTGAATATATCATTCATAATATGCTGGAATTCAGATGGAGCATTTTTTAAACCAATTGGCATAACATTCCATTCAAAATGTCCAAAAGGTACTGTAACAGCAGTTTTCTATCTATCCTGTTCAGCAATCTGAATTTGCCAATATCCTGATTTTAAATCAAATTTTGAGAGAATGATTGAATCTTGTAATCGATCTAAAAGATCTTTTTTATTCAGGATAGGATATCTGATCCATTTCAAGGCATCATTAAGAGGTTTGTAATTGATAACCAATCTTGGCACACCTCTTTCAATTTCTGCATTCTTGTTAACATGAAAGGCTGTATAACTCCAAGGAGAGTAACTCGGTCGGATTAGGTTATTTTGTAAGAGAATATTTAATTCTGTTTTACATAGCTCTAAATACTCTTTTTTCATTTGGCTAGGTCGTGATCTAGTGGGAATTCCGAGCTCATTAAATCCTGGTTTGTAGGGAAGAGAAACTATATGTTTCTTACGTTCCCAAAAAGCATTTGGAACATCACTGCAGATTTCTGTGTGAAATTCTTTTTCAATCATTTTAATTTTATTCTGCAAAGTGGATTGTTGTAACCTCTATTCTGTTGTTAGAAAATGAATTTCTGTTTGAAGAAAATTAATTTGTTTTTCCTTGAATTTGACTAGATCTTTGATTTGATCTAATTCTTTTGTATATGGTTCGGTAATAAACTCAAAAATAATCAGTTGATTGCTAATGGTTGTATGAATACCAATGGAATCTACCTTAGTGATAGACATTAACAAACACATGAATGGTGTCCCTAAAATAATAGTTTGAGACATCTTTCGGATAAGGACAAATGAGGTTGGAAGACAAATGCCCTGATTACTGATAAGAACTTCTGGAAGTTTGTAATGAATATACATGGAATTGCCACTAGCACTAGTGAGTGACTGGGTTGTTTTCTGGAAATATTTGGTAGGAATTAAACATTCCTGAATACAATTCATATCAGCACCGTTATCTACAAGAGCAACGACATCTTTAATTATAAAATCTGGTTTTATAATAACAGTAATTCTGATGTACCATTTCTGGAAAGTAACCTGATTCATGAGCATTAAATATTGATTGTTAGATGGGTTAGGTTTGTCGTCATTACTGGATTCTCCTTTTGTAACACCTTTATCTTTGGTTGACCCTTTCTGTTGAGCTAGCTGAATATTAATTTTCTTAATATCAGTAATGATTGATAAATTTGCTGTTTAGAGATGCTTGATTTTAGATTTTAACACATTAACCTCCATTTTAAGATCTTCGACTGTAACAGGTTTGTCAATGGGAGAAGAGGTCTGTAAATGACTAAAAACCTCTTTCATACTGTAATGATTAGTGAGAAGACCAATTTCCTTCTTTTTATGCCGTTGATAGCACATTTCTAAAAATTTCAATTTCATTTCTGGATCTTTTATCTGATCAGCTATATTCAACATGTTTTGTTCTTTATCTCTAAGGACATTACGGCTAGGTCCATCTAGGTTAAGTTCATTCATTTCGACTATTGCTTTCCAATAGTTAGCTTCTTTAATCTGGTTTGTATTTGTTTGTTGACAGGGACAAATTTCTGGAGAAGAGTCAGATTCTAGATCGGACTCAGAAGGTGAATAGAGTTCAGCAAGTCCATCATCAGAACTTGAACTTGTTTTTGTTTCTTCTTCAGAAATTGCTTGGGGAATCTGTTGTTGAAGATGAACATCAATTGCCATTTCATTGAGTTTTTGTTGGATTTTTGCTCTACAGTGATTAGCATAATGGCATGTTTGTCCACACTTGTAACATGTTATTGTGGATTTATCTTTCTTTTTGTAAGATTTTTTCTGTTTGCCTTTATACGATTTCTGAGGCTGATGTTGTTGGTAACTCTGTTTAGGAGTTTTATATTTTCTGAATTTTTTGGAATAACGCTTTGAGGACTTTCCAAATTTTTGTTTCCTAGTTTTGGAGGGATACTGTATTTTAGTATCATAGGCAAATTGTTCACAAAATTCATCTAATTCCTTCTTGCCTGTAAGATTTTGTTTTTTCATTTGATACTGGAGTTTGAGGTCATTACATAGAGCTAGACCTTCTTCTGTTACTATGCTTATTAATTGGCCATAGGTATAATCTGAGTAGGGTATAGTCATTCTATTATGACGATCCCGTAACTTCTTTCTGACTCTTTCAGCAAAAACAATAGGAAGGCCATCAATAAATTTGGCTTTCCAATTTTCACTGTTAGCATCAGACCTGACGCACAACTTTCATTAAGAAAACATTTTTATACCATCTAAAATGAGATAAAGATGGACATCTAAGATTCTGTAAAAGTTCTCGGCTCCTATCATTAGCGCCATCATCATATCTTACAAAATGATGTACGATAGTGTGGATAAGTGTATATACTGGATCTTGTCTTTGTTCAGCATGTCCTGTTAAAGGATCAATATGGATTTTAAATGAGTTTAAAATTTCATTTTGTTGAGTAACAGTGAGAATATTATCCCACCATCCTTTAAGGACTCTTGTAAAGCCATTAACAATAAATCTGGCAATTTGGTGATCTGTATTGTCATTAGGTTGACATACCGTAGAGTACATCATCATTTGATGTAATAGTTCAAATAGCTGGTATTCAGAAAACCCATTAAGGTTCCACTCATAAATGGTTTTACCATGATAAGACCGTTGAGTGTGAAGGAAGTCTTCTTCAGAAAGGATATCCATAGGAGTAGGTCTTGGATAGTAATACCTACTAGGTCCTGTTAAGGCCATCCTATTGGTGCCTTTGCCATAATTAATTTTATTAATTAATGGATTATCCTGGAAATTATTTTGGATTTCAGTAATTTGAGAAGGTGTGAGATCTTGATCACCATTGTCTTCCTGTATCTGTTGTCTGGACAACATATTAATTTGTGAGGAATCCCCTATCTTAATATCTTTAATTTTTTTTAACTAGGGTTTCCATAAATTCATCATCCGATTTATGTGACTTGAGATTAAATTTTGTCACTTCTAAAGCTGGTTTTATATTTACAGGAAATATGGGTTCAACCTTAGGTTGAATCTTATAATTGTCTTTTATTTGTGTGACAGTTTCTTCAATTCTGGTTAACTGTTTTCCTACTGTTTGGCAGTAAAGGTTGGTATAATTATTCTGTTTAATCAAAGGTAATATATCTTTGACTAATACGGTTTCTCTCTGGGATAATCGATCAGGAGTTTCCACAAAAGCTGTAATTACTAAAGGTTTACTGGATGTTGTATCGCTAGGTTTTAACTCTAATGACTAAGGTGGTGGATGAACAGATATAATGTTTTGTCCATCTGTGGTAATCCATGTCTTCTGGATATTTTCAAGGACATTAATTTGTGCTTCTAGAATGATGGTATTTTGCATGTACCATTAGGGAAAAGATTGAAGTTTTTGTTGTTTCTCTAAATGAGAATAATACTAATTTTTAAGCTGTTCAAGTTGGAGAGGACTATGATTTTGGTAGAGACCTTATTTTCTTTTGTCTTGACTAAGAAAATGCAATAAATGCAGACTCCGTTTATTTTGATATAAAATATTTTTATTTGTCATTGTCTGGTTGAACAAAAAGTAAGTAAAACATTTTTTAAGGAAAATATTTTTGTATCATTTTTTCAAAAATGACTTTTAAAATTTTCGTAAGTCAATTTTTACAAAGTTGACTCTCACTCACTGCATTTTCAACACATTTAACATTTTCAAATAAATATTTTAGCTCACTAAAAAATCATAAAGATATTTTTTTGAAACAAACTTTCTCTTTTAGGTAACAAAATTTTTATATTTCAAATGTCAACCAAATGTCAAAAACTAAAAACAAAAATATTTTTTTTTTGCAAAATCCATTTACAAGAAATTTATTTATTTTATATCGAAACGAATGGAGTTGTAATGTAAATATAATAATAAGACCCTTTTTATTTTTATATTATGAGAGTTCGTTTTCTCTCTTTTTGATTTGACAAGAGAGTTTAAGAGACAATATGTAACTATTTTTATTTATTTATTGAGAGATTTTTAACTATTTCAATTTTAAAAAATTATTTTGACTATAATTTGTTTTATGTTAGTGAATATACACTAAGGTTCTATTTGTTTCGACATAAAATATTTTAACAATATATATATATTTTTGCTTTTCAGTGTTTAGTTGACATTTGAAACAAAAATATTTTAATGTCTAAAAGAGAAATTTTAATATCATTTATGACTTTTTAATGAATTGAGATACTTATTTGAAAATGTTAAATGTGTTGAAAAAATAACAAGTTACGAAATTTTTAAAAATAAGTTATTTTCTAAAAAATAATATAAAAATATTTTTTTTAAAAAAATCTTATTTTTTGTTTAACTAAATAATAAAATATTTATAAAAAATATTTTACAAAAAAACAAACACGGAAACGTTCTTCTACCCAGCACTATGCCCCAGTCGAATCTCTTTCTAATTCATCAAAATGAAAACAACCAAAATGTTTGCTTGACACAGGGTCAAGCTAAGCATGTCTATCAACGACTTACAAGGTTACGACCTAACCGTAATCACTGCTAACCGGTCTCCCTCTACGCGACTTGGGTGATGTCTCACTTAACCTAACAACTGTAAAATTAACTTCCAAAATGACATATGGCGTGGACTTCCAAAGTGGTATATGGTAGGGACCATAGAAGAAGCGCCACCCATAACATTAAGGTATTGTTTGACATAAATTAAATAGGATGCAGCTTACCTCCAGTTTGAGATCGGATTGAACAATATTGTTTGGTTTGTAGGGGCTCATAACGGGTCTCTTTTTGATAATTTAAACCGTTCAATGTGTATAATTCATTGAGTATTATATGACTATAAAAAATCACGTTGATCAGATATCGATAACTATGTGATCAAATTAGTTTTGTATAAAAAAAAAATAGATGGTGAACAAATTAACGGTTGACGAAAAAATTGATCCAATGAGATAGCTATTGATATCCGATCAACTCAATTTTTTACAAACATATAGTAATCGACGAGTTTTATATATTAAATGGCTAGGATTATTAAAACGGGACTCGTGGTGGGTCCCATGGCCAAACAGCAACATCCAATCCGATCTCGAACTAGAGGCAAGCTGCTCCCAATTAAATAAATATATTTATTTTGGATCATATCACATTTCTATTTTTTTATATCTTTTTATAAAAAATTAAAAAAAATATATATTTATTTAAATCGTTCTAAACAACCTCTTAAAAAATAAGAGAAGAGAGGGTTGAGTCAGTAGTGACTCTTCTTTTGGCAGAGGTTAAAATGAGTTCTTTTGGCTTTTAAACTTTTTTAGGTTATATCACCTTTCTATTTTTTCACATGTTTTTTTTAAAAAAAAAAATCAAAAAAAAAAATTTAAAAAAAACTAATTTTTAACCTATTTCTCAAAACAATTTTGAGTAACTAGTTTGGAGCTTTGTAATTTGGAAAACAAGTGAAAATCCATGCATGGATATAAAAAAAATTAATAAAATATTTTTATATAAAATAATATAAATATTTAGATTTTTGTATGTTAATTACAAAAAAATATTGAAACTTACAATTTAAGTCTCACAATTTATGTATTAATTTTTAATTTATCACAACTTTAATTATATAACTTTCAACCCCTTTAATAGAGTTATAAACTTTGGCGAGTTCAACCCAAGTAACTTGATTTAACCTTGAAATTTTTACAAAATTAGACAACATAATTTTTAATTCGGTGAATACCTATGTAAAATTCAAAAATTTGAATAGATTTGGATAGAGACACCAAATAACTTGAGTAATTGAAACACAATTATATATATAAATATATAAAATTATTTGTTAATTTATTTTTGAATAATAAATAAGATTAATTAAAATTTTAATATTAATGAACAAAAGCAAAAGCATTTTATTTAAGCCTGCGTTTGGCATAAGATCAAATAGGGCTTTTAGCTAGTCACAAAAAGACAAAAAAGATTTTTTAGCCTAATAAAATAAAATGTCACATCCAAATCATAATCATTTCATTTTTTTTTCTCACAAAAGTCAAAAAAATTCAAAATGCCTATCACAAACGAGGCTTTTTAACTCCATGCTTAAATATCCAAAAAGTCAAAAAACCAAAAGCCAATCCACATCCCAAACGAATCCTTAAGTCTTTTCAATAGATTTTTTTTTTTTTTTTTATGTTTAAAAAATACACTTTTTAAAAAGGGATCACCGATTAAGTTGATATTAAAAACAATTATATTTTATAATGGCATAAAATAATTTAAATATAATAAAATGAAATTTCTTGGAAAATAAAAGTATCTGATAAAAAAAAGAGAGGAACATTTAGAATGGTATTCTCTTTTAATTTGAAAATAATTCTAGATGACCAATAAATTATCACTTATAACCCTCATTTTTTTTGTTAATAAAAAAAATATTTCACGAATCATCACTTTTAATAGAAAATAATATTTATTTCTATTTGTTTTAACAAAAGTCACTGTTTAGCAATTTGAGCAAAAAAAGTTTCATTTTTTTTTTTAAAAATTTTAGTTTGCTTAATTGACAATTGAGATTAAGAAAAATGATTTACCATGTTTCGCAAGTGTTAAAAAAGTCTAGGTGAATGATAAAGAAAATGTTTAAGACCCACAAAAAATATCAACAATTGTACCCACAATGATGTAATATCATATGTATCAACTTTTAAGTTGTTATACACTCAATGACATAGGGTCTAACTCCCTTGCCACTTCACTATGAGTGAAAATGTGGGTCTGTAGCATTACTTGAACAATAAATTATTGCATTCCTATATGTTTTTGTTATATATAAAAAAAAACAGTTTCCCCAATCATCACTTTTAATAGAAAAGTAATGTTTGTTTCTATTTGGTTTTAGCAAAAGTTTTATTTTAATTTGTTTAATTGACAATTGAGATAAAAAAAAATATTTAACAGAATCTATCATATTTGGCAAGTGTTAAAAAAATATTTGTATTAAAAAAATTCATTATTCAAGTCCTTATAGTTTAGAATGATATATATATATATATATATATATAAAATATAATTTAAAACCAAAAATGACAAAAAAAGAAAAGAAAAGGGTGAAACATTAATAAATCCTAAAACATGATCTTGTGAACTATTTTGTCCTTTTTTTTTCTTATGAACCCAAAGGTCTCATTAAGGTGAAAATTACATAAAAAATGATAGTCACTTACATATTTGGGTTTAATCTTTTAGGGATAAAAGTGAGTTCTTCAAAATGTAAAATTACACATTTGAGCAATATGCACTATAAAAGTTTTGAATTTTCCCTCATTCTAGAACAAATCTCACATTACGAACAAAAATCTAACACTCTATTGTAACACTTTAATAACGTAACATTTCAATGTAACACAATAAAAAACTCTTTGGTGTACTTTTCCCAAACGTATCAACGTAACACTAAATAAATAAATTTCCTTGGTGTACTTTTCCCAAACATAACACTTCAACCAGTATAATTCCAAACGTAACACTCTAATGTAACATACTCCAATGTAACACACAAAAAAACTAAAAAAACCTTCTTATTGTACTTTTTCTAAATGTAACACTCACAGCTTGAAAATTATATTTGTCCAAAACTTACTAAGGAATATTTGTACTCATTTTGGAAAGGTTTGAAGAATCTCACATTTTTTTTTTGGTGGTTATATTGGAGAGTTACGTTTGGGAAAAATATGTCAAAGAGTTTTTTTTGTGTGTTACATAGTGTTTTTAGAGTATTATATTAGAGTGTTACATTTGGAAAAAGTACACTAAGAAATTTTTATGTGTGTTACATTAGAGTGTTACACTAAAAAGTCTTTGTGTGTATTATATTAGAGTATTACAGTAAGAAGTTTTTTTTAGAGTGTTATATTAGAGTGTTTCTTTTGGGAAAAATACACTAATGAGTTTTTTTGTGTGTTACATTAGAGTGTTACACTAAAGAACTTTTTTTGTGTAACATTAGAGCATTACACTAAGGAGTTTTTTCGGAGTGTTACGTTTGGAAAAAATACAGTAAAGAGTTTTTTTATGTGTTACATTAGGGTATTGTACTAAGATTTTTTTTTTTCGAGTGTTACATTAGAGTGTTATATTGGAGTGTATTACAGTTTAAAATTATACATGTGGCCAAAACTTATCAAATAGTTTTTGTACTCCTTTTGAAAATTGGAAAAATCTCATATTCTTTTGGAATGTTTGAAGAATCCCATATTTTAAGTCATTTTTATATTTCTTTTGAAATTTTTTCAGATAAAAAATATTTTTATATAAAAATTCATCCCAAATTTGATTCCCATAAATTGTATAACTTACCTTTCTAGCACAAAAGAAAAAAAGAGAAAGAACATAATAGAAATAAGGGTATAACCGTAAAACTAATTTTAAAATAATATATTAAATTTATTTTTCCAAAATCAATGGGACTAATTGGTCTATAAGAAAATCCTTAAAACTAAATGGATCACCATTCCTCAAGATAGAATTTATAGGTAATGCTTCCTTAAAATTAAGTATAAAAGTATCATATATTTGTAATATATTTGTTAAATAGTTTATATATATATATATATGCATACATAGATATGTACATAACTAATTCAATTAAAATTATTATATATATATTTACGCTATATTTTATATGATGATAAAATTAATATTATTCTTTTGTAATGCATACATTGTAACTTATTCTAAAGTAATACTAGGATGGGTGACCCCTTGAGAAGTCCTTGTGTTGCACCCCTTTTGGCCACTTTTTTTTCCCCCTTCTTTCTTTCTCTCTCTCTTCACCTTTCTTCGAACAACCTGTCCGATTTTTAGCCAATTCAATCGCCTTCCCCTTCCATTCGAAAAATTTCTCGCTTTTAAACTATTTACAGATTATCCTCTTCCATTCAATTTCATTTTTTGTCCATCTACTTCTTAAAATAATAAAGACGTGGTTAATCTTCAGTGCGATCATACCAGCACAAATGCACTGGATTCCATCAGAACTTCGCAGTTAAGCGTACTTGGGTGAGAATAGTACTAGGATGGGTGACCCCCTGGGAAGTCCTTGTATTGCACCCTCTCGTGTTGCATCCCTTTTGGCTTTTTTTTTTTTTTTCCCCTTCTTTCTTTCTTTCTCTCTTCACCTTTCTCCGAACAACTTGTCTGATTTTTAGCCAATTCAATCGCTTTCCCCTTCCTTTCGACAAAATTTTCACTTTTAAACCATTTCCAGATTATCCTCTTCTATTCAATTTCATTTTTTGTCCGTTTATTGCTTAAAACAATAAAGACGCAGTTAATCTTCGGGTGCGATCATACTAGCACTAATACACTGGATCCCATTAGAACTCTTTAGTTAAGCGTGCTTGGGGGAGAGTAATACTAGGATGGGTGACTCCTTAGAAAGTCCTCGTGTTGCACCTCTTTTGCCTTTTTTTTTAATTTTAATTTTTAATAATATATATAGACATATATATATTAATTAATTTAATTTTATAAAATATTATTTTAAAAAAAAATTAACCCATGCATCGTATGGGTTAACTATTAGTTTATACTTATATTCTTATGTTGATATTGTTCATAAAATTAATAATGATAATAATATTTGAGAGAAGAACAGTTGAATATAATAAATGATGTACATTCACTATATGAGTGAGTATGGTCCAGTTTAGATCGGTTTGGGATGAAATTAGAATCAATTAATTATTTATAGTTCTATAAAAATTGGAACTAAATCAAACTATTAAAATTATGAAACTAATCCAAACCAAATTATTTAAACACGGTTCGGTTTGAAACCATAGTGTCACATAATCAGTTCACAAGAAAAATCATATAATATTTAACAAAAAAATTTAACTTATCATAAATTATAAAAATAATAATAACAAGCCCATCAAATAAACTACTTTCGTAATATTTCACCAGTTAAGTGAAACCATAACATTAAACAAATATTGTTCAATATAAATCTGTCATAATTTTTTGAAATATAAACTTTCAAAATATAAACATGCACATTATTCTACTATTAACTTAAATAAACATAATATCTAGCAAATAAATATATATGGTTTAAGTTATACCATCTAATTCGGTTCAAATATGGAATCATGGATCTAAATCCCTAACCAATCCACAAAGAACGGTTCCTTAATTTTCCAAATCAAGATCGAACCACAAATTAAAAAAATCAAACCAAACTTACTAAATTGATTTGGATCGGTTCAATTTACGAACTTTTTGGTAAGCTTCTCGGTCTAGTGGAAATACATAGCTTTCGTACATATGAGATGTCGTGTTCAATTCTTCTGGTTGCATTTTGTCGACGCCTAGACTAGGCTTACAGCTCCAGTTCGTTGGGTTTTACCACTTTAATTCTTAATATGATTTTTCAATTAAAATGGGTTAAACATTTGGTTTTGTGGGTATTGATTTCCGACCATACAACCAAACAGGGAACTTAGTTAGAAAGCACGCAACAGAATAAATTAAGCCAACCACCTGCCAACAAGAAAATGAGAATAGCGCGTGGTTCGTCCACTAGGGGGCACTCTGACGATCAAGTCAGTCAAACAATCTCTCAAAGATATCACACAAGTACTCAACGAACAAATTAAAGCATACCTTAGGCCCATGAGAGTACCTCACTTTTATAGCCAGTAGTGACCTAGTCCTCTAGAAGTCTCACTTCATAGGACTTAAGCACCATGCTTACCTCGGACTCTCAACTAGATAGAGATAAACTCTTTAAGAGCCTTATCCTTATCCAGACTAGGAGCTTCCTCTTATCTAGGACTCTTGTCCTCTATCCAGATATCCCATAATCTTGATATTACCACATCGAACCTCGGCAATACTGTGATTATCTCAACAATTATGACTCACCCATGTGGCACCTTAGCCGACATCTTGGAGCCACCTCGGCCACGTGGCGTCATTCACAAAATACTTCTCCACAATTGCCCCCTAAGTTCTATTACCTCGGCAACCTGAGGTAATGGAACCTATAAATGTACTTTTTCGATTAAGATCATGACTTGTCAACTTTAGGTAACTAGGACTCAAATGCCACCTTTATCAAGAATCAAGAACGAAGTTCTTTCAACATCTTATCCGAGATCGCTTCTCTAGCCGAGGTCATTACCCCACTAGTTCCAGAATTCCAAGAATCTCAACTGCGCATGAGCTGTCATGCTCCATTGCCCCAACCTTTTCTTCCACGTGTCATCGCCTTATTAGTTCATACCTATCACGCGTCATCAAGCCACATCAATTCTACCCAGACCGTCTGTTAGGCACGTCGTCCGTAACGCCCCGAAATAATTACTAAGCTATCCCCAATATTGATTACATACAACACTTGATAAGGTAATTATCCTCTATTAGACCTAATCACTTTTACAGAAGAGTAACATATGTAGGTATACATTCACAAGCTTAATCTTGAACCTATAGCATATGTTATATAATAAGGAAATATGATGAAAGTTAAACAACAAAAATGGATTTTAATCCAATACAGTTAAAGTCCTTAGCTTGTACAAAAATAAGCATAATAAATACAAAAGATGAAGCTCTTGCTCCAAGTCCTCCCAAAACTATTGCCTTGGTGGAGGCATGTCATCAGCACCTGAAAATGTTTTTCTCATATAGGGTGAGCCAAAACCCAGTAGAAATAATACAACACAGTATATGAATCTTAACAAAGATATAAAGTGAACACACATGCAATGCTCATACCAAAACATTTTATATCTCCTTCTAAAATCATGCAATGCCAGGTTAATATCATAATTCATAAATCATTTCCTTTACAATAAAAAACAAGACGGTGAATCACACTCTTGGAATCTCAAAACAAATCAACTTTTCATGGAAATTTCATCCGCGGGGAACCGTAAACCGACACCCATGTAAACGTAGGCTATACAACCACTACTATTGCCATTTCACAGAAATTTCATCCGCGGGATCGGCACCTATATATACGTGTGATTTTGAGGACTTTCACCATGGACACTTAGGCCAACTTATTTCAACGAGACAACATATACCTCCCAGATACACCCCTTTTCTCAAAACGATAAACATCTCGAATGTATAAATATGAAATAATGTTCAATGCAAATGGATAAGACAATAGTTTCAATTCTCCTAATTCTTATGCAATTTCCACTACTTATTTCAACGAGACAACATATACCTCCCAGATTCACCCTTTTTCTCAAAACGATAAACATCTCGAATGTATAAATATGAAATAATGCTCAATGAAAATGGATGAGAGAATAGTTTCAATTCTCCTAATTCTCATGCAATTTCCACAACAATCATAGTTATCCTCAATCGATAGCCCAAAACAGATATCTCTAAACATATAAACAATTTCCAAAAAGAATAGGCTTTCGAAGTTTCAAGATATAAGTGATAATACATATCCAGCTCTACCATCCTCATCAATATCAACCCAATTCACATTTCCAACATCAATTCATTATTTATATAAAATCAACATTTGAGACATTTAGGGCAAAATCCCATTTTGTTCCAAAATCAATCCCAAGTATCAAAATCAACTACTTCATCACAACTCAACTTTATTTTCAACACCACAATCATTTACAAGAATCCATTTCAAACCCCTCTTTTGATCTTTAACCCAAAACCCTAGATTTGTTTCAAAAATCCCCTAAAATCACAATATTGTTTAGAAATAGTAAATAACTAAGTTAAAACTCATAGAAAGAGCGAAGAATCCCTACCTCAAGCTTAGAAGACGAGAGAGAGAGAGAGAGAGAGAGAGAGAGAGAGAGAGAGAGAGAGAGACTGAAGGAAACTCAAAGACACTGAAAATCAACTTTGCTCCGATTAGAACAAAGCCTTCGTCGAGCTCTACCTTTTTAACAAAGGGACATGGGTGAAAAGGTCAACGAATCTAGGTATATTTGAGTGAAATAGATGAGTTTTAGAGAGAGAGAGTGAGAGAAAATAGGGTTTTGAAATGTTTAGAGAGGGAGAGGTGAAAAAGTGACTCAGGAAAGTGACTTTACGAATTGATATACGCACAGACCGCTCGAGCGCAAGAAGTGTCGTTTGAGCAACCAGAGACAATAAGTTGCACCGCTCGAGCGCAAGAAGTTTCACTTGAGCAAAGAATACTAACTCTTAGAAGTTTTACAAACAAGCGGTAAGTGTCGCTCGAGCGAATAAGCAAAATTCTAGGCACCAACAGTTTGAAAAACAAGCTACCAACTTGTTCCAAACGCAACCAACACATCTCAATGGCCAAACTCAAAGATAAATAAAGGGAAACAAGACAAGAACAACTATATAAGGCAATGAAACCTGGATCCAAAACATAGAATGGGTTGGGTCTAAACCAGAGTCGCTATAACTTTCCACTTTAAGGAATTTCGTCTCGAAAATTTTAAACCAAACATGAAAACCATGTTTAAACCAATTACAACAATGATAATAGTTCAAATTCATTACCATGACCCATCCACCGGTCATCTATTCTCATCAACGTGATAAATGAGTTTTCAATATTGAATATACAATTCACATTTCCAGAACATATACAATGTTTGTATTACATGAACATAACAAAGTTTTCAACACATGTTCAAACATCAATAAATAGGTCCAGATATTTTCCACGGACTTCCGCCTCACTCTCCCAAGTGACCTCCTCAACCCCGTGGTGTCACCACAACACTTTTACCAAAGGAATCGTCTTGCCTCACAAGACTTGGTCTCGAGTATCTAAAACTCTAACCAGTCTCTCCTCATATGAGGCACCGTTGTCTACCTCTAAATCCATCTAACTATGATGGATTCAGCTCATACTTCCAAAGCATCCAGATATGAAACACGTCATGAACCCCGGAAAGCTGTGGCGACAAGGCCAAACAATAAGCTACCTCCCCAATCCGCTCTAGGATCTCAAAAGGCCCAATAAACCTAGGAGACAACTTCTCGCTCTTCCCAAACCTCATCAAACCCCGTCTAGGTGATATCTTCAAGAAGACATGATCTCTTACCTCAAATGACAGCGCTCTCCTCCTACGGTCGACATAGCTCTTCTGATGACTCTGAGCCGTAACCAACCTCTTATGAATAAATGCTACCTTCTCCGTCGTTTCCCGGACAAATTCTGGACCCATCATAAGTGCATCACCCACTTCGGCCAAATACACAGGAGATCTACACGGTCGGCCATACAAGGCCTTAAACGGTGCCATGCTAATACTTGACTGGAAACAATTGTTGTAGGCAAACTCCACTAAATGTAAGTGCCTCTCCCATGACTCCTTAAAGTCATGAACACAACCCCGAAGCATATCCTCTAGGATCTTAATAGTATGCTCCGACTGACCGTCAGTCTGAGGATAATAAGCAATACTAAAAGCCAATCTAGTACCCAAGGCGTTCTGTAGGCTCTGCCACAACTGAGTCGTAAAACGCGGATCTCTATCTTAAACAATATTCACAGGGACCCCATGAAGTCGAACTATATCCCTAATATACAGGTCAGTAAGGTAATCTACTGAGTCACTCATGTGCATAGGTACAAAGTGTGCCGACTTAGTCAACCGATCAACTACCACCCATATGGCATCATTAACCTGTTAATTCCTCGAAAGACCCACCACAAAATCCATCGTGACATGCTCCCACTTCCACTCGGCTATAGGCAAGGGTTGCAACAAACCCGCTGGTCTCTGATGCTCGGCCATCACTTGCTGACAAGTAAGGCACTTCGATACAAACACAGCTACATCATTCTTCATACCTCTACAGAAAAACTGGCGACTAAGATCGTGATACATCTTTGTGCCTCCCGGATGCACCACAAGGTGTGAATGTTGAAACTCTCGGAGTACTTCTTTTCGACAAGACTCCGGCACGAACAAACGATCAGGGTATCTCACACTTATGTCGAGATACACATTAAAGCCTCTTTCTACCTTCCCACTAGAAATCTTCTCCCGGAGGGATTCTACCTCAAGGTCACCCCTCTGTGCTTCTATTACTCGGTTCACAAGTGTGGGTTGGGTAACTACCGTAAACAACGCTGCAAACTCAACGGACTCACCAAGATGCAAGTCAAACTCACCGAGAGCACCTAACATCTCCCATTCCCGAATGGCAACACAAGCTACGCTGCCAATAGATTTTCTACTCAAGGCATCGGCCACAACATTGGCCTTCCCCGGATGATAATGTAACTCAAAACATAATCCTCTATAAACTCCATCCACCTCGTCTGCCTCAGATTCAAGTCTTTTTGTGTAAACAGATATTTCAAACTTTTATGATCGAAAAACACTTCGAACTTCTCACCATACAAATAATGCCTCCAAATTTTCAAGCCAAAGATCACTGTCGCTAACTCTAAGTCGTGAGTAGGGTAATTCCTCTCATGAGTTTTTAACTATCGCAAGACATAGGCTACTACCTTATCCTATTGCATCAATATACATCTCAAGCCCTCTCGTAAGGCATCACAATATACCAAATAACCTAAACCTCTCTCCGGAATAATCAAAACTAGAGCAATGGTAAGTCTAACTTTAAGCTCTTGAAATAACTTCTCACAAGTCTCACCCCACACAATTTGATCCCTTTCCTCGTCAGTCTAGTCAACGGTGAGGCTAACTTAGAAAAATCCTTCACAAACCGATGGTTATACCCGGCTAACCCTAAGAAACTATGGATCTCGAAAGCATTCTTAGGTTGTGCCCAATCTTGCACTGCCTCAATCTTGGATGAATTTACCATCACTCCCAAGGCGATCTGTAGGCTTTGCCACAACTGAGTCGTAAAATGTGGATCTCTATCTTAAACAATATTCACAGGGACCCCATGAAGTCGAACTATGTCCCTAATATACAGGTCAACAAGGTAATCTACCGAGTCACTCATGCGCATAGGTACAAAGTGTGCTGACTTAGTCAACCGATCAACTATCACCCATATGGCATCATTAACCTGTTAAGTCCTCGGAAGACCCACCACAAAATCCATCGTGACATGCTCCCACTTCCACTCGGCTATAGGCAAGGGTTGCAACAAACCCGCTAGCCTCTGATGATCGACCTTCACTTGTTGACAAGTAAAGCACATCAACACAAACACGACTACGTCTTTCTTTATCCCCTTCTACGAAAACTGACGACTACGGTCGTGATACATCTTTATGTCTCTCGGATGCACCACAAGGCGTAAATGGTGAAACTCTCAAAATATCTTCTCTTGATAAGACTTCGACACGAAAAAATGGTCAAGATATCTGACACTCGAGTTAGAATACACATTTAAGCCCTTATTTACCTTCCCATTAGATATCTTCTCCCAGAGGATTTCTACTTCAAGGTCACCCCTCTATGCTTCTATAACTTGGCTCACAAATGTAGGTTGTGCAACTACCGAAAACAAAGTTGCCGACTCAATGGACTTGCCAATAACACCCAACAGCTCCCATTCTCGGATGGTAATAATCGCTACGCTGCTAATGGATTTTCTACTGAATGCATTGACCACAACATTGGCCTTCCTCGGATGATACTATAACTCAAAGACGTGATCCTCCATAAACTCCATCCATCCCCTCTGCCTTATATTCAGATCTTTTTGTGAAAATAGATACTTCAAACTTTTATGATCAGAAAACACCTCAAACTTCTCACCATAAAGGTAATGCCTCCAAATTTTCAAAGCAAAGATCACAACTACTAGTTCTAAGTCATTGGAATGATAGTTCCTCTCATGTGTTTTCAATTGATATGAGCCATAAGCTACTACCTTCCCATCTTGCATCAAAACACAACCCAAACCTTCCCGTGACGTGTCACAATACACAAAATAGCTCAAACCCCTATCTAGAATAATCAACACTGGAGCAGTGGTAAGCCTAACCTTAAGTTCTTGGAACGACTTCTCACAGGTCTCATTCCACACAAACTTTATTCCCTTCCTCATCAATCTTGCCAAAGATGAGGCTAATCTAGAGAAGTCCTTCACAAACAGTCGGTAATACCCGACCAACCCCAAGAAACTACGAACCTCAAAGGTATTCTTAGGTTGTTCCCAATCTTTCACTGCTTCTATCTTAAAAGAGTCTACAGTCACTCATTCCCTGAATACCATGTGGCCTAAGAAATTCACTACTTTCAACCAGAATACACATTTCCCATACTTAGCATACAATTTGTGGGCTCTAAGCAACTCAAATACAATTCATAAGTGTTCCTCGTGTTCCTCCTCTAAAGGTGAGTAAATCAAAATGTCATTAACAAAGACGACTAAAGATGACTAC
Source organism: Camellia sinensis (assembly GCF_004153795.1). NCBI lineage: Eukaryota > Viridiplantae > Streptophyta > Magnoliopsida > Ericales > Theaceae > Camellia > Camellia sinensis. The sequence continues at coordinate 1,149,625 of NW_021025816.1, forward strand.
AAAATGGTCTAGGAACTCTCGAAAGATTTGGTTCATCAAGTCCATAAACAAAGCCAGTGCATTGGTTAGCCAAAAAGGCATCACTAGAAATTCATAATGGCCATACCGTGTACGGAATGTCATTTTTTGGATATCCTTCCCATTCACTCTTAAGTGATGATAGCCTGATCTCAAGTCTATCTTAGAGAAATAACAAGACCCATTCAACTGATCAAACAAATCATCTATACGAGGCAATAGGTACTTGTTCTTAACAGTTACCTGGTTCAACTTCTGGTAATCAATACAAAGTCGCAATGCACCATCTTTTTTCTTGGCAAAGAGAGCCGGTACCCTAAGGCAAAGTACTAGGGCGAATAAAACCCTTATCTAACAATTCTTGGAGTTGAATCTTCAACTCACTTAACTCGGCGGGTGCAAATCTATACGGTGCCATAGAAATCAGTGGCGTGCTAGGCACCAAGTCAATAGAGAACTCAATCTCACAGTAAGGTGATAAACTAGTGAGATCCTCAAGAAAAACATCTGGGTACTCACAAACTACCCTTGGCAAATCAACTCGGACTTCACCACACTCACTACCCAAGAAGGTTGCAAGAAGACAACTAAGCTCACTTCGACCTTGCAGATCATACATTGGTGACAAAACTCTATCAGCTCGGTTCCCCAGAAAATAAAAACAATCACCACTCGAGGTGCATATAGTGACTCTCTAACGGTAATAGTCTATAATGGCCCGATACGAGGACAACCAATCCATGCCCAAGATGGCATCAAAACTCGACATATCAATCAATGCAGATAAAAAACGAAGTCGGCAACCGGCAGCCTCTATATCACAACCCCAAAACCCCTGGTCCAAAACAACTTTACCACTAATAGGTGACTTTACCCTGAGTGGAGATGCTAATTGAGCCACTTCTAACCCCAATGTCGATGCAAATGCAGACGAGATGAAAGAATGAGATGTACCCGTATCAATCAACACATTGGCAATAAAATTTCATAACAAGAAAGTACCTTTCACAACTAAAGGCACTGGCATTAAGGCCTTGTTTGTCATCCTCCAAAAAAGTCAAAAAGTTAAAAAGTCACTATCCTATTTAAGTCACATCATCTTATTTAAGTTGTATCACCTCTCTATCACATCACTTCAAACACAATCCATATTTCATAAAAAGTCAAAAAATGCACTTATTTAGAGCATCCCAAACAACTCCTAAGTTTGGCATGGTAACAACATACACACACCTCGTAGGTCTTGCTTTACCTGTTTACCCCTCGGAGCATAAGTCTGATACACTGCCTAGGCCGAAGAGGCTCCATAACTGGCTCTCGAGGCTTGTGCTGACTATGTAAGCTGGTGGCTTTGTGTCTGCCTTGAACCAGACGCACCAAGTGTGCCACCTAACTGAGGGCAAAACCTCCTCACATACCCTGACTGCCCACACTGATAATAGGTAGGCGGCTGCCTTCTCCCCTAACTTTAGCTCTAAGAACGAGTCAAAGACAATGTAGACTGTTGCCCTCCTCCTCTTTGCAGGCAAATTTGAGACTTGTGACCTAACTGGCCACACTTAAAACAAGAGAAGCCTCTATGATTATTTCTTTCTGAACCTGACCTTGGCACAGGAAAGGTGGATCTAGACTGTGCAACTTGGGACTGCTGTGGAATGGAACCCCTCTGCCTTTTACTGTCCCAACTCTCCCCCTAAACCTTCTGACTCCTCTTGGAGCCCCTCATCCGCTCCTCCTCTGAACCACGGTCTCCAAATGAGTCACCGCCTCCATAAGGCGTCTGCAGTCCTTAATCATTGACCTAACTACTTTGAAAAAAAGCCCGCTCCTCAACCTCTTCTTGAACTTGATACAACGCCGTTCCTCTGTCACCATAAGCTCCAGTGCAAATCTAGAGAGGCTAGTAAAAGCTGCCTCAAACTTGGTTATGGGTAAGTTAAGCTGCTTGAGCTTTAGAAACTGATTCCTCAACTTCTCTCTAGTAGTGAGAGGCAAGAACTTGTCTTGGAAGGCGTTAACAAAGGCCTCCCAAGTTACCCCAATGCACCCACGTGCATACTTCCACCACTGGCCTGTATCTCCCATTAGCTGGAAGGATGCCAAGGTCACTATTAGTCCATCATCTTCAATGCTAAGCATCTCAAATGTTTTCACCATCTGCTTTAACCACTCATTCGCTTTAGATCACCCAAAAACTCATTCAGATTAGACCAGAAGAACTCCCTCTTCAAGAATGATGGCCCTACTTCAGCAACTTGGGCCTGGACTTGATTTTCAACCCTAAGAATGTCCATGGATTCCTGCAAAGCTCCAGCCATTTAACGAGCCAAAGAGCCTATGGCCTACTAACCCATTGGTTTGACCACATTGGCCTAACCAACCCCTTCTTCTTGGGTCAGAATCTGATCGGGTAACGGCACCTCCTGCCGTCTAGGCCTGCCACGTCTATTACCACACCCACATCCTAACATTCTAATGAAGGTAACACAAGAGATTAGCACATTTACAAGTGTGCTGATGCTAACTCACTCGGGTCCTAGGGCAATGGACAACAGTAATTTACTCAACAATAGCACATAATCACATAAACACATACGAATTTCCTCTCTAGATAATGATCGTTCTGTGACACTGCCAGAGTTCTAGTTAGAACTAGCAGTGATCAAGTGCTCTTCTAACAGGTCTTCTAGAAACTCGTAGACCCAATTAATATATTAGAAATTAAATCTCATACCCATATAATCACATAAGCATGCTATCATTTAAGCATACTGTACACACAAATATCCATATCAAACGAGATAAACCCATTGTGGTAAGAACCACTTCCCACATACCCAAAGCATTTAAACCCAGTACGCTCTGATACCAAGTTGTAATGCCCCAGAGTAATTACTAAGCTATCCACAATATTGATTACATACAACACTTGATAAGGTAATTATTCTCTATTAGTCCCAATCACTTTTATAGAAGAGTAACATATGCATGTATACATTCACAAGTCTAACCCTAAACCTATAGCATATGTTACATAATAAAGAAATAGGATGTAAGTCAAGCAAATAAGAAATGACGTAAGGGCTTACAGTTTTCCAAGTCAATACTTGGTTCCAACAAAAATGGATTTGAATTCAATACAGTTAAAGCCTTTGGCTTGTACAAAAATAAGCATAATAAATACACAAGATGAAGCTCTTGCTCCAAGTCCTCCCAAAACTATTGCCTTGGCAGAGGCATGTTATCAGCACCTAAAAATGTTTTTCCCATATAGGGTGAGCCAATAGAACTAAGCCAACATAGTATATGAATCTTAACAAAGATATAAGGTGAATGGACATGCAATGCTCGTGCTAAAATTTTTGATATCTCCTTTCAAAACCATGCAATGCCAGGTTAATATCATAATTTATAAATCATTTCCTTTACAATAGAAAACAGGGCAGTGAATCACACTCTTGGAATCTTAAAGCAAATCAACCTTTCACGAAAATTTCGTTCGCGAGAAACCGTAAGCTGGCACACATGTAAACGTAGGCTATACATGCACTATTATTGTTATTTTAGGGAAATTTCATCTGCAGGATTAGCACCCATGTATACGCGCGGTTTTTAGGACTTTCACTATGGACACTCAGGCCAACTTATTTCAACGACATAACATATACCTCCCAGATTCGCCCATTTTCTCAAAACGATAAACATCTACAATGTTTAAATATGAAATAATACTTGATGCAAATGTATGAGACAATAGTTTCAATTTTCCTAATTTTTCATGCAATTTCTACAACAGTCATAGCTATCCTCCACCAATAGCGCAAAACATAAATCTCTAAACAGATAAACAATTTCCAATAAGAATAGGTTTTCCAAGTTTCAAGATGTGAGGGATAATACATATCCAACTCTACTATCCTCATCAATATCAACCCAATTCCACATTTCTAACCTCAATTCATTATTTATATAAAATCAACATTTGAGACATTTAGGGCAAAAAAAAATTTTCTTCCAAAATCAATCCCAAGTATCAAAATCAACCACTTCATCACAACTCAACTTTATTTTCAACACCACAATCATTTCCAAGAATCTATTTGAAAACCCCATTTTTTATCTTTAACCCAAAACCCTAGATTTGTTTCGAAAATCCCCCAAAATCACAATATTGTTTACAAATAGAAAATAACTAAGTTAAAACTCATAGAAAGTGCGAAAAATCCCTACCTCTAGCTTAGAAGATGAGAGAAAGAGAGAGTGAAGGAAACTCAAAGATGTCGAAAATAAACTTTGCTCCGATTAGAACGAAACCCTCATCAAGCTCTACCTTTTTAACAAAGGGACATGTGTGAAAAGCTTGACGGATCTAGGTGTATTTGAGTGAAATAGATAAGTTTTAGAGAAAGAGTGAGAGAAAATAGGGTTTTGAAATGTTTAGAGAGAGAGAGAGAGAAAGAGAGAGATGAAAATGTGACTCAGAACAGTGACTTTACAAATTGATAAACGCGTAGACCGCTCGAGCGCAAGAAGTGTCACTTGAGTGACCAGACACAATAAGTTGCACTGTTCGAGCGCAAGAAGCTTCGCTCCAGTGAAGAATACCAACTCCTAGAAGTTTTATAAACAGGGAACCATCGCTCAAGCATAAGAAGGCTCGCTTGAGAAAACACTGCTCGTGTGCAAGAAATACTGCTAAAGCGAAAAATGCTAACTCCCAATATCTTTGTAGACCTGCAAAAGTACTGAAAGTTCACAAGGACTGTTCGAGCGCAAGAAGTGTCACTCGAGTAAAGAAGAAAAATTCTAGGCAGCAACAATTTGAAAAACAAGCTACCAACCTGTTCTAAATGCAACCAACACATCCTCATAGCCAAACTCAAAGAGAAATAACGGGAAACAAGACAATAGCAACTATAAAAGGCAATGAAACCCGGATCCAAAACATAGAATGGGTTGGATTTAAACCAGAGTCGCTATATCGTCCAAGGCAATTTCATCATGTTTTGTTGCCTTTTCATTTTTGACAAAAACTTATTCCCTCTTTCTCAGTCTCTTCACTTTTACATATACAGTTTTTCCAGATTCTCTCTCTCTATGAATTCTCTTTCATTTCGCCATTTTCATTTTCTCGAAGCTCTGCAACTGCTTCGTTCGTCTCCTACGGTAAGGTTGTGACCATTTTTCTCTAATCAAGAGTGTTGTCCAACTTCGGCATACACGACTCTGACGTTACTTTCTCCGACACTACTCTGTAAGTCTTCAAATCTGTTTCACTTCGGTTTTCTTTTAGTACCTCTCCTTTGTGGACTATTCATCTGTCACACCTTGTTTTCGCTCTACATTGAATCTGTACTCGTGTACATTTTTTATTTGTTCGCTGCTCTTCACGTCCTTGATTTTGTGTTCTGTTTTCATTCGAATTTTCTACATGCTTTCCGTGATTTTTGCGCATTGGCACTGAGTGGAGTTTTCTTAAATGCTATTGAGCATATTTCTTTGTTTCTTCACTCATGGTTTCACTTTGAATATGTTCTTGAATGCACACCACTACACTGTCCACATCTGTGTCCTTTGCCTTTTTGTCACTGTTTCATATTTTGAATCATGTTCTTCTGGTTTTTTTTTTTCTTTTTTTTCCCAGATTTCTGCCTTTTGATTCTTGTCCATCTTTATAGATTTAGGTTTGGGATTTGCCTTAGAAATCATACACTTAGGAGAATTAAAACAAAACCCTCATTAGGTCTCCAGCATTCCCGCCCTAGTGCTCATTAGGGTTTTGCCGAGATATTAAGAACTTTCCCTGACACAAACCATTACCATAATCCATTAAGCCGAGGTCATGGGAATGTTTAAGTAGAGGGTGGTAGATTCACCCAGTAAATTAGAATATTTTCGCCAAGAGTTTAACATTTTGGCCGACATCCGCCTTTGGCTGGCTGGTAAAGAGGATTCCATTATGCCTGGAGAAACCTATATGCCTTTTCCAGTAGTGTCCATTATCGAGGGTGGAATAAGATTCCCCCTTGATATCCTTTTCCAAGAATTTTTACACTTCTACAAAGTTAACCTCGCTGAGAAAATGCTAGGCTCACCCTTGGCGACGTCTAAATCTTTTACACAATGTGTGGCCTTAGATCCACCAGTGGCTACACCTATTACCTCAAACCCCGTTTCATAGCTTACAAACTCATAGCCGGCCTTCTTGACTTCAACACAAGCGTTGGTGATGACTATCTAATTGTCTCGGGCAATTGGGAGTTCGCGCAAGATGATGATTTTCATCTCTACCCCTTGCGTCGAGAAGTCTTTACGGAACATGTGTAAGAACTAAATCGCCTCAAAGTCTCATTTCCTTTAATCATCCATGCATATATGTCTTTCTGATTCTAATGTGTTCTTTGATTTTTGCAGCTCTTCCTCACCTAAAAAAATCTTTCCGACAGTTCTACATCCCCAGCTGAGATCTCAAATGGCTTCTGGACTTGCCCATCGAAAAATGCAAGGCCCCCAATCCTTCTGAACTATGTGCCGACGTATTGCTCTTTTTTCCCTGACGTCCCAAGGAGTATAACACCGCCATCTTCTTCAACTCCACTAGTTGTGTCTTCTCCAAGGCCAGACCAAGCATCCACATCTGATCTTGTAGAGCAGCCTTCCACCTCGATTCCAGCCCAACTTATTCCTCCGTCATAATGCCAGCGCCGACCTCCCAACGCTTCTGCCGGCAAAACATGCCAAGATTCTGAGGCATCGGCATATGATCCCATTAATCCTTCAATAGCCCTTCCAGCATTTAAACTCGGCACCTGAGTAACCGTCGTCGCCACCTCCAAAGAGATGGTTCACAAACCAGCAGCGACCGAGGACCTTCTCACCGGTTTACTCGAGATCGTTGTGGTCAAATCTACGCCCTCTCTCCAGCCCAAGCCAAAGAGGACAAAAAGGACTAAGGCAAAGACCAAAGTTACCACTATCCCTTCTGACTCTAAGAAGGACATCGAGGACACAATGCCAATATCAAAACTAGTCAACACTGAGAAGAGGCCGGCCGAGGCTAAATCAACTGATGTGCCACCGCCCAAGAAGACGAGGTTCGAAGGACCAGAGGGTGGAAGCAGTTTCCATCACAAGGAAACATGGGCTCCAAAATTCGTTATTGGAGACCGACCTTTGAAGGTTGGCAACAACACCATTGAGAGCCTTGAGGTCAACACCGCTTTATCCACGACGGTTCTCCTTCTGGCCTACATGAACAACCTGGTCGAGTTCAATCATTATGAGAACTTTGCCATGATAATGCAGGACACGGTCTTGGTAAGTCTCTAACTCTTTACATTTCTTCATTTAGCATTCACTTCAATCATTTATACTTAGTTGAATTTTGCTAATTTTTCTTTTTCTCTTACAGGCCATCCAACATGTTCACTCTCATGCGGTCAAAATCGAGATGATGAAGAAGGACCTCGTCAAGAAGACCCAAGAGGCTATAGGTTTTCTTTCTTTACTTAACAAGGTTGAAGCCAGGATCAAGAATCTAATGGACAAGGCTAGCGCCACCAAGGCAGTTCAGAACAAGGCCAAGGCCACAATTGAAGTCGCCGAGGCTAATAGCTAAGCCGCCGAAGTCAAAGTAGTTGAAACCGAGGCCAAACTTATAGAGGCCCTCACGACAAAGGAAACTGAGATAAAGACCGCCGACAAGAAGGCTTACATGGATGGACAGGTCGATGTTCAGGACTAGTACAAATAGTAAGTTAATCTGGCCTACAACAAAGGCTATTATCTCGGCTGGATGGCAGCACTCAAAGAGCTGTTTGTCCCCAAGGACTCGTCACTCCATGATATCAGCCGACTCAAGGTGCTCTTTCCTCTGTCGCTAACCCAGACTGAAGATGAGGCCGAAGAGGAAGAATCTGAGCCCGAAAAAGAATGTGAGGCCGAGGTTGCTGCTGGGGCCAAGTCCTAGACTCTGAATGATTAAGTCCTAGACTTGACTGAAGAGGATAGGGACGAGGTTTCTAAAAGCACCTTGCTGAAAAAAATTGACACCTCTGACGCCGAGGTCGCTGCTGCAAAGAAGAGCCTAGTTCAAACTCTCCAAGAGATTTACGTTGAGGTCGTAGCGGAAGCCAAAGCCAAGAGGAATGAAAACATTACCCCAAATCTAGTACTTGGGAATTTTTCTTTCTTTTGATTGTACTTTTTTCCTTTCTTCTGAACAGTTGCAATATTTCCTTTTAAACAACTTCTGTTTTGTCAAATCGATGTACCTTCTTTTGCAATTAAACATGTTATTTTTTGAATGCAGGTCTTATTTTTCTTCTAAGTTGAATGTTTGCCTTTTATAACTACTTATTGCCTTTCCTTTATGCCTTGTATGTTTTCATACTTCAAATCTTTTGAAGTAAAACTTTCTTAAATAATCACTTCGGATTAGAACATGTTGCTACTAATCATCTAGGATTTATCTTAGTAGTCAATCATCTCGAGTTAAGATATCTCGGATAAAGTCTCTTATCATTGTTCTTGGATAACGTCAACTTGAAAAATTTTCTCAAAATTTTCACAAGTGTTATACTCACTCTTACACCATCTCGAATACTATCTCTAACATTTATCTTGGATAATTTCAACTTGTAAAATCTTTACAAGTGTTATATTCACTCATGTTTCCTGCCCCCTAATGTGAACCTAAGTATCACTTATGTTCACATTAAGGAAGCATTGCCTGGTTCTTGCCTAAGTCTACTTTAGACATCCATGATTGAGGTCATCACGTTTGGCTCGCCCGAACTAAACGCTTAAGGCTTGCCCTTAGTGTGCCGAGAGTACTAGCTACCTTGGCTTTTTGCACAAACTGACCAAAACATGGCTAGTTTCATCTTGTTTCACTTTTGAACATCTCCTTATACTTAGTTCAACTTTACCAATATGGTAAGTCTAAGTTAATCACCTTGGAAACATTGCCTTGTTTCTCATTGAAACATCGCCTTGTACTTAGTTCAACTCCACCATCATGGCAAATCTAAGTTAATCACCTTGTTCACTTTGGGAACATCACCTTGTTTCTCAATCGTATCTCGCAATCATTCAACATTTTGTAAAAAAACAAAACTGATACTGGTATTTTATTAATAATTTGGCTAAAAATCAGTTCAGATTACAATGGGAAAGAGAAAAAACCAAATAATTAGTGATAGAAAAATTTCAGATTGCTGATTTTCCAAGGTCTTGGAAATTCCTTGCCATCAGTGTCTTTAAGCCGATATACACCATTGCTGACGACCGAGATGACACGATATGGTCCTTCCCAGTTTGCGCCAAGCTTGCCCTCTTTGGGATCCTTCTTGTTGCTGACGACCTTCCTTAGAATGAGGTCTTCTATCTGAAACTCCCTAGGATTGACCTTCTTGCTGCATGCCCTGGCAAGTTGTTGCTGGTGTGCCCCCAGCCGAATTGCTGCTCTTTCTCTTCTCTCTTCAATAAGGTCAAGATCTCGGGCAAGGAATGTCTTATTTGTTCCATTCTCCACTCCTTGGGTTCTTATTCTAAGAATGTCAATCTTCAATGGAATGACAGTCTCGGTGCCATAGGCCATAGAAAATGGAGACTCACTTATGAATCTTCTCGGTATAGTCCGATATGTCCATAGGACATTGGGCAGTTCCTCCACCTACTTGCTCTTGGCAGCTTCTAGCTTGTTCTTGATTCTATCCAAGATGGTCTTGTTGGATGCCTCTGCTTGTTCATTGCTCTGGAAGAAGCTAGGAGTAGAATAATAGTTCTTGATCTTGTATTTCGCACAGAAGTTTTTGATCAACTTGTTGTCAAATTGAGTGCCATATTATCTGCCACAATGGCTCTTGGGATTCCAAATTTGGTGATTATGTTCTTTTAGATGAAATTCTTCACATCTACATCTCGTATTTTTGCAAGTGGTTCAATCTTTACCCACTTTGTAAAGTAGTCAGTTGCCACAAGTATGAACTTCCTCTGTCTAGTTGCTTGGGGCAGTTGTCTAACAAGATCCATGTCCCACTGGTAAATGACCAAGGACTGGGTACTGAATTTAAATCTCTAGCTAGCTGGTGTATTAAAGGTGCAAACCTTTGACACTTCTCGCACTTTTTTACATAGGCCTCGGCATCCTTTTGCATGTAGGGCCACTAGTATCCCTATGATATAGCTCTGTGAGCGAATGATCTACCCTCTACATGGCTTCCACATACTCCCTTGTGGATCTCGTACAAAAAATCCTCTACTTGGGATGGGTGTACATATCGTAATAGAGGTCTAGTAAAAGATCTCCTGTATAGATGGCATTCTGCTGATAGGAAAAATCGGCTGACTTTAATCTAGTTTTGCGTGTTTCTCTATTGTCTATTGGCAACTTGCCATCTCTGAGGAACATGACTATGGTGTCCATCCAGTTTGGACCCATCTCTACACACATTACCTCATACTCTGTTGTCAGAGATTTTATACTAAGGCCTGATAGATAATCCCTCATAATTGTTCTTGGCTTGCCTGACTTTATAGCACTAGCAAGGTTTGCTAGGGCATCGACATGACTATTGTCATCTCAGCTAACCTGCTGCAGACAGCAGCATTGGAATTGTTCTAGTAGTTTGATAACCACCTTTACATAGGCCACCATTCTCTCATCTGGGGTTGTGTACTCGTCCATCGATTGATTTATAATGAGTTGGGAGTCGCAAAAAACTACCACCTCATTGGCTTCCACTACTGTTGCTAGTTTCAATTCAGCAATTAATGCTTCGTATTCTGTTTCGTTGTTTGAGGCCTTGAACCCCAAATGGATGGACTGTTCTATCATTCATCCATCTGGCGACACCAAAACCACTCATGCCTCCACTCCTTGTCAGTTTAAACTGCCATCGACAAAGAGACGTAAGGAATCACTAATGTAAATATCACATGGCTTTAGTTTTTCTTCAACATTCTTTTATTTTTTCGACGTGGGATTTCATGGCCCTAATTGATTTTTTTCTCTCTCCTGGGCATCCAAGGCCAAGGTTCACCGATGTTCGCCTCGGAATCGCGCCTGGAGTAAACTCTGCCACGAAGTTAGCCAGAACTTGGCCCTTTATTGCTATCATTGGCCTGTATTCTATGTCATACTGACAAAGAACTACAACCCATCACACTACTCTACGTGTCAGATCTCCTTGCTATAACAAAGACTTCAGTGGGTGCTCTGTAAGGACCACGATTTTATGAGCTTGAAAGTATTGGTTCAGTTTCTTTGAAGCCATTACCAAAGCAAGTGTCAATTTTTCCAAGGGCAGGTACCTAGTTTCTGCACTGGCCAGGGTCTTACTGACATAGTCCACTACTTTCTGCTCTCCTTCTTTCTCTTGAATTACCACAACACTAATAGTGTGGTCTGAAACTGCTAAGTATAAGAACAATTATTCTTCTAGAACCGGGTTCAACAATACTGGTGCTGTTGTCAAGTACCTTTTCAAGTCGGCCAGAGTGACTTCACTCTTTTATCCACAGAAAGTCTGTGGCCTTCTTTAATAACTAAAAGAATGGCTTATATTTATCTAAATTCTGACTGATGAATCTGTTCAGGGCTGCTGCCTTACCAGTCAAAATCTAGACTTTCTTCGCTGTTGTTAGGCTTTTTAGATCAATGATGGCCTTGATCTAATTTGGGCTCGCTTCAATTCCTCTCATGGATACCAAAAACCCCAGGAACTTACTAGATCCTACCCCACATGCACACTTTGAGGCATTCAGTCGAAGCCAGTATGCCTTCAATATGTCAGATAGTTCTTTTAAGTTTGTTAGATAATCTCCTGGTTCCTTACTCTTAACAATCATGTCGTCAATGTAAACTTTCACAATCCCTCTAATTAAGTGCTTGAACATCATGGTAACCAACCTCTGGTATGTTACTTCTGCATTCTTCAACCCAAAGGACATCACCCTATAACAGCAAAGTCCTTTGGGGGTAATGAATGTTGTCTTCTCTTCATTTGGGGCATACATTGCTATTTGGTGATGCCCCATGTATGCATCCAGAAAGCTCATTCTTCCATGCCCTGATGTCACGGCCCAAACCCACCCCTATAAGTTTAGCGTCGTAACCAACCAATAATCCTTGGATTACCAAAGGCCTCTTAACATAATAATATATAATTAGGGGCTGCAGAAGCAAATACATAAAATATACATAGTCCATCGAGCTGTGAAGACATATATGGGACAGATAATCTTAAACTTTCATAAACTTATGAGTGACGTCAAAAGATACAGTATTTACACGTCACTTCATGTACAAATAAACGAAAACACTTGTTCAAAAATCAAAAGAAACAAAGGCTAATACATCACAAAAACAACCACTAAACTTGACTTAATCCAGAACCTCCTCGGGAGGCACAAAGGTTGGCTGACAAAAACTGAGACGCCAAGTCCTCAACTCTGAGCCTGGTCACGTACTTGATCACCTACATACATAAGATAAATAATGAGCGGGAGCCCAGTGAATAATAATAGAGTAAAGGGTTAAATGAATTATGTCCCATGACTAAGCTTGTACATAGATTAGATTCATATTCATATTCTTATTCAATTCATATACATAATTCAGAATTCACGCTTGATCATATATAGTTCATTCGTTAGCGCTAACAGATCATTTACAGAGCATCATAGATCATACTTGTCAGTTCCATGGAGGAACCTCCGGCTAGGTACGGATAACTTGTCAGCTCCATAAAGAAACCTTCGAACTGGGAACGGATAATTTGTCAGTTCCGTAAAGGAACCTCTAGTCGGGTATAGATAACTTGTCAGTTCCATAAGGAACCTTTGGTCCGGGTACATATAACATGCTTGAATCATAGCATAAATACCACAAACATTTGTTAGAGTTGGACAATCATTCATAGCATAAACATGGCATTTCATAGAACAGATCTTATTCCATATATAGAAAATAATTTAACTTGAACATAGCTTTACTAAGTTATTACTCACAGATAATAGATAGCTCCAAGTAAACGGACAGAGTAGGCAATTCAGATATCTTGTGGCGCGTGACCTACATAGATACAGAATGAATACGTACTAAATTACACACCCGAAATCATTAACTTAGTTCTTTTTTTGTCTTGGTGTGTTTTTACTTTTTTATCGTCATTATGGTGTCTTAAACTTGGCTTAGGAATGCCTAGGATGGAAAGAGAATGCAAAAATGAACTTGAAAGAACTTAACAAAAATTGCTAAAAATAGGGTCCTCGTTCGAGTGTAACTTCTTATGCTCGAGCAGACATGCAAAATGTGAGTGGTCGCTCAAGCGCAAGATCTGTCGCTCGAGCGGTTTGTAAACTTTTTGTAAAAGTGCTGGTTGCTTGCTTTTTTCGCTCGATGCTCGCTCGAGTGTGAGAGACATGACCGCACTCAAGTCTAACTTTCGTCGCTCGAGCGATCTGCAAAACATAAGAACTTCTGGGAGCATGCATTTCATGCTCGAACAGACTTCTGGTCGCTCGAGCGGAAGTGTACGCACTTAGAGTGGTCGCTCGAGCGTGAATTCCTTTGCTTGAGCGTAAGAGCAGAATTTTGGAATTTCCAAAATTGCTCTCAAGTTCAAAGTTGTAGAACATGGTCTCTAAGACCAAAAACTTGAGGAAGCTATAGGAAACACTTATAAATGGTAAAACCATGGTGAATTCAAAATCATTGCACCAAACCAAAGCTCAAAAGCTTGTCAATTATACAAAACCAAACTTGAAATGTTGAAAATATAACTTGCATGTAATGGTATGAGTTTTAACCTTCCCAAACATAATCAAACGAGGTAGAAACATGTGAAATGTGGTGATCTTCCAAAATCAAGCCATGATCAATGCATGCATGTGAAGCTTCCTCAAAATCAAGCTCTAAATGCAAAAGAATTTGCATGCAAGTATGATTATCTTCTCAATTCTTCTTTCTAAGCTTAATTCTTGGCTTAATTAACTAATTCTCTTGAATTCATGCATTAAAGACTACAAATATACAACTAAAGGAGTGAATTTCTACCTCAAGCCTTGAATTCTCAAGTGCAAGAGCTTAGTTGTCCAAGTTCTCTCCAAATTCTTTTCTTTTCTAGCAATTCCTTTTGTTGAGCTCAAATCTCACAAATTCTCAAGCTTAGAACTCAATCTTCCTATTCTCTCTCTCTCTCTCTCTCTCTCTTTCTTTCACGTTTGAGTTCAACGATATTAGTGAATGAGAGTGTAAAGTATAAAAGAGGTGATAAGGGTAGCCTTATATAGGCTTACCTAGAGCTGGTTCATTAAAGTTAATCAAATGGGCATTAAATTAATCTAATTTAATCATTCCGAATTGAATTTCAATAAAACCTACCATAAAATTCTAAAAATTCCAATTAACACATAAATCAAGTCAGTTTTTGAATCGGATGTCGATAAGGCCTTCAATTCGTAAACCAAAACGAAAACATGAACAGATCTTTCTACGTTAAATAGATATAAACACACATAGGGCAACATATGATGTAGAATTTCACTTTAATTACTTATTAGGCATAATTAATCATGTATTAACGTTAATCATGGGTTGGGATTGTTACACTTGATGTGGCATCAATAAGCTGATCAATCTTGGGCAAGGGGAAGCAGTCTTTCGGGCATGCTTTGTTCAGACTAGTGAAGTCTACACAGACCCTCCATTTGTCATTCTTCTTCTTTACCACCACCGTATTGGACAGCCAGGTGGGGTAGTTCACTTCCCAGATGGCATGTCCCTCTAATAGCTTCTCCACTTCATCTTTCACTGCCTGCACACAAACCATAGTTGATCTTCTTGCTTTTTGCATCACTAACTTGGCTGATCTGTCTATATTTTGTTTGTGGTAGGTGACCTCAAGACTGATCCCCGGCATCTCATAGGGTGTCAAAGTGAACACTTCTATGTTTTCTCGTAAGAAAATCTCCGTTCTCCTTTCTTTTTCCTCAGCTAAACCAGAGCCGAGGAGGAAGAATCACTCCTCATCTCCTTCCTATACAAAAACCTTTTTCAAGGATTCTTCACTCTTGTCGGCATGTTCTTTGCCGACATCATCCAAGACCTTGCGGTCTTCGCTTTCAATCTCTCCTGTCTCTACTTCCCTTACACTACAAGTGTACTTTATTGCTTCCATGGAGCAATTTTTCGCCTGTACATGGTCTCCCCCTATTCAGTTAGGAATTGCAACAGTTGGTGCAGCGTTAAGGGAACATCCCTTATTGCATACAGTCATGGTCTTCCCAAAATGATGTTGTATGGGGAGGGGGTATCTATCACAGTGAATTCTATAATTACCTTCATGGCCCCTACCTGCACTTCTAGACTCGTGGCTCCTAGAGGTCATGTTGGCGTCCCATTGAATCCAACCATAAGGCTGTCAAATTGCTCTAGATCATCCTTGTGGAGGCCGAGCTCCTTGTAACATCTGACGTAATTGATATCACAAGAGCTTCCTTGATCAATTAGGATGGACCTCACTTGGAAATTTCTTACTTTTAATGTCATCACCAGAGCATCATTATGCGGATGCTATACCATATCAAGGTCTTCTTCAGTAAAGGATATTACAGGCCCTTGATGTCCACTTGTCATGGGTTTCTTCTGCTGGACCTAGTAGATATGTTGCAGATGCCTGACCCTTTGTGTCTTCCCTCAAACTTCATTCTCATTGACCTTCAAATAAATCATGTTGATTACCCGTGGTCCCTCTGCTTGCTGCGGTGGTGGTGGCGGTGGTGCCGCCGGTGCTTAGGCCATATTCGCTTGCTCTTCTCTTGTTTTTCCTTCGTCGATCAGGTCTCGCAGGTGTCCATGTCTGACCAAATCTTCTAGGTGCGACTTTAGAGCCCAATATCCCTGGGTCATGTGTCCGTATTCTTCATGGTAGGCACAGCGCTTCCCAAGATTCCTACCCATAAACTTTCCCAGAACCTTCTGTTGTGCCTTGTAATATGGCTGGTTCCTGATTCTCTCCAAGACCTAATAGACAAGGATCTTAAAAACTGTACTTACTGCCTACATGAATCTCAACCCTAACTTCAGCCTATCAACACCAGTATTTTCTATACCCTGCTTCAATGAGCCATTTCTCCTTTCTTATTTTGGTGCACTCGTCTTCTTCGCCTTCTCGTTTTCCTGGCGTATTTTTCGATCCGCGCTATTAATTTCTCTATGTTCTTCCGGAGTGTCTTCGCAAGCGACTATCGTAGCGGGTAATCATCATCGAAGTCGTTCTTGAAAGATACAACTGCGAGTTCCTAGTTACAACCAGAATCCGATTGTAAACGTCATAGTACCTCTTTGCGTAGGCCCTAAGACCTTCGCCATCGCCACTGATTTTCAAAGCTAGTATGGAGTCTACCCTTAGTGGTTGCAACTTGTTTGTAACAAACCTGGCCACAAACCTCTCGGCCAGGCCTTCCCAACTTTTCACGTATCCTTTCGGGAGTTTGTGGAACCAATCTCATGCTATTTCCCCGAATGACGATGGGAATACTTTGCACAATAGCTGCTCGTTCCCACTCCATAAAGCCATTGAATTTAGATATAAGCCGACATGAAAATTTAGGTCAAACTTACCATTATAAATTTGAAACCTCGGTATGTTAAACCTTTTTGGCGCTTCGAACACATCCAAATTCACCGAGAATGGTGTCTTCGGTTAGGTGTTTGATGTGATCTCGGCATTGTGTCTCTTCTATTAAAGGTAATCTCTTAGGTCCTTATTCGTTCATCTAGGAGCTCAGCTGTCAATTAAGTTCAACCTTTTTGGCGCACTGTTTCTGGTGTTAGGATGTGTTCTTTTGGACTTCTCCACGTCCACTGTATCATCAAAACAAGGGCCTTGCCCTTAGATCTGCCGAGATCCCCTAACATAGGTCCCCTTGGTTCGTGGTGTTCTTTATGTGTAACAACCCCGACCTGTGATTAGCCTATAATCTTTGATTAAGAAGGCCTACTAAGTAATTAAGATGAAATTCTATGTTAAATTGCATGTGTTATATGTTATTTGCATTTATATATGTCTGTTGTAGAAAGAACTGTCCATATATTTATGCGAATTGAAGGCCTTGTCGGCATCTAATTACGAAATTGATTCGGTTTATGTGTTGTTTGAAATTTTTAGTAAGATTAATTGAAATTCGATTCGAAACAAATTAATTAGAATAATTAATGCCAATTTGATTAGCTTAAGCCAAGCTTGATTAGTCAACACTAAACCAAGCCTATAAAAGGCTTCTAGATTGCATTATACTCCCATTTTGACATCCTAGAGAGAAAAAACGTGAGAGAGTGTAGACTCGCCCTTGGGCTTCATGCTACAGTTCGGACTCAAATGTCACGGTTCTTAATCTGATCTCATAATGTGCGATATGAGATTGATAAATCACCAAAGAGTCCAAATTCGACAAATCGTTTTGGAAAACTGATTTTTAAGAAAGAAGTGCCAAACATGGACTACTTTGCCAGATACAGAGTCGCCACCTAAATATTTTATTTTTTAGGGAATTTAGGAAACCCGGACTCGTGCCTAAGGCCACGTGTCCGTCATCACCAAAGTTACCTCGGCTTGGGAACTTGGGTACGATTGGGGAAGGTCATCTATGAGCACTCCTGCTCGTCCGATCAAAGATCGGCCTGTACTAAGCATGATATCTTGTTTTTGAAAACACATGCGTTCTTATTTCGGTTATTAGCTAGAATTTACTATGTGATGCGCGCAACACACAAGTATTGACTAGATCGCCTAATTTGGAACAAAGCATCGCATATCCGTTCATTTGGAAATGGTTTGAAGTTTGCTACTCGTAAGTAGACTAAAACATGAATTTCAATGAATCGTTCCAATTCAAGCAATCCAACCTTCACCCACAGGCATTTAGGCAGTTATATCACATAAGCAATTAGCCTCATGGCAAGCATGCTGTCATGGAAAAACTCATACTCATGCAAGATGCTAAAGCATAAACACTTACAGTGTAATCTGAGCCAAAACAAAGAACTAGTTAGTAATCAATGCATGATCCTAATTCATGTTGGAATGGCAAATGCAACGCATGCAAAATGCGACTAGAATAGGCTCGACTAATCTAAGATGGCATATGAGATGTGACAATTCGATACATGTATTTAACTTGGAATTGAAATACAATGCAGTTAGTATGATGCGCCGAGCTTGGTGCATGCAATACAGATGAATGATGCAAACATGCATAGCATAAGGATGCTAATTGAAATATGCCCTAAAACTAACCATCGTAAGCGGTTAAGTAAAAGGGAGAAAGATGTGGGGTTAGAAAACATGCATCACACACACGCACGCTTATTACAAGATTGTGCCCTCTCGACGGAGGGACCGAAAGAATAATACAAATCGCCTAATTAACTAACTAACAAGCTAATTAATTATTACACAACACTTAACTAATTAAACGAATCAATTAAGCTATGAAAACAGTAAAACAGCCTCGGGAAAAGGGATGCATGCATGTTCGGTTGGCTTCCCTTGGAAATCCGTCGCCATGCCACATGTTGCCTCTGTTTGCACTGCTTTGCACCTCTGAAAACTGCAAAAGTCTCAAGGATGCTTTTGAACCACTCCCTGAGTGTTGTGGGAGGTCATCGACTAAAAGATAAGGGCATCGGCCGTGGGAAATTGGTCATCGACCAAACATAAGGATATCGGCCAAGTGTTTGTTGCCGATCAGCACTGAATGTGGTCGATCGACCATCTCTTCCTGTGAAAAGCTCCTGTTGCTGCAGCAGAGGACAAACAGAGCATGACAATACATTTTCAAGACTATGTATGCACAACCACCCTCTCTATCATGCCATGAGCTCAAGGGAGTATGGTTCTCGGCTCTCGGGCCACCAATCACGCATTTCAATGCATGATGGCCAAAGGTGCTAAGTGTGCAATTTATATCAAATGAAATGCACACAACACATAAGGGGCCCCAACCTCTATCATGCTTGATCAAGAGGCAAGGGATGCACGCATAATGCTATGCAACCTAGGCATGCAAGCAAGCTAATGCAACATGAGCATGCAAGCAAGCAATGTGCAATAGGCATACAACCTAAACAAGTAAACATGCAAGACATGTAACAACAATGCCAATGACAAACTTGCAACAACATGTGAGGCAAACATGTGACAACATGTAAAGGGACAAGTATATTTAGACCAATGTAATACATACATGATGAACTTAACAAAGTAACATAATCATGCAAGCATTACAATGTAATAGGCATGCAACAACAATACCAATGACAAATATGCAACAACATGCAATGGGACTAGCATGCAAACATCCAAAGAAACTTAACAAAAGGCATGCCAAATGCAATATAACCCAAGCATGCAACAACATGCAATAGGCCAAGTATGCAACAATGTGCAAGGCAAGTATGCAACAGCATGCGAAAATGGACTTAAACTAACATGGATAGCTCTTAAACATGCCCAAATCAGCGGCCAAAATGCTAAGAAATGAGGGACAAAAGCATATACAAACATGCATACTAATTGGCCTATCACCTAGGCATGAAGACACAACTCTTAAGCACATTTGAAAGAGTGAAAAGTATGCAAGTGTGACAACACTACATGTTCTGAAATGATGTTAGAAATGATATCAAATCACACATATAATCATAATCATAGCATGCATAAGGCTTAAAGCCTAAAACTAGCAAAGGGACTTGAACCAAAGCTACACAAAACAAAGAGCATATGGCAAGTACAACAAAAAACAGTCCTAAATCATGTCAAAATGAGCCTAAAACATGCAATGGCCAAGGCCAAAACATGCTAGAAAGGTGGACTCAAAACATGGAGCATGCAAGGCTACAAAAGGGGTGTTACACTACACCTATCAAAACCGAACATGGTATGATTTAAGCAACCAAAATCAGAGTTATGGCATATCAGAACAAGACCAACAACACATTGAAATGGCATCCTAGAGGCCTAAACATGGATGCATACACAATGGTCCATTCATGAGGCATAAGACATCAACTCTTTAAAACATTAAAGGAGTGATAAGTGCAAGTATATGAGCATACTATATGGACTGAAATAACATAACAAGTGATGCCAAATCATTGAAATGACCCAAGTAAAGCATGCTAGTGACTTGGACACTCAAAGCTAACAAGCTAGATTACATGGTAGCTATACAAAATAATGCAAGCATGACTAAGACAAGGTAAAACAAAGCTCTAGCATGGTAAAAACAAGGCTAAAAGCTTCATGGAGTTGAGCCAAAATCATGCTAAAATGACATGTTACAACATGATGCATGTTGAGGCAAACAAGGGGATTGCAAGGCAAGTATATAAGGTATATAAGAGGCCATCAAACCAACTTGAAACAGAGGTATATTATGGCAAAAAAAAGACTAATACACACTGAAATAAAGCTAACACAAGCTAAGCATACAAGCCACCAACATAAGCCATTTATGCAAGCATTTAAGACAATAAGGAGAGGGGATGACCCTCTCCTATTTAAGACCTCAAAACCACATTTCCACCACTGAAAATCCTCTGGATTTCAGTGGTAGAAAGGTCATGGAAAGCTAAGAACAAAGGCCAAAAGGGATGGCCTAAAACAAGGCCTAACAAGGCCTTGGAGGGGGTAAACAACCCCAAACCACGAAGAGACCTTAAACAAAGGTCTAAAGCAAGTAAAAACAGAACTTTTATCAGTTAATAGCTAAGCTTAAAACAATAAGCAAGAAGGGCTAAAAGCTTAAGCAAGAATGGGGTATTAAAAGCAAGTTTGCTCACCCTTGAAGAACACCTCCAAGAACACAACACCAGCAGGTTTCTCTGATCAAAATCAACACAAGAACCCTAACACCAACTACTTAGGACCTCAGCAACCAAGGATGGTGTATTGCTAGGTGTTTGTGTGCAATAGTGAGAACAAAACACCCTTTAGAGCACCAAAACACACACAAAGATGGAAATATAGAGATAGAGAGATACAACTTCTCTAACCCTAAATTTCAAAACCTCTAAGAAGGGAGGAGGGGCTCCCTTCTCATAGAAGTCCAAATTCTAAGCTTCCTAAGCAAGGTAAGGCAAGGGACAAATTCCTCCATACACGTGTATGGAGGGGGTGAATTACAGCTAGTATAAAATATCTGCAAAAAGCAGATGAACATGGTTTAGCCAGAAAATATGGCCGATCGACCAACACAAGGGCCGATCGACTAAAATGAGTGCCGATCGGCCAACACTTTTGGCTGATGGCAAGAAAACAGGGCCGATGGCTTCATGCCTTGGCCGATGGGTTGAGGTAATGGCCAACAAGCCCCACTCTTCCCTCAGAAGCAAAAACACAAGTGTTTGGCCCACAACCAAGCACAAAACAGACAAGTTGAGAGATCTTGAGGCAAGGCGCGTGGTCGAGACCTCTGGGAACTCAAAACGAACACGAGTATGGATAATCATCGAGTGTTCAAATGATGACGTCCAAGTCTTAAGGACGGTCAAAAATGGGGTGTCTACAGTTGCCCCTCTTTGATAGAACTCGAAATTCATAACAATGACAGGAGTGAATGTCAAAGCCCATAGATGACCCATTTTTGACAAGGCCGAAGACATAAACAAGCATACAAAATAGTAAGATATGTGTCTGAAGACAGGAGCAAAATGCAAATGACATGCACGATGCCGAACATAACTTATGATCATGCAAAGGGAGCTGTAACGAAGCAAAACATGCAACAGTTTTAAGTAGGTGAACACAAGTCTAACTACATTACATGCATAAAGGATGTAAGAGAATTATACAATTCTCACTACGTCTCACGCGGAGAATACAATACTGTTCCGGTTCGTATGGTCACGCCAGCCTCAAATGAATCGTACATACAATATCATGCCTGCAAAAGAAAGAAACTTAATAGGTACAATATCGTTAGAAACATGCATAGTAATGCAAGTGAGAAGTGCGTAACAACGCCAGTGAAGTGTACATAACAATGCAACCTAAGTGTGACACATATCAATGCGGAAGGGATGTAAGACAATGCAACCTAGGTGTGATGCATAACAATGCGGAAGGGATGCAAGACAATGCAACCTAGGTGTGACGCATAACAATGCGGAAGGGATGCAAGACAATGCAACCTAAGTGTGATGCATAACAATGCGGAAGGGATGCAAGACAATGCAACCTAGGTGTGACGCATAACAGTGCGGTGAAAACAAGCACAACAATGCAAGTGCAGTGTTCATGACAATGTAATGCACTGACAAGTGCAGGTAAGGTGCGCAAGATAGCGCGATGCAATGCACAAAACAGTGTGATGCGCAAGATAGCGCGAATGAAATGCAATGCACAAAACAGTGCGATGAGGTGCACAAAATAGCGTGAAATGAAATGCAATGCACTAACAGGTGCATATGATGTGCGCAAAATAGCACGATGCGCAAAATAGCGCGAAAGGAAATGCAATGCACTAACAGGTGCATATGTTGTGCACAAAATAGCGCAATGCGCAAAATAGCACGAAATGAAATGCAATGCACTAACAGGTGCATATGATATGCGCAAAATAGCGCGATGCGCAAAATAGCGCGAAATGAAATGCAATGCACTAACAGGTGCATATGATATGCGCAAAATACCACGATGCGCAAAATAGTGCGAAATGAAATGCAATGCACTAACAGGTGCATATGTTGTGCGCAAAATAGCACGATGCGCAAAATAGCGCGAATGATGCAATGCACTAACAGGTGCATATGTTGTGCGCAAAATAGCACGATGCGCAAAATAGTGCGAAATGAAATGCAATGCACTAACAGGTGCGTATGTTGTGCGCGAGATAGCGCGATGCGCAAAATAGCGCGAAATGAAATGCAAGTATAGTAGATACAAAAAAAATGGTGACAAACTCCAACCATGCTGGAATCATGAGAGGAGGAAAAACAAATCCCAAACACGCCGAACACGTGTGAGGAATGGGGACACTCAAACCACGCTGAAATTGTGAGAGGAGGTCGAAAACAACCCGCCCAGGCCTGCGTATACAACGCAACCTGAGATAAAACCCGCCCAGGCCCGCGCGTCACGCGTCCTGAGATAAATTCCAAACACGCTAAAATCGCATAAGGAACGGGACACTCAAACCACGCTGAAATCATCAGAGAAGGTCCAAAAACAACCCGCCCAGGCGTGTACCAAACACAACCTGAGATAAAACCCGCCCAGGCCCGCGCGTCACGCGTCGTGAGATACCAAACATGTTAAAATCGCGTAAGGAACAGGACATCTCTTAGCATATCATACGCGAGAAAGAGAAAGGAGTGGTACAAACACTGGAACGTATTCCAAGTGCTCTTAACCAAAGAAGAAGAAACACTGGGACATATCCGAGTGTTTCGAAATGATATGAGCATTGGAAAGTATTCCAAATGCTCTAAACCAGAAAAGGAGAAACATAGGGACATATCCCCGTGTTCCGGAAAGAAGGAGAAACATAAGGACAAATCCCCGCTGTTTCGGAAAAAGAAGAAAATATAGGGACATATCCCCATGTTTGTCGAAGGAAAAAGAAACATAGGGACATATCCCTATGTTCCCTGAAGGAAAAAGAAACAAAGGGACATATCCCCATGTTCCCCAAAGGAAAAAGAAACATAGGGACATATCCCCGTGTTCCGGAAAGAAGGAGAAACATAAGGACAAATCCCCGCTGTTTCGGAAAAAGAAGAAAATATAGGGACATATCCCCATGTTTGTCGAAGGAAAAAGAAACATAGGGACATATCCCTATGTTCCCTGAAGGAAAAAGAAACAAAGGGACATATCCCCATGTTCCCCAAAGGAAAAAGAAACATAGGGACATATCCCCGTGTTCCGGAAAGAAGGAGAAACATAAGGACAAATCCCCGCTGTTTCGGAAAAAGAAGAAAATATAGGGACATATCCCCATGTTTGTCGAAGGAAAAAGAAACATAGGGACATATCCCTATGTTCCCTGAAGGAAAAAGAAACAAAGGGACATATCCCCATGTTCCCCAAAGGAAAAAGAAACATAGGGACATATCCCCGTGTTCCGGAAAGAAGGAGAAACATAAGGACAAATCCCCGCTGTTTCGGAAAAAGAAGAAAATATAGGGACATATCCCCATGTTTGTCGAAGGAAAAAGAAACATAGGGACATATCCCTATGTTCCCTGAAGGAAAAAGAAACAAAGGGACATATCCCCATGTTCCCCAAAGGAAAAAGAAACATAGGGACATATCCCCGTGTTCCGGAAAGAAGGAGAAACATAAGGACAAATCCCCGCTGTTTCGGAAAAAGAAGAAAATATAGGGACATATCCCCATGTTTGTCGAAGGAAAAAGAAACATAGGGACATATCCCTATGTTCCCTGAAGGAAAAAGAAACAAAGGGACATATCCCCATGTTCCCCAAAGGAAAAAGAAACATAGGGACATATCCCCGTGTTTCAGAAAGAAAGAAAGTGCAAAATAATGCACAGCTCTCAGCGTATCATACGCGAGAGAGGAAAGGGGCAATTTCTTAGCGTACCACACACAAGAGAAAAAAGGTAAACCTCTCAGCGTATCACACGCGAGAGATGAAAGGTAAAATTCTCAGCGTATCACACGCAAGAGAAGAAAGATAAGCCTCTCAGCGTATCACGCGTCACGCGTCTTGAGATAAATTCTAAACACGCTGAAACCGCGTAAGGAACGGGACACTCAAACCACGCTGAAATCGTGAGAGTAGGTCCAAAAACAAATCCCAAACACGCCGAAAACATGTGAGGAATTGGGACACTCAAACCATGCTGAAATCGTGGGAGGAGGTCCAAAAACAACCCGTCCAGGCCCACGTATACAACGCAACCCGAGATAAAACCCGCCCAGGCCCACGCATCACGCGTCTTGAGATAAATTCCAAGCACGCTGAAATCGCGTAAGGGACGGGACACTCAAACCATGCTGAAATCGTGAGAGGAGGTCCAAAAACAACCCGCCCAGGCGTGTACCAAACACAACCTGAGATAAAACCTGCCCAGGCCCGCGCGTCATGCGTCCTGAGATAAATTCCAAACACGCTACAATCGCGTAAGGAACGGGACATCTCTTAACGTATCACACGCGAGATAGAGAAAGGAGTGGTACAAACACTGGAACGTATTCCAAGTGCTCTTAACCAAAGAAGAAGAAACACAGGGACATATCCGAGTGTTTCGAAATGGTATGAGCATTGGAACGTATTCCAAATGCTCTAAACCAGAAAAGGAGAAACATAGGGACATATCCCTGTGTTCCAGAAAGAAGGAGAAACATAGGGACATATCTCCGCTGTTTCGAAAAAAGAAGGAAACATAGGGACATATCCCCATGTTTCCCAAAGGAAAGAGAAACATAAGGACATATCCCCGTGTTCCCCGAAGGAAAGAGAAACATAGGGACATATCCCTGTGTTTCAGAAAGAAAGAAAGTGCAAAACAATGCACAGCTCTCAGCGTATCACACGCGAGAGAGGAAAGGGGCAATTTCTCAGCGTACCACATGCAAGAGAAGAAAGGTAAACCTCTCAGCGTATCACACGCGAGAGACGAAAGGGAAAACTTCTCAGTGTATCACACGCAATAGAAGAAAGATAAGCCTCTCAGCGTATCACACGCAAGAGAAGAAAGATAAGCCTCTCAGCATATCACACGCGAGAGAGGGAAGGTATCACAACGTGCGCCAAACATGAGAGGAGAAAGGTATCAGCCAAACTGAACCGGAACTACTGAATGAACCGTATATACAATACGGTTCACGAAAGAAACCTGACAGGTAGAATGCAATACAATGCAAGATGTTTAAGGAATGCAATAATACAATCACAGCGGCGCTTTAAAAAGCACCTCATGGGGTGAGTAGCGATAAATCGCTCTACTCTGATGGGGATCCCCCTCTCGTGTTCTTTGAACACTTACCTTCAACTCACAGTACAAAGGTCCTGAAATGCCGACAAGGAGCAACATCTGCTGGGAAAACCACAGATGCCGCTTTTCTTCCTGATCATATTCACAACTTTCCCTATTCTTTAACGGGTTGACAGACTAGGTTGGTTCAGTATCCAGAATCGAGGCGTATACCTGCTACCTCAACCTATGGGGCTTCCATACAGATTTTAAGCCGGGGATACACCCTTGGGTATTTGAACCAAACTTTAGTCTCGGAAATTCCAAACCTTTGTGTTCTAGGCAACAACCATTCGAACTATAGTTTCCACCATCGCAATTGATCTCCTAGGAACTCATCACAAACACAACCAAGATGCCTCTGGCAGGGATTGGTACTCCGGGAGAGCACTTTTGATTGCCATTCTGACACGAAAATAGTCAGCATAGTATTCTATTGACCTTGAACACACAGTTCGTATTGCGCACTGCTCATTCTGAACACACAGCTCATAGCACAGCACTCCGTTTCTCTGAACACACAGCCCATTCTGAACACTGCTCACTCTGAACACACAACCCATAATATGATACTCGATTTATGCTGCTCACAGCTTATTCTGAACATACAACCCATTCTGAACACTGCTCATTCTGAACACACAGCCCATAATATGATACTCGATTTATTCTGCTCACAGCTTATTCTGAACATACAGCCCATTCTGAACACTGCTCACTTTGAACACACAGCTTATAACACAGTATTCTGTTCATTTTTTAACACACGGGATGTAAAGAGGGAACTTGCAGAAGTTGAAACACACTCAGATGCTCTGAATTTTCCGTTTTTTCCTTTGCTTTGTAACCTGGAACCTATAGCTTCAAATAGGTCCTGATTCTACTACTCTGAGATGACCTGGGTTGAATCCAGCGATTTTATGAAAGAACGAATTCTGTTTTGCACAAATGTAGAGAATGGCACAACACTCTGAGCACAAAATGATTCATTTTTGAAATTAAGAAATGAGTCCTCGACCGGGTATTGAGCCTACGACTGAACATAGCGAAAAAGACTCAACAACGAAAAATAAAGGTAAACAACCTAAACACATCGAGAATCACTCGAAACGACTCAAAGCAAGAATCGAGACAAACAAAACAACAGACACGACACTCAGATGTGCTACAAAGACAAGAGACCTCTCTGTTCCCGAGGAGCCAGTTTCTCCGGGTATTGTTTCCCACCCTTTCTTATTTGTGATTCTCACATCACTCGACCCTCAGGCTCTGTTTTTCTGAAAAAGCCCTTTTCCTCACTTTTTCTCTCTACGCACATCTCTCTATTCTTTAATCTCTCATTTTTTTCCCCTCCCCTGGGTGGTTGATGAATAAACAAGAAGTTGTGGGCTCTTGCCCCTAGCATTCTGCTAGATTCTTCTTCTTCTGCTCACAGCAGTGAACTCCTCCCACAGAGGGGTCGTGCTACAACTGGTTGTGTAGCCAATCTGCAGCTAACATCAGTTGACGATGCTCTGCTGGGGAGTTTGGAAGTGATCAAATGTGTCCAGACGAGGGATTGGAATATCTTGATCCAGTCTGGTTCGTGCATCGCTCTTGGCTTGATACCTCGTTGCTTGGAGGATGTTGAGAGCTTTCAGCCCTTTGTTGTTAGCTTCAGTTTTGCTCTTTTTGGCGAATACGGTGCCCTTTCCTGCAAGTAGAGTGCCCTTTTGGCAAGTATGTTAACAATGGGGAAAAGACAGAACACCTGACTCAATTGTGCCCCTAGTTCATCATTTTGATCATCTTTTTTTGTTTCGGCTTTCTACGAAAACAATTTTGATCAATATGGGAGTTAGATTAACATACTTGTTCAACTTTCTGATTTGAAATCATGCAAGTTAGTTTGTGAGCACTGAAAATTTTCATTTTTTGGGTCCAATAAATGGTCCAGTTTTTAAAAATAACAGAATAATTTTCGAGAAAATCAGTCAACTTTAGTAAAAATTCTCAAAAATTATTTTTGCAAACGGCCACTACTCAACGAGCACGGAACCTACTCTCGAGATGCACAACCTCGGATTCATAACAATAGAAGACTGCCCTTTATCTGAAGGACACTGCATGGCAACGGAAAGTTGCCCCTTGTTTGGATAGCGCCGCAGCACACTGTAATCAGTTCTCAAAGTGACAATTACAACCAAATTCTCGGATACAGAAATAACAAAGATGATCTAAACCATTACATGGACACAATTGACTTGGAAATGTTTATGGCTAGACTTCAGGACGAAGTTGCCTACGTATCCCAAACATGGGAATCAAGCCTTACGTAGTTCCGGCTAAGGTACACTCGGGTATTAACCTCTCCTTTTACGCTCAAACTTTTGCCAATGCCGCCCTTTCTAGGTTTTCAACCTTGCGAGCTTTGTTTTTCTTTTCTTTTCAATTCCTTTCTTCTTCTTTTTTTTCACCTTTTCTTTTCTTTCCATTTTTTGCATTTTCTTCATTTCTTTTTTTTGCTTTTTTCTTGCTCTAACTTTTACCAGGGTCGCCCTTCCGGGTTTTCGGCCCAGCGAGCCTCTCAAGGGTAAAAGTGTAGCTTTGTCCATGTCAAATGGTTTTGAGATTTCGAAGCCATCTGAATCTAGGAGAATGGTTGCTGTTTGTTGATGATGTAGAAGTCCATCTAATGGGGGCTGATTTTGCCCCTAGTGTTGTGGATAGGAACTCAATTGTTCTTCAGCAATACTTTCTTCTTTTTTCCCTTCTAGGATTCGGCATTCTTGCCGATCTTTGTTAGCTTGAGAAATGTCTCAATTTTGACTCTTCGAGCACATCTAACATTTTTGCCCCTAGTTCGAGGGGTGCTTCTAATCTAGCTTTGCAAACTTCTTTTGACGGCATTTGATATACTTGATCTGACTTTCTTGCCTCTTGTTCGAGGGCTGCTTCAAATCTGGCCACACATGCCTCATATTGCGGTTGACCATTGAACATTTTGAATGCAAGTTCAAGGTTTGAAGGCAGAAAGAGGGTCGAGTCTTGAGGCTGAGAGCAACCCAGCGCCGTACAATCTCAAGAACGATTCCACACAAGTCTTCGCAGGATTGCGCAAAACATTTTTTTGAAATCTTTTAAGAAAGCGACTAATCGCTCGCGCTGAAGACAATACGGAACCAATCTGGATCAAGTCAGGATCCTTCTCAGTACTCACATTAACAAACATGATTTCATTCATTAAGGGCATAGCGTGTCCCTCTTTCTCTCAATTGATCAAATTTTTACAAATCTCGAGGAATTCCTTCCTCTTTGTTTTCAATCACAATGTTCAAAAAGTTTTGAAAAACTTAGGTCAATGCAATGACTTAAAGGCACAGAAGAAGTAGGTGAAATGCACGACTATTCATTCAAGTTTGCTGGCACAACGTGCTCAAAGCAGAAACAAGCACAAAAGCATGAAAACCACAGCTGTTTCATTCAAATCTTCTGGTGTAACTGGCTCCATGGTAGAAACAGACTCAAAAGAAAGCAAAAAGACAAACACAAAACAAAATAGTGATATCTGAGGTAACGCCCCCGGAATCACTCGACTCCTATGCAACAGGACTGACTCGATACAACAAGACAGACCCAACTAACATAGTACAAAAGACTGACTATATACAAGATAACAAAACTGACTGAATACCCAAGTCAGAAAGTACAAAAACTAATATTCGCAAATGCTCAAAATAGTGCGTTCCATACACCACATCTGAAGTAAACTGAGTGCCGCCCGCAGGTGGTTCATCTCCTGATCACATCACATTATCTTCCAGGTTCACTGATCCAGTAACAATAGACTTTGCTGAGTTTGGTGGGAGGACGACCCCGTTGTCAAATAAGTCCTGTACTTCATGGCGAAGACAGAAGCAATTGTCAGTGCTATGACCAGTTTGTTGATGGTACGCACAGTACTGAGTAGCGTCATGACTTGATGGAAGACGACTAGGGAGAGGCCGCGGCTCGAGGGGTTTGAGATGCCCTTTTTCAGCAAGGATTTGAAGAGCCTTGGACAAAGGCATGTAGAGGGCATGGAAGACCCTGCGACCTCGGGGTAGATACTTCGAGGCTTGAGGACTTTTGCTGGACGCACTAGCAAAGGGGTCGGCAGGCGTTGATTTGGTTTTCTGATCTTTCCCAGATACAGAATTAGGGTTGGGAGGAACAGTTCTGGTACGATGGTCTTTCTCCTGATTTTCCCATTGACTTGAACTGCCTTCGTTTTGAGTGACAAAAGTGTCATCCATAGCCTTTGTAGCAAATGCGAGCACTTGCTGTTTGTTCAGTCCCCCAGCTTTCAAAGCCTCAACAGCCTGTAGAAGTTGTTCATAGGGATCAGTGTTCGCCCCCACCTTGTTCTTATTGCTCGCCTCAGCTTGGTCAAAGGTTTGGGTTGCTATATCAGTGCGAAGTCCTGTTGTTGTCGACATGTCGTTGCCGAAACTTGGGATGGCTTCAGGTTGACTGAGTTCAATTACAATTCGCCTCAATAGCGGAGGCTCTTCCAGCATGAAGTTCCCGGCATGTGACATGGTCGGTGGTGGAGTCGATATTCCGTAGGCTAGATCAGCAACAGATCTCTGAAGATCGCCGATCATTCTTATCAGCTCAAAAGTGGTGGGCTCACGAGTTTGAAATATTTGAGGTTCCCAGATTGGATGTGCGGCAGGTGACCTGGGAGGACGTTGCATCTCAACATCGGTCTTACCCTGTATGGTGATTCCTTGGTTTAGTGTCGCTGCCATGACCACAATTTCTTCTGAATTCTGTGTCATCATGAGTCTGCTGAATTGAACAGAGGTGATGTGACTGGTGGCTGACAGATCTGTTGAACCGGTGAGCCTTGATTGGCCCTTTTCTGCCTTGCCTCAACGAAGGAGAACACTGGTTGCTTTGAACCGAATCTCTGAACTGAAAGAGAAAACATGTAGCATCTCAGCCCAATTTCACCAGAACAGACATAAGCATAGCTGAATAACTGTATTCGACCACCGATCACTGTTCCCCAAATTACTGCCCCGAAACTAAATTTGATACCCGCAGATATAACTGATTCTCAAAATACTAATGCCAGCAGGCCTGATAGTCAGACTTGCAAATTGATACGTGCATTCCCTGTAGAGGTACACTCTAAAAGAACATAGCAAGCAAATGAGAGCCAAAATACCCCTATGTTAGGGTAGGGTTTCCCTGTCCTATTTTGTTAGGAGCTAGGGTTTCACTACGCACACAGCGGTTTCAAACAACCTATAATTGGGTAGCAACCTATCCTAGTTTGGAATAGTCACTATGGATTCTGAATATGCACTAGGTCGAATGGTCAAAAATGGTGCCTCGGTGAAAACCGAGGTTTGTGTTCCCATCGTGGTAGAGCCCGCAATTGGTTAGCCTTATGGTACGCTTCTCGAAGTGAGCCTTCGGCAAACCGTTCAGGAATAGCATATGGCAAACACGGTGTCCTAGGCGCACCAATGCACATGCAATGCAAAGAGACACATAAGTGTAAACAAAACAAGATATCATGAGTTTGAGTCAAGTTCTCTAACTTCCCAGCAGAGTCGCCAGAAACTGTAGACGCGCCCTTGGGCTTCATGCTACAGTTCGGACTCAAATGTCACGGTTCTTAATCTGATCTCACAATGTGCGATGTGAGATTGATAAATCACCGAAGAGTCTAAATCCAGAAAATCGTTTTGGAAAACTGATTTTTAAGAAAGAAAAAGAAGTGCCAAACATGGACTGCTTTGCCAGATATAGAGTCGCCACTTAAATATTTTATTTTTGGGGGAATTTAGGAAACCCGGACTCATGCCTAAGGCCACGTGTCCGTCATCACCAAAGTTGCCTCGGCTCGAGAACTTGGGTACGATTGGGGAAGGTCATCTATGAGCACCCCCGCTCGCCCGATCAAAGATCGGCCTGTACTAAACATGATATCTTATTTTTGAAAACACATGCGTTCTTATTCCGGTTATTAGCTAGAATTTACTATGTGATGCGCACAACACACAAGTATAGATTAGATCGCCTAATTTGGAACAAAGCATCGGATATCCGTTCGTTTGGAAATGGTTTTAAGTTTGCTACTCGCAAGTAGGCTAAAACACGAATTTTAATGAATTGTTCCAATTCAAGCAATCCAACCTTCACCCAGAGGCATTCAGGCAGTTATATCACATAAGTAATTAGCCTCATGGAAAGCATGCTGTGATGGCAAAACTCACACTCATGCAAGATGCTAAAGCATAAACACTTACAGTGTAATCCGAGCCAAAACAAAGAACTAGTTAGTAATCAATGCATGATCCTAATTCATGTTGGAATGGCTAATGCAACGCATGCAAAATGCGACTAGAATAGGCTCGGCTAATCTAAGACGGCATATGAGATGTGACAATTCGATACATGTATTCAACTTGGAATTGAAATACAATGCAGTTAGTATGGTGCACTGAGCCTGGTGCATGCAATACAGATGAATGATGCAAACACGCATAGCATAAGGATGCTAATTGAAATATGCCCTAAAACTAACCATCGTAAGCGGTTAAGTAAAAGGGAGAAAGACGTGGGGTTGGAAAACATGCATCACACACACGCACGCTTATTACAAGATTGTGCCCTCTCAACAGAGGGACTGAAAGAATAATACAAATCGCCTAATTAACTAACTAACAAGCTAATTAATTATTACACAACACTTAACTAATTAAACGAATAAATTAAGCTATGAAAACAGTAAAACAGCCTCGGGAAGAGGGATGCATGCATGTTCGGTCGGCTTCGCTTGGAAATCCGTCGCCATTCCACATGTTGCCTCTATTTGCACTGCTTTGCACCTCTGAAAACTGCAAAAGTCTCAAGGATGCTTTTGAACCACTCCCTGAGTGTTGTGGGAGGTCATCGACTAAAAGATAGGGGCACCGGCCGTGGGAAATTGGTCATCAACCAAACATAAGGATATTGGCCAACTGTTTGTTACCGATCGGCACTGAATGTGGTCGATCGACCATCTCTTCTTGTGAAAAGCTCCTGTTGCTGTAGCAGAGGACAAACAGAGCATGGCAATACATTTTCAAGACAATGTATGCACAACCACCCTCCCTATCATGTCATGAGCTCAAGGGAGTATGGTTCTCGACCCTCGGGCCACCAATCACGCATTTCAATGCATGACGGCCAAAGGTGCCAAGTGTGCAATTTATATCAAATAAAATGCACACAACACATAAGGGGCCCCAACCTCTATCATGCTTGATCAAGAGGCAAGGGATGCACGCATAATGCTATGCAACCTAGGCATGCAAGCAAGCTAATGCAACATGAGCATGCAAGCAAGCAATGTGCAATAGGCATACAACCTAAACAAGTAAACATGCAAGGCATGTAACAACAATGCCAATGACAAACATGCAACAACATGTGAGGCAAACATGTGACAACATGTAAAGGGACAAGTATATTTAGACCAATGCAATACATGCATGATGAACTTTAACAAAGTAGCATAATCATGCAAGCATTACAATGTAATAGGCATGCAACAACAATACCAATGATAAACATGCAACAACATGCAATGGGACTAGCATGCAAACATGCAAAGCAACTTAACAAAAGAGCAAGGTGTGACAAACATGAGAATGTGGCAATGCAATAAGCTCTGAAAATATGTGAGGAATGATGCCAAATCAACCAAACAAAGCGAGTATAGCATGCAAGAAAGCCTAAAGCTTAAGACTAGCCAAGGGACTCAAACCATGGCTATGCAAGGCAAGCCACAAAGGGCCAAGAGCACCCAAAACAGTCCCAAGGTAGGTCAATATGAGACCAAAAACAAGCTTAAACCTAGCCAACACAAGCTAGAACAAAAGTCCAAAAACATGAGGCATGCAAGGCTACAAAAGGGGTGTTACACTACACCTATCAAAACCACACATGGGATGACTTAACCAATGAAAAACGGAGCTATGGAAGGGTAAAACAAGACTAAAAACCCACTTAGATGGCATCCCGAAGACCTGAGCATGGAGGCATGCATAATGATCCATTCATGAGGCATAAAAATATCAACTCTTTAAAGCATTAAAGGAGTGATAAGTGCAAGCATTTGAGCATGAAACATGGACTGAAAACACAAATGAAATGATGCCAAATCATGAAAATGGTCCAAGTAATGCATGCTAAAGGACTCAATACTCAAAGCTAACAAGCTAGATTGAACCAAGGCTATACAAAGCAAATCAAGCATGACCAAAACAACACCAAACAGACATTAAACATGCTAAAACATGAACAAAGTCTTCTCAGAGCTAAGCCAAAAGCATTCTAAAATGACATGTTACAACATGAGGCATGTTAGGCTATTTCATGGGATTGCACTACAAAGTGCATGGAGCATGCAAGGGCCAACCAAACCCACCCAAAATAGAGTCATGGCATGCTAAAACAACACCAAAAACCCACTGAAATGGAGTCAACGTAAGCTAGAAAGACATGCTCAAACATGAAGCATATAAGACTAGTTTGTGTGATTTACACTACAAGTGTATTAGGCCTGCATGGAGTGACAAAACCAAGCAAAAACAGTGTTGTATCATGGAAAAACAAAGCCTAATACATACTGAAATGAAACTAAAACAAGCTAAGCAAACATGCTACCTTCATAAGCCATTTATGCAAGCATACAAGACAACAAGGAGAGGGGATGACTCTCTTCTATTTAAGACCTCAAAACCACCTTTCCACCACTGAAAATCCTCTGGATTTTAGTGGTAGAAAGGTCATGAAAAGCTAAGAACAAGGGCCAAAACGTATGGCCTAAAATAATGCCTAACAAGGCCTTGGAGGGGATAAACAACCCCAAACCAAGAAGAGACCTTAAACAAAGATCTAAAGCATCCAAAATTAGAACTTTTATCAGTTAAGAGCTAAGCTTAAAACAATAAGCAAGAAGGTCTAAAAGCTTAAGCAAGAAAGGGGGATTAAAAGCAAGTTTGCTCACCCTTGAAGAACACCTTCAAGAACACCACACCAGCACCTTTCTCTGATCAAAACCAGCCCAAGAACTCTAAAACCAACTCCCTAGTACCTCAGAAACAAGAGGATGGTGTATTGCTAGGTGTTTGTGTGCAATAGTGAGAACAAAACACCCTTTAGAGCACAAAAACACACACAAAGATGGAAATATAGAGATATATAGATACAACTTCTCTAACCCTAAATTTCAGAACCTCTGAGAAGAGAGGAGGGGCTCCCTTCTTATAGAAGTCCAAATTCTAAGCTTCCTAAGCAAGCTAAGGCAAGGAACAAATCCCTCCATACACGTGTATGGAGGGGGTGAATTGTGGATGCCAGATGTGACAGCTGGTATAAAATATCTGCAAAAAGTAGATTAACAGGGTTCAGCTAGAAAATATGGCCGATCGACCAACACAATGGCCGATCGACTAAAAAGAGTGCTGATCGGCCAACAGTTTTGGCCGATGGCAAGAAAACAGGGTCGATGGCTTCATGCCTTGGCCGATGGGTTGAGGTAATGGCCAACAAGCCACCCTCTTCCCTCAGAAGCAAAAACACAAGTGCTTGGCCCACAACCAAGCACAAAATATACAAGTTAAGAGATCTTGAGGCAAGGTGCGCAATCGAGACCTCTGGGAACTCAAAACGAACGCGAGCATGGATAATCATGGAGTGTTCAAACAATGACGTCCAAGTGTTGAGGACGGTCAAAAATGGGGTGTCTATAGAGAGAAAGAGATCAAGAGAGCTTGAGACCAAAGCTTGAAGCTTGGAAGGAATTTGCTAGAGAATTAAGGAGAATTGGAGAAATTGAGCAAGAACTCATTAGGATTCACGGAATTGAGAACCTAAGGTAAGAAATCAAGCCTTTAGTTGTGTAATTGGGGTACTTAACACGTGTGTGCAAAATAATTAAGTGAATTAAGGCAAGAATTAAGCTTAATGAAGTAGAAGAGAAGAGTATACATACATGCATGTGCATTACATTGCATTAAGAGCATGTTGTTTAAGAATTTGTCCCATGTGTGTTCATATTTTGGTTTTAGTTTAAGAATTCACTATGTTTTGAGTAGAACATCTCATTTGATCATGATTTGGAGACTTGGAATCTCGTTCATATCATGCATGTCACGTTCATGTTATGTTTTTAACATTACAAGCTTGATTTTGTACAATTAACGAAGCTTTTGGGCTTAATTTTACGAAATGGCTTTCGACTCATGATATATTATGAATTTATAAGTGTTTTCTTAAGTTTTGGCACAAAAAAACATGTTTTGTTGCCTTAGAATTGAGTTTTGAAGCAGGGAGTGTAATTTGGAAATTCTAGAATTCTACATCAACGCTCGAGGGACATAAGTTGCGCTTGAGTGACCACTCTTTGTTTTGCACCTCTGCTCAAGCGAAGAAGTCTAAGCTCAGCGAAAAATTCATGCCCCTAGAAGTTCTACAGACCTTTGCAGATCGCTCGAATGTAGGAAATTGAGCTCGAGCAGAGACCTTATTTACTCAGTCTTTGGCTCGAGCGACTGTCGAGCATCCGTCGAACGAAAAAATCATGCAACCAGTATTTTTGCAGACTTTGCAGACTGCTCAAGCAATAGATGTTGCACTCGAACGAACTACATTGTGTTTGTGTAGGTCACGCGCCATAGACTATCTGATCTGTCGATTTCAACTACTCTGTTATTGGAGTCATCTGTGAGTAATAACTCTGTAAAGCTATGTTTATATTTTCTGATTGAAATGATATGATTAGTTTTTTGAAATGTTACTTTCTGTATAGATGAATGGTTGTCTAGTTTTCTAAAATGTATCGTGGCATTCTTAGTATCATGTGATATCTATTTGTTACCTAGTACTAGAGGTTCTATCATGGAACTGGTTAAGCATAACCATTATCTGTCTGTATTTACTTTGTATATGGGTCTTTATGTCCGTCTCATGTAATCATGAGCCATCTGTCTGTTAGTGCCAAATGATGTACCATTCGTGATTATCTATGAGAATCTGATATGAATATAAATCTGTTTCTAAATTGAACTCTGATTTCTGAATCTGTTATGGACATCATTCATTAAAACCTTTACTCTGTTATTATTTACTGGGCTCTAGCTCATTGTATTATTTATGTATGTAGGTGGCCAGGCACGTGACCAGGCTCAGAGATGATTGCCTGGAGTTCTATCTGTCGGCCAACCTTTGTGCCTTTCGAGGAGGTTCCAGAGTGAGTCAAGTGGTCGAGTTTTGTAAACTAAGTTCAAGACTTTGTTTTTCTTTTGTTGAAATTTGAACAAATTTCTGTTTATCTGTATTATGGGCTAAGTCCCATTTTGGTTTTATCCGTACATGTGGGTGACGTAAGACTAATGTATTTTTGACGTCGCATGTGCATATAAAGTTCTAAATTTTTGTCTCATATATGTCTGCACAACTTTATGGATATTGTATTTTGTATAATTGCTTCCGCTAGCCCCTTAATTATATGTTATTAAGTACTGAGGCCTTGGCTAATCTAAGGATTATTAGCCGGTTACGACGCTAAATTTTATTGATGTTTTATTTATTTAATTTTTTAAATATTCTAGCAATATATATATATATATATATATTAAAGACAAATTTATTATTGAAAAAGGTAAAATAGTCTTTTAAATATTTATCATTCTTCATAATATTTTAACCAAACATTGAATTCGCTAGGATAATCATTTTTAGACATCTAATCTTATAAAAAAATAAATATGAAATACGCATTTTTTCTAACTAAATAGTCCGATAGACTATGTATTTAGAATTAATAATCCAATAAATTAAAATTTTTTTATCCAGTTCGTCCAAACAAACATATGAAATTAGTGGGATAACTACTTGCCAACATACTACTATGAAATAGTGCTTTCATATTTTCTATGCAGAAAAATAGTCATACACTCACTTGTTGCCAAGTAGTCCCTTCCCAAATGAAGCGTGTGTTACCCATTCTCATGCAACATGGTTGTGAAGAAGTGAAACATACCCTAATCCAATCCAAATCTAGTGCACTATTTGTAGTGTATTCTTTAATATCTCAACAAAAGAAAAAAAAAATGAATCAGCCAAAACCTCGTAAACCCAATATGTTAATGTGTAAATGACAATTCAAAATATTTTACTTCTTAAACTTCCTGAACAGGAAACGTGTTCTTTATTGACATCATGATTTGCTCTTGAATTTTCTCTGAGCTTTTAGGTCAATAACAATCATGGAGATATTGTCTTTGCTTCCTTTTTGGAGAGCGAGAATCAAAAGGTACTTTGCTGCTGCTTGAGCTGTAGGGTCGATTCCATGGCCCCGCCCCACAAGAGGAACACCGTCGTTCTTTTTATGCCATAGCAAAATGCGTCTTCTAGCTGCTTCACATGCTTCATTGTTTGTCATTACATCCCACAACCTGTCATTGGCTAAGATGAGGCATTTGTCTTCTCTTGTTCGGGGGGTAAACATGACTTCTAATTTGGGTATGATCCACAGTTTCAAATATCTGTCACCTGTGTAAACACTACAAAAAATCAAGATTTTGTAGCGGCAAAAAACTGTCGCTAAAAGCAAGAAAAAGCGTCGCTAAAAACTAGAATACCTTTACCCGCGGTTGCAATAGCGACGGCCAAACCGCCGCAATAGCCCCGTCGGCATATCCTTATAGTGACGTTTTCCGCAAACGCTGGTATAGTTATTTTTATTGCGACGGTCGATGTAGTGACAGTTATAAACGTCGTTATATCTTGAATTTACCAATTACTTGCTAACTTTATAGCGACAGGTCGACTGCCGCTAAATCTAACATCAATGTTGAACACCATAATAGTATACATACATTTGTTGTTAAAAAGCATTGAAATTGTGATTGAATATTCAATGAGTATGGATTTTAATTTCTAGATGTAGTGTGAGTTCATATGCAAGGAGGGTCATACTCTATTTTTGTTGCTGATGTTTAGTTCAGAGCAGTTAGAGTAATATTTTACTATGAAACATAGTAATATGTTACTATCAAATAGAGTAACATGTTACTGCTTATATCAATTTCGACGATAATTTTTATTTTTATTTTTATTTTTTAAGAATTTCATAGTCAATATGGATCTTATTTGACTGATCTTAATGAGAGAATTCTAAAAATACAATTTTATTAAAAATCGATATTTAGATTAAAAGTTATATTATTTTTAAATTTAAAATATTAAATTAATCAAGAAAAATTTATCCTTAAAGTATTGAAATTTTATTATGAGAAGGTATTGACCAAATCTCCTCAAAAAATATCATTTTGGAGTGCAGAGGCAGATGAAACCCGCAGATTTTGTGCCACACAAATGAATGTCTCAGATATATTAATAACATAGTTATATTACCGTCCGTTATGACATTTGAATAATTGTTCTTAAAAACACTATGAGGTGATGTATAGTGGTGCCCAAAAGAGTGTCTCATGCATGACTACAAATAAATCCTAGCTTGTAATGACTTTATTTGACTTACAACAGTTTAACAATGAAAAGGTAAAATTTAAAAATATATTTATTTAATTAGTCTTTTTTTTTTAAATTTTGTTAAATTATTTTTACATAATAAATTATAAATAAAAACTACATGAACTAGTTTCACACAAATTTTATAATTGGGTGCTCAGGCAATAAATTCATTTTTGAATTTTCTTTACCTAATCGTTTATACGCTAAAATATTATTTCCATAAGAACAATTTCCTACAAAATAACCAAACTACCTGTCTATATATATTGTTTCCAAACCCTAACCAAACCAAACCACTCCATATCTCTCTCTCTCTCTGACCAGAGTTCCTCCACACAGCACACTCTCTCTCCTCCTCTTGCGATGACGCACTCTCTCTTTCTAACTCTTACCTACTGCCATCACCGCCTCCATTGCCAACTACCACCATAGCTACCAACTATGGCCACCACTACAGTTAGGGTGCAGCTAGGGTCTCTTTCTCTAAAGTTTCCCCTCGACTCTCTTAACGACGTCCATCGCACCTCCGCCACTGCCAAATCTATACTGTTTGAGAAATGATTCGAACAGACCAAATCTGGTAGCAGAACCGACGCCAACGACCTCGCAAGCCTTGTTCGCTGCGCTTAGGGTTCTTCGTCACCGATTTTAGGTTCGGAGGGTGGAATCAGGATAGATCGTCTAAAGATGCTAGGGTTTGAGAAGGGAATTAGGTGTCAACCTTCCATCGATTGCTCTTCCTTCGTCGCCACAGCTGTAACAGCCCACTTTTACTCAGATACCATTACCAAAATCCTTTATTATAATTCAATTCTAGAAACAGCATGTGGAAATTCTGTACATTAACAAGGGTAAATAAATAAAGATTAATCTCTCATTCGGATACATAATGAATGTTACATGAATTACAATTAGAATATGTCGCACGCAGGCTTACATCATTACGATAAGAGAAAGGCTTCAACCCTTTTTCAACAACAGTGTTCCGTTAACAAGTAAAAGGCCTTATGGCCAACACATAAAGAAGATTCTCAATCTTGAAACACTTAACAACTTGTACGTGGAAAAAAAAATTAACAACGTGGGATGAGCATAAAGCCCAGTAGGGACCCCAACATGATCCTAAACAATCAAAACATACAGATAATTATGATCATGAATGCTTCATATTTTACAATATAAATGATGTGGCAGCTTATCATCAAGGTATACTTATATATATAGCTCTATACTTTTTCAAAAATTCGTCCAATTTGCTCAACAATACATAACGTACTCTTTTCCTTCATTTACATTATCTATTTCAAAAAGAACATATATTAACAATGCACTTTTGATAATGTGGTCCCAAATCAAATCGCCTTTCATTCTTTACATTCCCAACCCATCACATACACCCATTTCTAATAAACGAATGACATTTCCAAGCCCTAAGCTAAAGGTAATGAAACATTTTCTATAAATCGTTCGACACATAAACTTACATACAATACCTTTAACAAGAAAAGAAAATAACATACATGCCAAGACAATGACAATATCACATGAACCAACCCGACCCCATCAACCAAACCGCTACCACATATGATATACACAAATAAATCAATTCAACACCGAAACCCCCAACCCATGCTCTACCTGCCTCAAGCACGGTGGGCCATGAATACACCTTTCCACAACGAAATACTAATTTACCAAACCCAAGCTGGAAGGTAATGGTACCTTTGCTAATTAACCAGACATAAGCTGGAAGGAGATGGTACCTCTACCGATTTACTAGACACAAGCTGGAAGGGAATAGTACCTCTGCCAAGTTCTTCAGGCACTAGCTGGAAGGTAATGGTACCTCTCATTCTCAGTGTAGTATACATTACCAACCATCACGACATGCTAAAAGCATAATAATACAAGTGTAATACATACACATAATCTATTCAACACATCAATGTCATCCTCTACCGATGACCAATGACAAAACCTCTAAGCACATGTATTTAATACGCATAACTATAATCGTCCAAATCTCATGGAATAGAAGCCCAACAACAACAACAACAACAACAACAACATCATATATCAAATGTTCAAAAGTCTAATCTCTCGTTTATTCATAATTTACAAAAGAGTTAAAATTAAATTTTCCTTCCGAAATCAATTTCCTTATTTTCCAATTCACAATACTCCAACCATGTTCCAATAATTCATTTTGCTTCCTTCATAAATCCCAAATCCATATTTAAACAAAACTACAACTGTGGGCTCGCCTTTTTCTGCGCCCCGTTTGAAAAGAAGGCCTCACAGTTTGGACTCCCACGGTTCTGAATCTAATATCACAAGTGCAATGTGAAATTGATAAACACCAAAGAGTCCAAATTCGGCAAATCGTTTTGAAAAATTGATTTTGAATCAAAAAGTGCCAAAATTGGACTGCTTTGCTAAATACAGAGTCGCCACCTAAATATTTTTATTTTTGAGAAACATAGGAAACCCTGACTCGCGCCGAAGGCCACGTGTCTGTCATCACCAAAGTTACCTCAGCAAGGGAACTTGGGTACAAGGGGGGAGGTCATAAATTGAGCATCCTCGCTCGCTCGATCAAAGACCGGCCTCTACTAATCATGATATGATTTTTTATAAACATTATGTGTTCTTATTCTGGTTATTAAACTAGCTTTACTATGTGACGCGCACAAGCAAGTATAGACTAGTTTCCTCAATTTGGAACAATTCAACTCATGTTTATTTTCGAAAATGGTTTGAATTTTCCACCTCAAATGGGTTTAAAGATGCGGATTTGCCACCAAGCATGGTGGGCTTAAAACATGATTTGCCACCCAATAAAGTGGGCTTAAAACGCACATTCGTTTAATTGTTCTAATTCAAACAACAAGCCTTCATCCATACGCATTCAAGCAGTCTAGCATTTAAGCACATAGCCTCATGGTAACCATGCTAGTCATGGAAATATGACAATCACACTCATACAAGTATGCTAAAGCATAAAGACTCATTGAGTACTCCAAGCCAAAACAAAAACTAATTAGAAAGATGCATGATCCTAACTATACAAGATGTCTAATGCAACGCATGCGAAGAATGCAATTAATAGACTCGGCTACCAATATGGAATATGAATCGATTTGAACAACATGCGATTAAACACGTATTCAAAGAATTATTAAAATTGCAATGCAGTTTGAATGATGCACCGAGCCTCGGTGCATGCAATACAAATGAATGGATACAAACATGCGATATGCTAATTAAAATATGTCCCTAATCTAACATCGAAAGCGATTAAATAAAAGAGAGAAAGACGTGGGGTTGGAAGACATACACACATGCATGCACACTTATTACAACATTATGCCCTTGCGAAGGAGGGTCTGAATGAATAAGTTAACCAACTAACTACGCTAATTAAGCTAACTAATTATTCCAAACTGAATTAATTAACTATTCTAGCTAACTAATTAAATAATTACATCACATCTAACTAACTACTTAGCTAATTAATGGATTACAAGTCAATTGCAAATAAACTAAGTAATCAACTACTTAGCCCCGGGAAGTGATAGATATGCGTGCGCATGCTTGACTCTATATTTGAAAAGCCACTGCTTGCGACTGCAAGCCTCTGTTTGCACATTTGATCACTGAAAATTCTGCCAACTTCCAAAACACCTCTGCTTCAACTTACCAACACATTGTGCAAAAATCATTGATGGCCGACAAGAGGGACAAGGGGCCGGTCGGCTACCAATAGTGGCCGGTCGGCCACTGCTGGTTCACACTTGCATACTGCAACAGAGAGCAAAACAGTGTATTCTTACAAGTTATTTTGTACTGTTTACCCTCCTTATCATCACACAAGCTCAAAGGAGAGAAACTCTTGGCCCTCAAACTATCAATCAAGAAATTTCCATGCATGATGGCTAAGGGACCAAGTTTGTACAAGTTCAGTAAATGCACAAACGAGACCAAAATGACCACCACCCTATCATGCATGATCAAGGGCAATGGAGACCAAGGAAAGTGTCACATTTCATCACTTTTGAGTATGAAATGTCCCATTTTCCTTGTGCTCAAATTAACGTCCGAATCAAACACATGCAATGCAACACGAAAAATGTTTATCTTGCACACTTTTACTTGCCAATTTTGTTTACTCATTTTAATTACCAAACCATTCATTAATCCATTAAATCCATTGGTGATTGTCCTCTAATGAAAAGAGGGCTCAAACCATAACTTGCTTTGGGCATCAAAAAGGCATTATACTGTTGGTAATGAACCCCCTACGAGATTAAACAATTAGGTGTAACACCTCAATTTCACACTTATGCAAACAAGTGGTTTGAAACCACTCTCAAAGCAAATCAAAAGTGAAGAATTAAGGGGGTTGCAGAGGTGATTAAGTACTGGAAATGAATGATAAAAAGCACTAAAACATACAACCAACTCACACCAATGCGAGTTAAAGCCTTAAAACACTAAGCTAGTGAAGGAATTAACACTACAACTATGCAAAACAAGACTCAAACAAACTAACCAGCCCAAAACAGAGCTAAAACAGGTTATAATAGAGACTAAAACATGTTGGACTTGAGCTAAGTTAGGCTAGAAAAACATGCTAAGATGTAAAGCTAACTAGGTATGCAAACAAGACATGAGGAGGGGAGGCTAACCCCTCCAATTTTGGAATTCAAAATAAGCTTTTGGCCACTGAAAATACTCTGAAATTCAGTAGTTAAAAGGCCCAAAAAAGTTGATTTTAAAGTGATGAATAA
Organism: Camellia sinensis; assembly: GCF_004153795.1. NCBI lineage: Eukaryota > Viridiplantae > Streptophyta > Magnoliopsida > Ericales > Theaceae > Camellia > Camellia sinensis. Next base: position 1,194,008 of record NW_021025816.1, read on the forward strand.
AAAGCAAAAAAGCTATACAAGCAAACAAGCAAGAAGAGTGAACCACCCCTAGCTAAAAAAGGGCTCAAACCACCACTTTTAAGTCACAAAAATAGAGCTTTCTTTGGTTCAAAGCCAGCCTCAAAACAGTTTAAAAAGGTGAGAAAACAAGTATACTAAACAAGTGAATAAAGCAAATAAACTACCTCTTGAAGCAAAAAGCAACTCTAGGCACAATTCCAAGCTAAAACCACTTGCTAGAGCTCAAAACAAGTCTCAAGGAACCTCAGCTCAAAGAGAAGTAACTTTGATCAAGGTAGTGTATGTAAAAGTGTAGAGAAAACTAGCTACAAAGCATAAAATTATAAGAGAGAGAGAGAGAGAGAGAGAAATCTAGAGAGAGAGGAAAAATTTTGTTCCAAAATTGCTACCCCTCAAAATAGGGGAGGAACCCCCCTATGTATAGAAAAACACTCTTTGAGCTTAGAAACATCCCACCATACATGTGTAGGGAGATGTTGCTTATTGTTCTAACAGCTGGCACAACTGTCAACAAATATCTGGAAAAAGGCATTGGTGGCCGTCGGCTACCACTGGTCGCTGACCGGCCACACCTCTAACCGACAACCATTATCCATGGCCGATAGGTCACCAAAAATTCCAGGCAAGAAACACGAAGGTTTTGGTCCAGAACAAGACACAAAACAGATAAGGTTTCAAAGGCAGGGCACTCCACCGAGAACTTCAAGCACTCAAAACAAACACATGCAATCATAATCATTGAGTGCACACGCGATGACGTCTGAGTCTTGAGGACGGTAAAAAATGGGGTGTCTACAACAACCCAGCTCAACTCAAAGTATATTTCTGAAAACAATCTCAATATCTCAACTAATTCCCTTTTTAGCAATTACTACATTAATACAATCCACACAATACATAACATAACTATTACTCAACTTTACCCATTTTTCCTATCGAGCCAATTACACAACATTAGGGTTTTTTCCCTTTCTCGACATAAACATTTTTAACTACTTCCCAACTAACCAAAACAACTACCAATTAACAATTTCATCCCCCAAGTATCAAGCCCTAGATCCCCTTCATGATTTTGAAAAGAAAAAAAAATATCTATAATAAATAAGATTTTTGTACAATAAAATCTATCACATATCTATCTATAAACAAAGTATTGAAGAGGAGCAAAAAAATCCCTATCTCAAGCAAGAAGAGGAGAAAGCCTGAAAATTTGACTTCGACAAAAATACGATTCGCTCAGATTACTAGAAAGCTTTCTTCAGGCTCTACGTTTTGGTATATGGAGCTAGGGTGAGATTTTGAGTGGAAGAAGATAAAATCCAAGCTTAAAAGCTTAGGATTTTTAGACATGGAGAAAAGAGAAGAGAGAGAGAGAGAAAGAGAGAGAGAGAGAGAAATGATCTAGATTTGACCAAAAAGTGACTTTTTAAAGTGCTGATCACGAATAGACTGCCCAAGTGATGAAACTTGCGCTCGAGTGTAGAACTCACACCCCCAGAAGTTCAGACCACCAAAGAACAGACTGCTCGAGCAAATACTCCTGTGCTCGAGTGAACAATGCTAACTCTCAGAATCTTAAGCTTGCAATCAAAAGTACTGGATGACCCGCAAGACCGTTTAAGTGAACAACCCGTCGCTCGAGCGATGAAGAAAAAGAAAAACTTAGGAAATTTCGTCTCCAAAATTAAAGATAAGGTTGAAACAAAATACAACTCAATCACAACCGGAAGCATTACCCCTAACTCAAGACTAGATCCATACTTGGGATAAATTCACGGATCCCGATTCAACACCTCGGGGCCCCAAAGACACCCGATCAACAAAACTCAAGGAAGAGATCATGGATGCCTCCCCAACTCACACTACTCATTGGGCCTCTAAGACACGAACAACAACAATGCGTAACCCAAGGACATCAACCACGTCTCAACCACTACAACACGCACAAACACTACCGAGTATTCAACACTTAAACGCAGAAGGGAAATCCTCACAACATAACTCTCGGTCAACTCTCACAAAAGAAACGGGCTTACCACGAAAACATAGCTCAAAAGACAACGCTCTGGCATAATAAGCCCCAACAACGCCAAACCCCCCTCAAAACAAAACACGTAAACACGCGACTAACAACTCAAGCTAGTCACTTCACAACCCAATCATCAAAATAATAACACAACTTTGTTATAAGGGAAATTTCTTCCTTTTCTCAACTCTTTGAAAATCAATCTCTTGCATATAAAACATTTCTTAAAAGGAGCTAAAATATATTTTCCGTCTTCTCCACATAGAACTCAAGAGTTGTGTAAACATTTTTTAAAAACAAGGTGTTACTCATAACACAGAATCATCCACAATTTAGTTGCACAAAAACTACTCATTGAAATTCCTCATTACTCATTTAAATTAAATCTATAACATTTCCTTGTAACAAGACATCCGAGGCCATACCACAAAGAAAATTTCATTTTCCAAATCCATTTTAACAAAATAATCGGTGAACCTCCACCATTACCCAACAACACCTATCAGTCTTATAGTGATGCCATAACAAACATTTATGTAACTCTTCTATAATAATAATTAATAGAAATAACAACGGTGCTATCAACATAATAAAGCACACGTAAAACAAAAGTTCCCAATACGTTACTCCAACTCAGAAATTTTCCTCTAACTCAAAATGAGCTTCACACAAGATTCTTAATCACATACCCAAGGCCCAATGCTCGCAAAACCATTCTAAGGCATCCAAGATCTTTTGACCCTTATACACAAGTCCAAGTTATTCCCAAGGTGACTACTTGCCAACCAAACCCTAATATCAACTAACCGACTAACCGACTCGTTAAAACTCTATACTTGCTACCAAACACCAACATGCCACCCAACACCCTTTACTCTAAATGAAGTTCCACACACAATCCCTCATATTCCTTGAATCACCCCAGATTTCTCAAGATTAGACCATAGTACTATTGTTCCCAAGGAAATCACCACTTCCATGCCTATATGGCAAACACATCCTTGCATCTCAAACACAATATAGATAAGGTCAACAGCAGTCACATAATCCCTGACACACAAAACAATATTCACCAATGCTATACTCGTTAACCGAGAACTTAAACTATTCTTCCTTCCAAAGAATACTTCTAGCATCTAACCTTTAAATTCTCCCCACACTCATAAACTCCATACAATTTCTAATAAAACCACTCTAAACTTGAATACCACAAACCCATTTCATCCACTTATAACAAATCACCATGTAAAACCACCCCTATCAGGATCAGTAGGATCACAAATGAACTCACTAATCAACTAAACCAACCCACTAAACAACATACACAATCACAATTCTTACTATCCCGAGATACAATTCTCATACTCCATCAAAACCTTCTCACGTAACCTCGCAAATTTCACAAGACTCTAAAGTCTCATATTCCCTGAGACTCAACACATTCAAGTCATATGATACCACCTCAGCAATCATAATGCGCACGAATTTCCCGTTCTCAATCAACGATTTCCAAATAGAACAAGGTTCACAAGCCATCACATAACCATCTATTAAATTAATAACAGATATATAACAACACTAGGATCATTAATTCCATTAACAACTTCTCATTACATACATAACAAGGGTTCAAAATCTAATTCGGGCCACCAATACATGAGGGTAAACAAACAACAATGTATATATATATATATAACACATAGTTATCATGTCTTAGATCCAACCGTATATCGGCCAACAACATATTTTTTTTTTTTGATATTATAACACTAGTTTCTAATACAAAAGCCCTTCTCAAGGGTAATACTACTGTGCCAGTTAAAAAGTCAACCCTCACGAGGCTCTCGAAGCCTGGCCTGCTCGGGTTTGGTACTGATACCAACCCCGACTGGACTGATGAGACTGAGTCTGACTAGGTTTTGAAACACCCGAAAAATTCACACACATAGGGCACAAACGTCTAACATGGCCTAAATGACCACAATCAAAACAAATAGCATGGTCCATACTCTGTGACTGGACTATAACCCAAACCTCACTTGACCTCCCAATAGATGACTCTAAAACCTTCGATGAAGACAAGGGCTGAGCTTAGGATTGAGCATGCGCTCGCCTCCACCTTTTACTAAGCCTAGAGTGCTTATGAACAGTAGGATTTGCCGAAATGGTCTCCTCTCTAACTTGACCAACACGCACAGCCATGGCCTCCACATGAGCGCCACCTTGACTAAAGCATAGTAATTCTTCCACATAGATCTAGCTACCTTTTCCCGGATATCATCACGCTCCTCTATTGCCACCAGTTTTGGAGCGAATCTCAACAAACTAGTAAATTGCATATCAAACTGTGCCAAAGGAGTAGCATCCTAGTCTAACTCGACAAATTGTTCCCTCAACCTTTCTTGAGCGAAAAGATGGAAGTACTTGGCTAAAAAGGCCTCCATGAAAGTTACCCATGTGTTACTTACAACGTTCTTAGCATACTTCCATCAATACCCAGCGTCCCCCTTTAATTGGAAACTTGCCAAAGAAATCCTCAACCCCTCATCTTCGACTCTAAGTATATCAAGAGTCTTGGTAATCTGTTCTATAACAACTCGGGTTTAGACCCGACTAATTTCTTACTTTTGAATCTGAGAATCCATGTCCTTAACTATTGTTCATTTCATTTTCATCTTGTTACTAGTTGAGTTTGGCTATTTGGGAGTTATGGTTGTGTTTGAAACAGGTTTGGAGTTAGTTTTCTAAAAGAGTTGTTGTCTAGATTTTTGTCTATTCGCTCAAGTAATCTTTCTTGTGCTCGAGCGATTGTTTGCAGGTCTGAACTTCTAAGAGGGGGTCATTGTGCCCTCGAACGGTGTCACTTATTGAATTTGATGCTCAAGTGATGTTTTGGTCTCTCGAGCAGTCTGTGCAAATATCAGTTCGAGAAAAGGGTATTTTGAGTCACTTTTTCATCTCTCTCTCTAAACATTTAAAAAAACCCTAGATCATCACTCTCTCTATGTCTCTAGTTCATGCATTCAAGCTCCAAACACTCCCAATCTATTGATTTCCTAACCCTAGCCCTTTGGAAAAAAAAAAGATAGAGCATGTTGAGGGCTTTATTTTAATCAGAGGAGTTATCATTTTCGGCTCTGCCAAACTTTAACTCTTGTTATCCCTGGTCTTCTATTTTGAGGTAGGGATTTCTTCAACCTTTGGTATAATTTTTAGCTTAGTTATTTGTCTATTAAAAAAGTCTAGTGATTTAGGGATTTTGGGGTTAAACCTAGGGTTTGGTTTTGAATTAAAAAAATGGAGGTTTTCAAATGGGTTCTTGAGAAAGGTTATGGGAATGTGTTTATGATTGAAATATGTTAAAATGATGGATTTCTTTACTAAAATTTGATTTTGTAAGTAAAGGGGGCTTTTGTTCTAAAATTATGGATATTTGTTTTGTGAAAGAAAATGGAAAATGATGTTGGGTTTAGTAAGAATGGAACAATGTATATGTTGATGATGATGGTGGAGTTGGATATATAATATCACTTCCATTTTGAAAATGAAGAGATTATATTTGTTATTGAAAAATTATCTATTGTATAGAAATATCTATTTTGGACTATCAGTGGAGGATAGTTGTGAATGTTGTAGAAATTGCATAAGAATTAGGTGAATTGAAACTAACAATTTATTCATCTTGTATTGAACATTGTTGCATTCTTAAACATTGAAAATGTTTTGTTTTGAATACCTTGGTGAATCTGGTTAGAGGGTGTGGTTGTGGTTGTTATATTGACCTGTGTGTCCTTGGTGAAAGTCTAGAAAATTGCGCGATTAAGTGCCGATCCTTCAGGTTAGTACCGGTAAAATGACTTTGGTAGTGCTTGTATAGCCTACTAGCAGACATGTACTTAGAGATTCCTAGTGTTTTGTATGTTCTATCTTGTTTTATGTTATAAAAGGATTATTTTCACGAATTGATATATAATCTGGCATTGCATGGTTTTGAGATGGAAAATGTGAACATGTTTGACAAAAGACATGCATGTGCATTCACCTTATGACTATGTTAAGATTCATATATTGCATTAAAGTATCTCTATTAGGCTTTGGCTCACCCTATGTAGAAAACAACTTTCTGGTGTTGATGATATGCCTCCACCAAGGGCATAGCTTGGGAGGACTTGAAGCCAAGGGCTTCTTTTTTGTTATTGGATGTAATTATTTTTGTATAAGCCTTGGGCTTTAATTGTATTGAGTTGAAATCATTTCGATGTAACCAAGCATTGCCTTCTAAAGATGTAGCCATTAGGACATATACTTACTTGTATTTTACTTTTCTTTTAATTCGTGTATCCATGTCATATGTTATAGATTCCGGATCTAGGATTTATGAATGTATACTGTATATGTCATTTTTTGTATCATCAAGTTCATAAATTGAATATAAAATATGATGTTATTGTACAATTGTAAGGAATGTCATGTGCTGGGCTATTGTTATTATTTTGGAGCGTTACATGTTCAAACCAATCATCCGCCTCTAGTGGTTTAGCCTTCCCCAAAAACTCTGGTAGATTGGAGCGAAGAAACTCTTTAGAAAGCTTAAGGGTACGCCTGTTGATACCCTCATTACGAGCTAGAGCATCTTGCACCGCTTTCACAATCTCGTGTGCAACTTCTTTACCAACAGAGGATGCTACAACGGTAGGTGCTAAATGAACTGTTATGTCTCTACCGGCGCCCTTATTCCTAATCTGTCCTTTATTCCCTCGTGTAGACATCTTATAAAACCAAAAACAAAACCAAACTTAGTGCACAACACAACGGCCTTTCCCGAGGTACACACTCACCACCGCTAAGTTGCAAGACGCACTTAGTCCCCAAAACACACAATATCTATTACATATAAACAATTTAACACTTTAACACATAATCGAGTCAAGTCCAAAAAGATAGTCACTTATCCTGGAACTCTCAAGGAATTCCTATCAGAAACCACGTTGGTCAGGCGTGTTTCCAATAAGACCTCAGAGTAAGTTTACCGCTACGAGTACTGTCTAGGAAACTTAAACCCATGCTCTCATAAATGCAAAACATAAATCTTAACACTCATACTAACTATATGCAGACGTCCTCACCAAAACATAATGAACCCATCATAGTAAACACCACTTTCGGCGAGCCCACGGTATTTAAACCCGGTTCACTTGATACCAATTTGTAACGCTCCACTTTTAATTACTCGGATACCATTACGAAAATCCTTTATTATAATTCAATTCCAGAGACAACATGCAGAAATTATGTACATTAACAATGGTAAATGAATAAAGAATCTCTTATTCGGATACACAATGAATGCTACATGAATTACAATTAAAATAAGTCGCTTATAGGCTTACATCATTACAATAAGAGAAGGGGTTCAATCATTTTTCAACAACAACGTTCCACCAACAAGTAAAAGGCCTTGTGGCCAACACATAAAGAAGATCCTTGATCTTGAAACACTTAACAACTTGTACCTGAAAAAAAAAATTAACAATATGCGAAAAGCATAAAGCTCAATATGGATCCCAACATGATCCTAAACAATAATAACATACAGATAGCTAAGATCATGAATGCTTCATATCTTACAATATAAATAATGTGGCAATTTATAATCAAGATACACTTATATATATATATATACTTTTCCAAAAATTCGTCCAATTTGCTCAATAATACATAACGTTCTCTTTTCCTTCATTTACATTATCCATTTCAAAAAGAACATATATTAACAATGCACTTTCGATAACGTGTTCACAAATCAAATAGCCTTTCATTCTTTACAATCCAAACTCATCACATATACCCATTGTAATATATGAATGACATTTCAAAGCCCTAATTTAAGGGTAATGAAACATTTTCTACAACCTATTCGACACATAAACCTACATACAATACCTTTAACACGAAAAGAAAATAACACATATGCCAAGACAACAATAATATCACATGAGACAACCCGACCTCATTAACCAAACTGCTACACATATGATATACACAGATAAATCGATTTAACACTGAAACCCTCAACTCATGCTCTACATGCCTCAAGCACGGTTGGCCAAGGATACAGCTTTCCACAACAAAATACCCATTTACCAAACCCAAGCTGGAAGGTAATGGTACCTCTGCCAATTTATCAGACACAAGCTGGAAGGGAATGATACCTCTACCAAGTTCTCCAGGTGCTAGCTAGAAGGTACCGGTACCTCTCATTCTAAGCGTAGCCAATTCTTCGAAAGCTAACTGGAAGGTAATAGTACATCTCATTCTCAGCGCAATATACATTACCAACCATCTTGACATACTAAAAGCATAATAACACAAGTGTAATACATACGCATAATCTATTCAACATATAAATGTCATCCTCCATTGATGACCAAGGAAAAAATCTCTAAGCACATGTATTTATTACACATAACTACAACTGTCCAAATCTCATGGAATAGAAGCCCAACAGCAACAATAACATATATCAAATATTCAAAAGTCCAATATCTCATTTATTCACAATTTACAAAATAGTTAAAATTAAATTTTGTTTCCAAAATCAATTTCCTTATTTTCCAATTCACAATACTCCAACCATGTTCCAATAATTCATTTTTCTTCCTTCATAAATCCCAAATCCATAGTTAAACAAAAGCACAACCCAACTCAACTCAAAGTATATTTCTCAAAACAATCTCAATATATCTCGGCTAATTTCCTTTTTAGCAATTACTACATTAATACAATCCACACAATACATAACATAACTATTAATCAACTTTACCCATTTTTCCTATCGAGCTAATTACGACCACTTTTGGCAAAGAGGTTTAAATCAATTTTTTGGCTTTTAACCTCTTTTAGATCATATCATCTCTCTACTTTTTTACACATTTTTTCAAGAAAAGCCAAAAATCAAGCTTTTAACATTAGTGATTTTTCCCTTTCTTGACATAAACATGTTTAATTACTCCCAAATTAACTAAAAAAACTACCAATTAATGATTTCAACCCCCAAGTATCAAGCCCTCGATCACCTTCATGACTTTCAAAAAAAAAAACTATAATAAATAAGATTTTTATGTAATAAAATCTATCACAGATCTATCTATAGATGAAATATTGAAGAAAAGCAATGAAATCCCTCCCTCAAGCAAAAAAAAGCTCGAAAATCTGACTAAATTACAATCCGCTGAGATTGCTAGAAATATCTCTTTGTGCTCTACGTTTTGGTATATAGAACTAAGGTGAGATTTTGAATGGAAGGAGATGAAATCCAAACTTAAAAGCTTTGGATTTTCAGACATGGAGGAAAGAGAGATAGAGGGGGAGAGAGAGAGAGAGAGAGAAATGATCTAGATTTGACCAAAAAGTGGCTTTCTAAAGTGCTAACCCCGAACAGGCCGCTCGAGCGATGAAACTTGTACTCAAGCGTAAAACTCACACTCTCAGAAGTTCATACCACCAAAGAATAGACGGCTCAAGCGAATACGTCTATGCTCGAACGAACAATGCTAACTCTCAAAATCTTAGGCCTACAATCAAAAGTACCAGATGACCCATAAGACCACTCAAGCAAACAACTTGTTACTCAAGCGAAAAAGAAAAAAAACGTATAGGTTGTTACAACAGCCGTCGAAACGACGACGATGACTGAACAAATCCATGGTACATTTCTCTTGCGGTTGAGTTCTTGAGTGAGATTGAACTCTATTTCTGGAGTGCCTTACTGGAAATTGTTTGTATATATATGTATAGATTTGTGTTTTGTAAATATGTGTTTGTATATATATGTATAAATCTATGTTTGTTTTGTAGATTTGTGTAGATCAAACCCAAAGCTTCAAGATCGTAGATGCATCGATCGAACTCTCTCTAAGCCATTAAAGTTTGAAGAAAATTGTCTCTCTCTCTCTCTATCAGACCACCATTTCTCTCGGATTTGGAACCGGACTACCAGATCTGCTGTTTTTTTTTTCATCTATTTTTTTTTTTAAAAAAAATCGGTAGCTTATTTTTGTAAAGATAATGGATCATATGTGTGTTGGGGGATATGAGTGTGGGTGTGGGTATTTGAGAATGAATATTTCATCTATCTCTGTGCGTGGATGTGTTTAAGAATGAATATTTGTGTGTGTGTGTGGGTAGCAGATCTTGTATGATTATTCTGATGCTGAGTGTCTTGAAATGCGATGAGACAGAATGGACAAGTTGAGAGAGATTTGAACAGATGGAAAAAAGTAAAGAAATTTGAATAGATAGATTTAATTTGCAGAAAAAATTTAGACAGATAAAATTTCATATCAATATGAACAAATAAAAATTTCAACAGATAGAAAAAAAATTGAAAAAAAATATATATATGTAGAGAGAGAGAGAGAGAGAAAGAAAGAGAGAAAAGAGAGATAGAGAGAAACAAATAGAGAAAGAAAGTTTAAAAATTGTGTGAATTTGAACAGATAGAAAAAATAGATTATAAAAGTCCAATAGATAAAAAAAAAATAAATTCAACAAATAGGTTTAAAAAAATTGAACAAATAGATATAAATTTGAACAGATAGAAAATAATATGAACAAATAGTCAAAAAAGTCAACAGATAAATTAATGAGAAAAATTAAAAATAAAATGTCATTTCAAAACAATAAAATGACTTCTCACCACCTAAAAATATCAATTGGATTTAATGTCTTATATCTCTCTTTAGCTTGGACTTTTCAATAATTTACTCTAAATAATTCCATTAAGGGTTTGACTTCTCTTAAATTGGTCATCTCAACTTATGAGAGTATTTGGGCTTAGTAAGTCCATTTTGAAACCGATTTGGGTGGTTAGAACCTTTCACTTTTTGGAACTTATTGATTAAAATATTTATGAAAAAAATCAAGATGATCAGACAACAGTAGCTATATATTTGAATCAAATTTATATTAAAAAAAAAAAACAGATATCTATTCTTAAAATTATATTTCTCATCTATTTTTTTTATATATAAAAAAGAAGACAAATATGATTCAAATATATAAGTTATAGCTACCGATATTTAACCATCTTAATTTTTTATATGAAAATTTTACTCAATAAATCTTAAAAAATAAAAGATACAAATCACTAAAATTAATCTCAAAATAAATCTATTAAATCTAAACGCTCTCTCAAATTAAGACGATAAGTTGAGAGCCAAGACCCTTCCAATAAACCATAGCAAATAAAGCAGCCTCATGTATGGAAAGAGATAGGAGTGTTGTTATCCACGCCTCTACAATTGAGTGGAGTTACCTCATGCTTTGCTTTAGTTGCAAGCCCTTTCATTCTATATTATTACAATTATTATTATTTTATTTTCCCTATTTAGTTTTTCAAAATATTTTTATTTTTGTTCTTTACATGCATAGGAATTGGTGTATGTGTACAGGACCAAAGTCACCTTCCAAAGATGCTTCCAATGTTCTTTACAAATCAGCCCTCTTTTGAAGAAAGCTTGTTGGGCATCCCCAAAGTATTTATAATGGCAAATTTTATTCTCATACACTTATTTATTTTAATACATATTATTTTTTAGTATACATACGTATTAATTTGATTATTAAAAATTGTTGACCCAAACCGTCATTCATAAAAGTCCGTTATCTTCCCCCTTTATTTACACAATCTGCCACTCTACTCTCTTTACTCTCTCTCTCTCTCTCTCTCTCTCATCCATGGCCTCTCTGCAAACTCACCCAAATTATCTTCAATTCTGTCGTTGTTCTAGCTCTGCCCCCAAAATTCCTTCTCTTTCAAACCCCAATTTGATTCCTTGTATGCAATGCAATTGCGAAATATTGTTTTCTTTTCTGTATTCTGAACGTGGATTAGGTAATATATATATATACATTGTTTTGTTTATGAAGTTAGGTTTTTGTTTGTGGTCAAGCCCATTTTTTTAAAATTAAACTAATTGAACAATGATGCTCTGTTATTGCATGAATTTCAACTTCAACAATCAATATATATGTACGAATTTGTGTGTGTATATATACATATATATATATATATAATTAATAGACAGAGAAGAAAATGTAACAGATTGAATGATCTTGATTGATAATCCTAAACACCAATGAGAAACCAAATACCAATGAGATTGAACAGGTTTTTGTTTTTATTGTTTTAACATAAAAGTGTAATGTGGTGTTAAAAATAGGGTTTTTTTTTTTTTTAAACTAAAAAGATTTGTGCTGAGATTTTTTTATTTTAAAAAGATGTGCATAGCGAAAGTTGAGATATAATATTAAAGATGTACTTTGATGTTCCTTATAATCATTTTACTTTAAGATATGATTGTCATTAAAATAAAATTTTATCAAATGTGTACGCTGAAATAAGTAGGCGTGTGTAAATAAACTTTCCCCTTCATAATGGTTAAAAAATTTTAGTGTGAAAAGCCTTTGGGAGCTTTATTCTTTTTATTTTTTGGGACTCATGCATGCTTGTTCTTTCAAAAAATGGGTGCCCTCCATCTCAGTCAAAAGAACAATAATGCCCCTTGTGCTCTCATTACAAAATTGATTTCTATACATAAGAGTGATCATTATGTTCTTCAAAGTACCCTTAAAACAATCAATGGTTGGGCACTCATTAGCATGATATTATTTCTCATAATTGAAACTTGACCCCTTTAATTGTTCACTTTGTCTCTTTTTGTTTTTCCCATTTTCTAAACGTGGAGACCTCGGAAAACTGAATCACTAAACAGTAATACTTGAACTCATATATCATATATATGATAAAGGACATTTGATCCACCGGTCAACCCCATTGCTCTTCAAATTGTTTCAAGAATTTTTGGTGATTACACAATTTTTTCGACGTAGCAAGAGCATTCTGGTAGAGTTCATTGATAGTCTCATTCTCCAGGAAGTTAAAGAAGAAAATTGAAAAAAAGCTAGCACCCAAAGTAGAAAATAAATTTGTCTTCTCACTTGACAGATAGGTTAATATTACTCTCTTATGAGATTAATTCTTCCGGTCGAGTCTACTATTTTAAGTGGGTTCAAAATAGTATGTCATAGTGAAAGAACTAATCACATAAGAAGATAATATTCACTCACTTGTTAGGGGAGTGAATAAAACCAAAGGGAATGGCTTTCCTCCCGTCTGTGATCGGATTGGAGGGTACTGTTGGGTTCGTGAGAGTCCACCACGGGTCCTGTTTAGATAATTCGATTCGTTTAAAGTGTAAAAATCGTCGAGTACTATATGCCTGTAAAAAATCACGTTAATCGGATATCAATAGCTATGTAATCAAATTAGATTTTTGTAAGCCGTTTATTTTTCACCGTCCATTTTTTTCCATACAAAAATAATTTGATCACATAGCTATCGATATCTGATCAACGTGATTTTTTTAACAAACATATAAAACTCGACGAGTTTTACACATTAAACGATTCGAGTTATCAAAACAGGACTCATGGTAAATCCCCACGAGCCTAACATACCCTCTAGTCCATGATTAGACCGGAGGGAAGCCATTCCCAAAACAAAAGTGTCGAATATACTAGTTCGAATATTAGATGACATGATCAATTCGTTATGAGTTAACCACCTCCTCACCCAATTCAACTTAATAGTAGCCTCCTATGATCAGCTTGATCACACTTTAGACTTTTCTCAACTAATTAATGGTCTACTTTGAGTTAGGGGCTATATGATACTTGGCAATTTGGTTTGGAATTGATTTAACTAAGCTTTGCAAATAGTTAAGTGTCATGTAATTGCAATGACATAACAAATACCTCAATATTTGAAACAATAATTCTAAGTACTGTTTAATTAAAATTTTATCATGAAAGTGTAGTGAAAGGTGTAGACTTAAAATTAGTCTATCATGAGTCATATGCAGAATAATTTTTGTCCACATATTTTAGGTATGTGTAAAATTCTGAGTTTTTTTTTTTTTTTTTTCATTTTAGATATGCAACACAACTGTACCTGAAAAGGTTTTGAATAGAATTGGAAGAAAAGTTGAGTTGTGCAAGTTGTTGGATAAATCCATGTACAAACTGCCAAATTTAGTCAACATCAACAATTATTTACTGGAATTGGTGATATAGAGATTGAAACTTGTGTTTTACAATTTAGACCATCTCCATTGGTAAATCAAATTGATCATTAAATTTAAATTTGATGAAAAAAAGATCACTTTTATCTCTTCAACGATTTCACAAAAATGATATCAAATTGAGAATGGGCCAAAACTTTCACCAAACTAAGGAGTTGGGTCAGATTTCACCAAAATACTGTCTATTTACGTTGGAGATGGGTCTCACCGAACAATTGATCGGATGTCCGGAATTCACAGAAAATGAATAGTAGCAGCCATGGCTAAACGTAGAATCCCTCTAATTGGGTATTGTTGGGACAAATAGACGCACTTTCGTATTTGTATTCGTATTCGTATTCGTATTTGTACCCTAGAAAGAGAAACTTCATAGAGCTACAGAGAGAGAATTCCTCTCCACTTGTTCTTCTACTCTGCTAATTTTTTGGATTTGTGTTCTTCATGATCGTGCTTTTCTTTAACAGAGTTTGAATTTCACACTCTAACTTGGTTAGTCCTTCAATTCCGCTATTTTCTCTTGTTTTTGCTTCTGTTTAGTTTCGTTTGTGGATGTCCAACGGTTATATTTTGTGTAGATGAGCACATGGTTGTGTTTGTATAATCTCTCTCCCTGTACTTTTTTTTAAAAAAATTTAATTTTTATGTGTTGTGGAAATGAAAGAGACCGAGATAGGAAGTAAAGATGAATTAATGGAGGCTCTCAATACGGAAGCTGTTGATTTGGTACTGAATTTGACTCTATTGTGATTTTTACACTCTTTGTGTTATTTTTCATTCAGTGAAGGTGTGCTTTGATGGGTTTTGATTTTGGTGAATTTGATATATGAATTTGATTTGCAGGAAAACATACCGATTGAAAAGGTTTTCGAGAATTTGAGATGTGCATGGTTTAAGAACTTGGTTTTGGTTAACCAATATGCACATATGGATTAAATTCAGAAAATTCATTTTCATCATTCCTCGGATGTCCAATTAGATTTGATAAAAGTCGTTGAAACCGCTCATATAGATTGAAGGAAATAAATTTTTTTTTAATCAGATTTAATGAAAAAAATATTAAACCTTTGGAGATGCTTTTATTTGTTTTTTCCATTGAAGAGTACCTGATTCATTCATTAGATTTTCTTCTCCTTTATTTATTTATTTATTTTTGGGTTGTATTTTATTATTATTTTTTATATTTTTGTTGACATGCACTCATTCCTTCTAATCCAAGCCACACCAAGCTGACTCACGGGGTTGGTGTGGGAATAGGTTATTTTAGTTTTTTTTTTTTTTTTCATTTATAGTTAAAATATGAGGTAAAAAAATTAGTATAATTGAAATCATTTTTTAGCTTTTTATAGAAAAAAAAAAACGTGCAAAAGATAGAGAAAAAATAAAATTTTAAACCTTTTTGTATAGTTTTTTGACTTTTTAACTATTAAAAATAAAATTTTAAACCTTTTTGTATAGTTTTTTGACTTTTTAACTATTATTTTAATGATAAATTATAAATACAACCCCTGAGATTTGTTTAAAGTACAGATTATTTCTTGTGATTTGAAAAATTACAAATACTTACGACTTGTTAGTATTTTTTATTTAATAGAATTAACTAAAAAAATGAAATTCATAATTACTCTTCTATACAATAATAAAATTATCTAAATTATTAATTGAAACATATTTTAACATCATTAAAAACTATTAATTGATTTGATGATTTATTAATAAAATAGACGATTTGTATCAAATTAGAAATCTCATAAGGTAAATGTAATTTTCAAAACTATAGAAAACGATTCATATTTTAATCAAACTTCAGAAGATATATTTATAATTTACCCTTATTTTAATTTCTCAAACTTGCCTTTACAGCTCCAACAGACCAATCAGTGTGTTTGGTTTAAGTTTTTTGGATTAAATTTTTTGAAAATTGAGTTTTTTGATTTTTTTTTTGTTTTTGTTTTTAGGAAATTTTTTAAAATTTTAAATATTTTTTTTACTTTTTTAAATGTACCTTATTTAGATGTATCTAAAAAGTAAAAAATTTGTGAAAAAATATTTTAAAAAATTAATAAATACATAAAAATACAAAAAATATAATGAATTCTTATATTTTTTTGGTGTTTATGGTATTTAGTGAATTTTTAAAGATTTTTTTACATTTTTTTTACTTTTTAGGTGTATTTATGTTAGGTGTGTCTAAAAATTTTAAAAAAAATTGCTTAAAATATTAAAAAAAATTCAGTAAAAACAAAAAAAAATATGAAAAATAAGAAAATAGAATTTTCTAAAAAATATTTTTGAAAAAATGGAACCAAGCAAGCTGATTGTTTCAAAATAATTAGGCCAAGTTTGGCAACCCAAAAATAATCCATCTTTTTATTTTTTTTTATTATACCACTTATTTATTTTTCTGGACATCTTTTTATAAAAAAATAAAAAATAGACTTATTTAAACCATTCTAAACAACCCCTTATGTGTCCTCGTTGTTAGTTGAATACAAAAGCACTTTTTAACAATATTTATCGTTCTTTTGTTTTTTGGAATAAAATACAATGTAGATATCTAGCCTATTCTGATGGGGATGGGGATGGGAGACGGAAAGCGGCAGAAGCAATAAATGACAGGTGATACAAATAGAAGCTAATCAAGTCATCTCACTTGCCACCAAATGATATTGACTTTATTTCTTACGAATTGAACTTGCAATTTCGCAACATAAAGTGATAATACACAATTAATAGTCCAAAAAGAATCACTTTGAATGATTTTGGATGAGCACAACTTGCCTCCTTTTTTTTATGGGACTAGACTGGTCTACTATAGTTCCTAATTAATAATACATATCATTCATCTCATGGATTTATATGTATAGATCATTTATAAACATTATCATAATAATCGTAGCCACATAATTAATTTTATTTATTTTTAAAAAAAAAGATAAACAGTCTATTTTTTAAATTATATTTGTAATTCAATTTTTTTTTTTTTAGACAAACATGATCAAATTATATGTTACAATTGAAGAATTAACTTACTTTTTAAAAGAATTGAACCCACAATTTCACATCATAAAGTGGTGCTATATGGTCAATAGTCTAAAAGGAATCATTTTGAATGATTTGGAGGAGCGCTACTTGTCTCATTTCCCTTATGATCCAAACCATTCATCATATGAATTTATATGTTTAGATTATTTATGAAAAATATCATATTGATCTAATAATTGTAATCACATAATTAATTTCATCTATTTAAAAAACAAATTAACTTTCTATTTTTGAAATTGTGCTTATGGTTCATTTTTTTCAAATAAATATAATTAAATCCTACGTTACAATTAAAAAATTAGTATAATTGTTTATTGGCATCAACACTTGAAAACTCATAAAATGACGCAATCCCATGGGACTGCAGCTATGAAGCATGAGCATGGGTATGAGTGCTGGTATTAGTATGATACAGATACGTTGATATGGTAAACAAAATTTTAAAAGAAGGATATGGATACGGATACGGCTTGGGACGCTTGTAAAAAAATATTTATTTTTAATTCAGAATAATTTATAAAGGTCCAACCTACCATTAACATTTAATGTCAAAAGTAAATATATAAATCAAAATTAAATATCAATATATTAAATAACTTACAAATCATAATTTAATTTTTAAAATCATGCTAAGTATAAAACAAAAAATAAAAAAAGAAGTCTAGTGAAAGGAGTTTTTTCTCTGTAGTAGAAGAAAATATCGTTTCAACTGAGGTGCAGTACAGCTTAGATACTAGGTACGTCTAGGTACACCAAAAATTAAAAAGAAAATTTTGATTACGTGTTTTGTATACCTAATACATATACAGAAGTATCATATAAAATACCATACATCGATAAGTACTTGATATGAGTACGATATATTTTTTTGAAGTACCCATGGTTGCAGAGAAACTTGTCTCAATTTGGAGTATACATGATGCAACTTGAGCCTTGGGCTAATGTTGTTAGATTTGTGTGTTTTTTTTTTTTAAATAATAATAATAATAATAATAATAATAATAATAATAATAAAATTTGTTTGATTGGAAAAGACTCAATGAGCAAAAATCACGACTGAAAAAAATATAAAAAAATTATTGAATTCCATTGTTTTGAACTGCTAAATATATTTTAAGTGTTTACGGTGTTACACTACAAGAAAAGTGGGCTTAAAAGATGAAATTTTTTGCGACGACACACCTTGTCATCGCAAAAAATGTGAGGTTTTGAGACAGCACAACTTGCCGTCGCCAAAAAATGTGACTTTTTGAGATGGCACAGCTTGCCGTCGCCAAAAATGTGACCTTCTGAGACGGCACAACTTGCCGTCGCCAAAAAATATGACTTTTTGAGACGGCACCGCTTGCCGTCGCAAAAAATGTGACCTTTTGAGACTGCATAACTTGCCGTCGCAAAAAAAAAAAATGTGACTTTTTGAGACGGCACAACTTGACGTCGCAAAAAATGTGACCTTTTGAGACGGCACAACTTGCCGTCGCAAAAAATAGAGGCTCCACTTGGTAAGCATCTCAAAATATAGTTTCACCCATTGATTTGAGTATGTTGTTTGTTTGGAGTTTTCAAATCATAATTCTACACCCATTTCTCAAAACTCAATTCAAAACATAATCATTACTTTTCAAAACTCAAAACCAAACACATAATTCAAAACTCAAT
>NW_021025816.1:1213099-1417433 GCF_004153795.1 Camellia sinensis
ATAATTTTGAAATTAAAATATTTAAAATTTTAAAAAAAATTAAAAATTAAAAAATCGTAACATATTTAACTATTAAAATATTTAAAATCTTACCAAATTAAAATTTTTAAAATATTAAATATTTAAAATATTTAAATATTTAAAATATTTAAAAATTAAAATATTGATTTGAAAATTTAAAATATTAACATTTTAAATTATTTAAAATTTTTGAATATTTATTTTAATTTTTTAGATTATTTAAATTATTTAAATATTTATGATTTAAATTTTTTGAATATTTATTTTGAAAAAAAATTATTTCCTTTGTTGTATTTCAATTAAAAAATTGATTAATGTTATTTTCTGTTAATAATAATTTTTTTTAATTGAATTTTAAGAAGAGTTTGGTTATGAGTGTTGATCAAAATTTTCAATAGTGTGAAAGTAGTGTGTTTTGTTATGAGTTATAAACTCTGTCTGTCTCTCTCTTTCTCTCTGTCTCTGTGTCTCTTCTTTTTCTCTTTCACTCATCACTCTTCTCTGTCTGTCTCTCTCTCTTTCTCTCTGTCTTTCGTCCATCTCTCTCTGTTTATCTCTCTCATCTCTCTTCTTTCTCGGTCTCTCTTCTCTTTATCTCTCTCGCTCATTTCTCCCCATCTCTCTCTCGTTTATCTCTTTTCGCTCTTTTTTGTTCTCTCTCTCTCTCTCTCTCTCTCTGTCTGTCTATATCTTTTCACCCATTTTTTTCATCTTCCTCTCCCTTGTCTTTCTCTCTCTCACTCATCACTATTCTCTCTCTGTCTATCTGTCTGTCTCTCTCTCTCTGTCTCTCACTCATCTATCTTTTCTCTCATCTTTTTTCTCTCCCTGTCTCTTTCGCTCATCTCTCTTCTCTCTATCTCTCTCATCTCTCATCTCTCTCTGTCTCTCTCGCTCATCTCTCTTCTCTCTATCTCTCTCTCTCTCTCTCCCACTGTGTTCGCGTTGGTTACTCTCTCCCTTCTATTTTCTCTATTTACTGAGCTCCCTCTCGATTTATCTATCCACTACAAGAAAATACACTTTTGGCAACCACTTTGTCTCTCTCTCGCTTATCACTCTGTCTCTGTCTCTCTCTCTCTCCTCTATCTGTCTCTCACTCATCTCTATCTCTCTCTTACCACCCATCTCCGTTACCACCTACACCACTACTGCAAACGTCATTCCATTACCACCATTACTACCACTGTCACCACTTCACCTCTACGACTACCATTACTACTACCATTGCCACCACTCCACTACCACTACTACCACTACTGCCACTACTACTACCATTACCTCTCCTTCACCCCTGCCATTTCATCTACTCTACCACTACCACTTCACCACTAGTCTCCTTCACTATCACCACCACCACCACCACTACCATCATCTCTTATCCACCACCTTCACCACTACTGTCGCTCCCCCTTCTCTACCAGAAAAAATTAGTTCATGATTTTTAATAACCAAAAAAATGGGCCGCAGAAAAATATTTTTCATTGACCATAGAAAATTAACTTTTACTTTAGTGGAAAATATTTTTCATTAAAATATTACCCCTACTTCTACCAAATAAAAAATAATAATATTTTTTTTCATTAAAATAAAAATGAAACAAATAAATTTTCAATCTTAGCAACTAAAAAAAAAAAGGAATTTTTTTTACAAAAATTCTTTAACTACAAAAAAATATATATTTTAACAAGAAATAAAATTTTTTGACAACGGCAACACTCGTCGCAAAAAAAAAAAAGTTAAACGGCGTTATTCTGTTATTTAAATTTCATTTTCGACCTAAAAAAAAATTATTTTTTATTTTTTATTTCCGCCCCTTTTTTTTTCCATTCCCGCTCCCCCCCCAAAAAAAAAACAAAAAATCCCCAATCTCAAACCCAAAAATCCCTAATCTCTTCTTACCCCCTCTCTCTCTCTCTCTCTCTCGATCGACGGCGAGCGGCGGAGGAGCAGAGTCGTCGTCGTCGTCAGAGCAGCGTCATCGGAGGAGAAGCAACGTTGGAGCAGCAACAAATCTTCCGATGTTGCCTAGCCTCACCAAGTCCTACCTTGTCACTCCTTCTCGTCTCCGCCTCACCTACGAAGATGTATGGCTCAGATCTTCCTATTGAGTTTGCTTTCATGCCTGGTTCATCAAGCTCTTCCCTGACTGCCGAGGTCTCTCTCTCTCTCTCTCTCTCTCTCTATATATATATATATGTATTGATTTGATTAGTTCTCCTTCACACCTGTTACTACAACGTTTACTTCTTGGGGAAATCTATTTTGTAGGCACATAAAGTTAGGATTTTTATTTATTTATTTATTTGGTGGTGAAAATTTAGAAATATTTGTGCCTTGCAAGGATGAACTTTATTATCTGTTTATGTCTCATTGTTGTGCTCTAACCTTTTGCTTACTATCAGATCTTCCGATGGAGTTTGCTTTCACGCCTGGTTCATCAAGCTCTTCCCTGACTGCTGAGGTCTCTCTCTCTCTCTATATATATATATATATGTATGTATTGATTTGATTAGTTCGCCTTCACACCTGTTACTACAATGTTTACTTCTTGAGGAAATCTATTTTGTAGGCACATAAAGTTAGGATTTTTATTTATTTATTTATTTGGTGGTGAAAATTTAGAAATATTTGTGCCTTGCAAGGATGAACTTTATTATCTGTTTATGTCTCATTGTTGTGCTCTAACCTTTTGCTTACTATCACATGAAAAACACATACAACAAAAAGGGTGGTTGGGGTTTGGATACAAAAAGAGAAGCTGAATTTAAAGGCATCGAAGTGTAGAATTACCTTTCTGATCCTCCATTAAAGCTGTGCAGAGAGAGATACACAAACCACCACAAAAGGTTAGTAAAACACATCATGTGTTATGATATCTTACATTCGTATATTAAAGGAGAAATTGTAAATCAATGGCATTATTTTTGGTACAACACATAGAAAGGACTTTTACCATGCAAGCAAAAAATTTGCACCACCATGAAAAAGCAAAAAAAAATTTACTGTCCCATTGATTTGTAACTTTCCCTATATTAAATGAAGATTCCCTCTTTGTCATAGTGCTCTCTGTGCCTGTCTTCATCTCAAAATCATATAGTTTGTATCCTCCACAAGTGAAAGTCTACCCAAATTTGCAGCTTTGCTAATGGAAGTTGTATTTGTTTTTGGGGTTTAATCACATTTAGCACCCTTTGACTTTAACCATTTTATTTTATTTTTGATTTTCACAATTGAAAATGGAGCGAGCAAAGTGAAATTTTGATGAAAATGCCAAACGTGAAAATAACCGTTGTTTTTATCCGTGTGAATTTTGGTTTGTAGAAGATTTACGGATCAAAAAGAAAAAGAAGGGGAAATTAAAAAAATATATATATATACACTTAGTGGCGGTTCTAGAAATTTTGTTCAATGAGATGATTCATATTTTCCTCCCTCAAGGTGAAGTCTAGCAGACCAACTACTATTGAGTGAAATTATTCCTAAAAACTCTGTTCTAGTTCAACTCAGTTTAATTTTTAAATTTATTTATTTATTTTTGTCAATTTCAAAGAACTAAACTTGAATTTTGTGTGTGTGTGTGTGTATATATTGGTTTGCATACTAGATTGACTACAAAATAGTAAACAAAAAAGATTAAATTGATCTCAAATGGTAAACAAGAAGTATAGATTGTCATAAAAATTTTATTTTTATATACTTTTTATTCAACTTGATGTGATCATATGAGAAATCCTATAAAAAACTAGATGCATTATATGTATTCAGTTAGTTGTTTTGAATTTGATTGGGGTCAACTAAACCCCATACTCCAATGCATCAATCTCATCTCTCTCACCCTCTAGCTTTATTGCTTGACCAATAGAATCATGATTGCCATATTTGTCACCATGTTTGTCCTCTACGATTAAAACATGTACCTGTTTTTTTAATGCTTGTACACCTAATACTAATCTCGTACAATGTTTTTCTAAGTATACTCTCTGCAAAACAATTGTGTTTTGACTTTGATGTCATTTACAAAATTAAATAGAACTTGAAGAAATTGTGTGCATTTGTTTTTTAATTGTGTGCTTTGTGAAGAAAATGAGGAAAATATTGATATGCTTGAGCTGTGTTTGTTGTAAAAAATTTCAAAATGTACTACACAAAGTCTTAAAAGCTGTGTTTGTTGATTTTTGGTTCTGTTTAATCTGATAATGGATCGATGTGCTGTTCTCCATTGTTACAATCCTTGATACATTTGGTGATTTGATTCCAATAGTCTCGTTACTCTTGAACAATCATTGATCATTGAATATTGCAAGAATATTGTTCTTGAATCTGAATATTTTAGATCCCCATTCTTCAATGAAGATGGTGTTCTCTGCTCATGGTAGATGAACATGAAATGTTTTACAGATTGTTTTAGTTCTTTAACTGTATCTTCTCATTGAATACGCTTTAGTGGTTTCTGTATTTTCTTGGAATTTGCCAATGACCAAAATCTTTTGTGTGTTGCAGAGGCTCATTAAGCATCACAACCTCATTGTGCTCTTTGCCTTGGGTATGGGTATGTGTTCTTGAATCTTCCATCTTCCATATTGTAAAATACTAGGTTTCTTAGATTGTGTATGATTGTATCCTCTAATTCTAAGGCAAATGAGGAACATGGAGCTTGCCTCTTTATGCAAAAAATCCCATAGGAGAGGCTGTTTTTTTTCAGTACAACCATGAGACATAATTGAAATGTCTTCTTATTTTTGCATGCATGTACTATATAGGTCCCTCAGTCCAAGAAGTTATCTGGTTTTCCCAAAAAATCATGTGGTTACGTGTCCACTAAATAATAAGAGGACATGCTACTATTTTTCAATGGAAGTAACAACAAATTGAACACTTGAATGCTTGTAATTGGGCTAACACACAACCATGCAAGTGTTCCCAACCCAGCCCATAATTTATGGGTCGCTATACCCACGTTTAGTACAAGCTTTTTTGAATTGAGAATGATACCAATATTGGGCACTTCAAAAAGCAATTTATACACAACATTACACTTCCTAATAATACATATTAACATATTAACACATAATTATATTGTCATTAATTATTTTTATTTTATTTTTCAGATATTTCCGGGGTAAGAGTTTGCTTCTTGTGGATTTCATGCATGTAAAGAATGTCACTAATTCTTGTTTTTGTACCACGGAGAATGTTGAGGAGAATTTTTAATTTTGATTTGTGTTATTTTGAATTATGAATAACATTATGCATTTAAACATTATATATGTATTATGGAACATTATGTACTAGGTTGATTTTGTTAATGTATCGTTATGAATGCAAGAATATGTTTATTATCGAGAAATTATTATTTCTATACAGGAATTTTTATATTATTATGCAATTATTGTTTTTTTTTTAAAACTATTTTTCATTGAATACAGGTAATTTCAATAATTTTTAATTAATTAACAGCAATTTTTTTTTTGCGACAGCACCAAACCGTCACAAAAAATAGATATTTTATAAGTTTTAATAATTTTTTAATAAAAGCCTTTTGCGACGGTACTATTTGCCTTCGCAAATAATCTTTTAGCGACGGCTCATTTTGCTGTCTCAAATAGTTTTTTAGCGACGACAGGTATCCCCGTCGCAATAAAAATTCTTTAGCGACGACATTTTTGCTGTCTCAAATAACACCTTTAGCGATAGCAACATAGTGCCGTCTCAAAAAATCTCAAATTTTTTCATATTAATGGCGACGAAAAAATTCCGTAGAAAAAAGGCCACTTTGTCGTCGCAAAAAAAAGGCGACGGCAACGTGCCGTCGCTAAAACCTTTTTGCAACCCCCTTTGTTGCGACCCCCCACTTACCGTCGCTAAAAGTCATTTGTCGTCGCAAAAAACCTTTTGAGACGGCATTTTGAGTATTTGCAACTGCATTTTGCCGTCGCAAAAAGTCAATTTTTTTGTAGTGTTAGTAAAGTTTTTGTTTTAGCTCGAACTTCACTTAGATGATTGTTTGGAAGTTATGTTAAGTATTACTTTTATTGTACATAAAGTTGTAATTGTTAGGGCTCATTACCATTAGCTCATCAATAATACAAACAAAATTTCTTAGAGAAAGTTTCTCTATTCTTTTGTCTCTATGCATCTCAAGGACCTATGTGGATTATTGCAATACAATTTTAAATTCAAAGCAAAAATACTTATTAATGCTCTTATGTTTAAAATTTAGCATTTACACATCATCTGTGTGTTTTGTTCCAATTCCAACATTCTATTCACATACTACTATCTATGACAACTGATTACTATTATTAGTACTTTAACTACAAAAGAAGGAGAGAGAAAAAAAAATGAAAGAAGGGAAGAAAATACTTTTTTTTTCTTCGTACCTTTCATATTTTCCAATTATTCTCATCAAGCATATATGTGAGTTTCAAAGATACGGCAGACCCAATCAAGGTATGATTTCTAAGGAAAAATGATATATATGTCTACTTTTTAGACCTATTTTGTAAACCATGTGTCGAGAAAATGATTGGTCTAATTATCAACCAATCATCTTCTTGACACATCACTGGATCTAGAAAATTGATCTAATTTTTTGGCCTAAATAAAATAAAGAGCTACCTAAGTTGGATAAGGATGGGCTCTTGGGAGATAAAACTCAAACCAATTAGGATAGGAGTCCCCAATAAGGAACACTTTCTAGACAAAATGGGTGCATTCTATATAGAGGGTATGTTTGTTTATATGTATTTTGAGGGAGATTTTCGTACATAGTCGGCGAAGTGGCAAATAAAAGCACAATTCGGGTTAGATTCGCATCTAAACACTCATCCTCACTGAAATATAAGAACAAATAAAATTACAATGAAAGGAGTTTTGTCACATAGGATTGACAATTACAAAAACCTAACAATCTCCTCATTTAGCAATTTCATGACAAAACACACCTAATAAATAAAATCTTAATCACCCCAACCCATTACCACCAACAAAAACAAACTTTTTTTCAAGGTCATCATCTGCAAAACAGCTATTAGTGCCACAAGAGTATAACAAAGCAATAAACATATGAAAAGATTATTTTGAAGCATGAATAAATGGAAATTTTAAAAACTTGCAGCATGAAAGGATGGAAATTTTAAGAACATGCAAACACACTATTATCTTGAAGCATGAATAGATGGAAATTTTAAGAACTTCCAGACACACTCAAAAAACTCATCATCAAAATTCTCTCCCTTTTTGTCACGAATTGTCAAAATAAAGCTCAGTCAACTAAAGCAAAAGTATATGAAGCACATAAGCAAGGACAGGATTATATAATAATCAATAGCATGTGACAAATAAGCAATAAATAAGCAATGAAAAGCAACATATAAACAAACTAACACCAATCTTCCCTTAAAAAATCAATCAATGTAAGTCCATGTTAAAAAAACTCCCCTGCAAAGATTAACCAAACCCTCCCTCACTAAACGCAACCACAAGCATAAACAATAATGAACAAAAAGGAAACGACAAAAATAATATGGTGGAGCAAGTAAGGAATTTTAGATTTGTACCTTAAAACACACAAGAAAATCCAAGAAACACAATTACTTGAAAATAAAATGTGCACAACCTCCAAAAGATTCCTCATGAAAAAATGTGATGCAACATGTGAAAAGTATAGATCCCATGATAAAAGTGTGTGTGTAGCTCTTGGAGTTCAACAAACACTAGATTCAAATCCAAATAGTGATCTGATGGCTAGACCTCCAACAAAAGAATCTACGAATGACTAAGAAAAGTCAAGCCTCTAGTGATCAAGGGATATTTGTTGAATAAATGCGAATACTCCCCCTCAAATAATGTATACAATTTTCTTGCACACTCACCGGCAGTTTTCACGCTCAGGAGTATAGAAACCAAATTAGAGAAGAATGGAAAAGATGGTGAAGCCTAGTTGATGACTCTAAGGTAGCCTTTTCCTTGTGCCGTGAGATATAAACACAAAAGGGTAAACAATGGAGATGCAAATAGATGGTAGGGGGTTAAGAGACTCAACATCACTCAAGATATGTTAGCATTGGTCAATTTCTCAAGAAAAGCACATGAAACACTACTAGTAGTCCATGGAGAACTTTGATCACTTATGCGAAAGAGTCCAGTATTTGCTAGTCCAAAAGTATGTACAGAATAAGACATACTGATCAAATTATACACAACTTGAAATGAGCAATGGCAATTGAAAGCACACACATATTAACATATAATGGATAGTCTCATCAATTTTAATATACACAAGAACTTCTTAGAAATTTCAAGTTTGCAAAACCATACTAAGAAAATCTTATGGATTTTTTCCCCCCTAAACAAAGCAAAAAAGAAAAGAACAAACATAGACAAAAGACCAAAAACAAAAACAAAAACAAAAACAAAAACAAAAACTCAAAACAAAAAGAGAAAAAAAAAATGAATAAACAAATTAACCAAACTCAAGCTTTCTCACCTAAACTGCTTTAATATGAATAATGTTGTGAGTATTGTGGCTCTTGGGTGATGTCTTGACGTTGTGGTTCCCTTCCCCTTCAATGGGAACCCGTCTTGACTTGGATTCCAACCTCTTACACCACGGTTTAGGCAAATGCAAACTCGCTTCATGTTTGTTCTCGAACAAATCAAAACAATAAGGTCTAGTTTGACTCTTAACCTCATTGTGACCAATGAAATGTCTCATTCCCCATGAGGAATTAAAATTTCTTCTACCTCTATGAGACACTCTCCCATACAACTCATAACAATAAGGGCAAATATAACCATACATACCATAATGATGACAAATAAAAATAAGATGTACCTTCTTTTCTTTGACCATACCAAGTCTAGGAAGATTGAGAAGTCCATCCTCATGTTAAATCTTTTGGTCTCCCTTTTCTTGAGTTCTTGTATCATGAGATGTAGATGCACTCCTTTTTTGCTCTTTGTCACCACCAAAGCCAATGTCACTCTTGTCAAAACACATTTGTTGAGACCTAATGATATTGTCCAAAGTCTTTGATCCTTTGTTCCAAAGACCATTAGTAGCCATAGCAGACTTGAGCTCTGCCTCTTTCTTAACGACTAGCTCTTCCAAGGCAGTTTGAGGCATCTCGAGAGTTTCAATCTTTTCTTCATACATTACATAAATTTACTACAGCTCATTCCTCTCTGTCTCACAAGTCAAGAGTTTTGCACAAAGAGCTTGTCGATCATTTGAGATCTTGATAGCATCATTCCTAGCCTCGGAAATCTCCTTCTTTAATTTGACATTCTCACTTTCACAAGCTTTGAGTTTCATAATGAGTTTGTCATTTAATTTAGATAAGTTAAGAGATTCCTTGTACAACTTTTCATAAGCTTGCTAAAGCTCTTCACCATCTACCTCATCATCACTCTCCGAGGATTCATCATCGGAGTCATTCTTAACCAGCCTCTTTGAATACTCTATTTGTCCTTCAGTTCTAAAAGCCGCCATGAAAACAAGAAATTGTTCATGCTCCTCTTCGCCTTGAGCCTCGTTGTCACTTTCATCCTTATCAGACTCTGATTCATCATCCCAAGAAATAGCGAAAGCTTTCTTCTTCCTCAAACAGTTA
The DNA here is from genome assembly GCF_004153795.1 of Camellia sinensis. Taxonomy (NCBI): domain Eukaryota; kingdom Viridiplantae; phylum Streptophyta; class Magnoliopsida; order Ericales; family Theaceae; genus Camellia; species Camellia sinensis. Next base: position 1,222,738 of record NW_021025816.1, read on the forward strand.
GGAAATTCTTGAGCAAAGTGGCCAAAACTTTGGCATTCATAGCATTGGACTCTTTGAGGTGTCTCTTATATTTTTCCTTTATTCTTTTTGGTTGTAAAATCAATTTTGAGCTTATCTTTGCCTTTGGATTTATGAGTTGATTCCAAAAGATTAGGCTTCTTTTTCAACCAAAAAAAAACTTTAAAATTGTTTTGCAAAAGCATCCATAATCTTGGAATCAAACTCACAGTTCTCATCGGAATCCTTTCCAACTTTATGAGCACTAATAAAAGCAAGATTATCTTTTTGTTTCTTTTTGAAATTCATATGAGCCTTATAGGTTTGGAGATTTTCAACCAAATGATCTAGCTTGAGGTTGTCAATATCTTGAGCCTCCTCAATAGCCGTAACTTTTGGTTGAAATCGATCGAGTAAGGACCTCAAAAGTGTTTCCACAACCTTAGATTCTGGTATTTTTCTTTCACCTAAATTGAAGCTGGAATTTATAATGTCACTCAACTTCGCATGAAATTCATCAAAGGTCTCACTATTTTTCATGAAAATGTTTTCAAAACTCAAAGTGAGCCTTTGAAGTTTTAAATGTTTAACTGAAGGAGTACCCTCATGAATAGTTTGCAAGATATCTCAAACCTCTTTTGCGACTTCACAACGACACAATAGAGAGAATTGATTGCTTTACTATTCCAGCTACTATTTTTGTAATCAGTTGTGTCTTATTTATCAATTGGTTTAGGAAAAGTTACTCCATCAATGGTAATCGTCGATTTTTGTCCACCCACACATGACGGATTGCCAAACCTTTTCATCACTAGATTTCAAAAATGCTCTCATTCGAGCTTTCCAAAAAGAATAATTAGATCTATCAAGTAGAGGTGGTCGTACCATAAAATTTCCTTCACGAATTGAATCCATTATTACAAATCAAACAAAATCTTATTCTTAGAGTTTAAAAAAAAGAAAAATTGAGCGACTTGCTCTGATACTAATTGAAAAAACAAAAATCCCTGAGATATTGATTTGTGATTATGTTTCAATTTTAAACAAAGAATAACAATCCTAATCAAATAATCAAAGACAAATCGACATACCGATTTAACGTAAAAAAACCACAATTGGATGCCTCCAATTGTGATAAAAAATAAATAAATAAATAACGGGCCAAACTCACAAAATAATCCACTAAGAAGTCAAAAATAAATTACACATGTGTACCCTTAATTAACTAGCGAATTCACGCCCAAATTGAACCACTTTGATATGCCTTTTCCACCACCGTCTTCACCTCGAAATTGTCTTGCCCAACGTTGAATCCACAATGCTAACATCGAATCCATAATAATGAGCCACTCTAGAATCCACCAAAGCTTCAAGCGCAAGTTCCCCAGAATCCACCGAAGAACAGCACTCTCTTTTGTGAATAAAAGACAACAACCAAACTCTTGATGATGTTGATATGAAGTTCATGGATCCATTGATCACTCTTAAGTCAAAGAAACACTCATAAAGCAACCTTCATCATAAAACACTTTGTTTTTTTCTTCCTCTCTGAAAATCTGGACAGCTTAAATCCTAAAACGAGCAAACAACGCACTTTATAGTAAACTGGATCGCAATGACTGCTCGAGCGCACACTTCACCGCTCGAGCTGTGTGAGTAAAGGAAATACAAAACATATAGGTTGACCGCTAGAGCGCACATTTACCGCTCAAGCGATAAAACTTGTTTTCCAGAAGTTCAGATGCTCTACAAAAATACTGGATGATCCTTTTCTTTGCTCAAGCGCACAAATCACCGTTCAAATAGTCAAACAATTTCGACTACAATTTTGCTTTTTAGGCAAACAAAAGTCAACGAAGTGGTAAACAAAAGACAGTGAAATGGCAAAGAAAAGCACAATTCAGGTTGGATTAGCATCTAAATACTCACATCCTCATTGAAAAATAAGAGCGAATAAAATGACAACTGAAATGAGTTTTGTCAAATGAAATTGCCAATTACAAAAACCTAACAGAGCTAGAAAGCATTATTGAGAGTATCGTTGCTGACTTTAGTATTGGAGCACCCTCTTGTCGATGTTACGGTAGGGCAGGTACTAATCTTGATTTTGTAGGCAGAGATCTTAAGATATTCATCTACGCTTTTCAATTTTGTTTCCCAGACCTCAAGAGAAGCAAGTTCTCTCAATATACATGTGGTTTAGATTTTCACCCACACAATTTGGTGCCGCTATCAGGAAATGAAAGCAAGATGAATAATTCAGATTAGCAAAAATGCGAAAAAAGGTCAACAATGATGCAAAAGAGAGTTTGTCCAACATGGCTTTGAATAGCAAAGAAGGAAGGATAACAACAAAGACATAGCCAACAACAAAAGCAAAGGAAATAAGGATGCCAAAATCGAGAAAGGCTATAAACGCCCTAAAGAACAATATTATGAGGAAACATTTGGTAGAAACACATGAATCTGTGAAATCCCGTATTTTTAAGGTATTAAATATTTTAAAGGAAGGAATTAGTGACTTATTATAGTAATTTGGTGGTGAGATTTTTAGATGAGAACTTAATTTATTTTATCTCTTTTTATTCTACCTCATCATTTTATTCATCTCTTAGGTTTTCTATTCTATTTTATTGTACGTGAGCTCCAAACAAAATTTGCATGGGTGCCATGCCATGCTTTTTTTCTTTCCCTCTAAGCAAATGTTCTTCAAGCAAGTTTTCTTTGCCTCTAAGTAAATTATCTTTTCTTTCCCTCCAAGTAAACTTGAAGGCTACTCTTTATTTTGCCTATAAATTTGAACCCACCCTCTCAAATTCTTTTTATTATTCTTCTTCTTGGTCCATCTCTCTCTCTCTCTCTCTCTCTGTGATCAAAATTTAGAGTTTAGATTAGGAGTGTTTAAAGTGAGAGTTAGCATTTTTACATAAGAGGAGAGTTGTAGATTTTGTCAAACCTTACATATCTTATGCCTTAAAATTTTGATCAGCTATCTTTGGAGATTTATAAAGAAATATTGAATGATTAAATTGTTGGTGATTGAGGGATTTAGTATTAGCGGTTATGGAATTGTTTTGAGGTAATTTTGGTGGTATACAATATGCTTTTCTTAAATCTCTTTGCAAAAAGTTATTTTAATTACATTCAATTTGTACTCATGTTGATTATTCTAGTCATTTGATAAATTCTGTGAAATCATTCTTGTTGATACATTTGATTACTCTAGTCATTCGTTAAATTTTGTGAAATTATTATGCGTAGCTAATGTTGATTTGTCTGGCTAAATGATGTAGAAATGCTTCGTACATGGATCAAGTGAACATTGCCAATAACTTGGAACAATATGCTGGGATAAGTTGTTGTGCTTGGTTGAAGTGGGTAAGGTAGTTCACTAGTCATGTATTGAGTAGAACCAGATATTTGGTCATGGTTAAATTATCATATGTCGAGTTAGAGATGGCAATTGGGACCCGACCCGACGGGGACCCGATCCCTGACCCCAAATTGAGCGGTTATTTCCCGAAAAATACCCCCGACAGGCTGGGGATGGTATTAAAAATTGAATCCCCGATGATATTCGGGCCGGGGACAAGGATACATGTTTCAGTCCCGGACCCGGCCCTGGCCCGACCTCGGCCTCGATCCCCGCCTCGCTTGCCCCCCGACATGAAATTATTATTTTGCCCCTGTTTATATATATAATATATGTATATGTGTAGGGTTTGGCTGAAGTTGAACACTCACTCACTCACACATAAACACAAAGTTGTTTCGCCTCTCTCTCTCTCTGTGCAGGTGCTCCTCACGGCGTTGGCGGTGGCGGTGCTTCTCCGTTGTCCTCTCCCTCCTCCCATATCACCGATCTCCAATCTCATCGATGGTGGTAGCAGCGGCTTCTTCTACGTCCTCTCCCTTCTCCCATCTCGCGGATCTTCGACCTCGCCGATGGCAGTGGCGGCGGTTCCTCCGCCGTCATTTCCTTCCTCCCAGATCTCGCCGATGTCACTGATCTTTCCTATCTCGCCGTCGCCGATCTCCCTGCTCAAGAATATCACGGCAACTCCCTTCTCCCAGATCTCACCTATCTCTTTGATTTTTCTTTTTTTGATCTGTTGTGTATAATTATTTTGTTGATTTGTTGTGTAAGTATACATGATTTGTAACAGATCATCTGTTGTTGATGTATCATGTATGATGTTGTTGATCTGCCAATTTTTTTATTTTTTATTTTTTTTTGGACCGGGGAATTTTTAGGGTCGAGGAAACTCGATCCCCGTTATGGGACGGGGGCGGGGGCGGTGATAGCTTCCCCGTCGGGGATCGGGGCCGAGGATAGGGAAATTTTTGCCGTCGGGGATCGGGGATGGGGAGTGTGATCCCCGGCCCGGCCCCGTTGCCATTCCTATGTCGAGTTGATTTGTTTGTGCAATTTGATAAATTACTTGGTATCTCAATTTGAATAGTTTGTGTCATGTCGTAAATTGTTGGATTCTTATTAATTCATTCTCTATTTGCGCATTGTTATTCTTGTCATATTGTATACTTCCCGAATTAATTTATTTTTTAAGTGCAGAGCAATTTATTAGTGACGATTGGAATTAAAGCATAGTAAGGCTTGAAATGAGTTAGAGGTTTTTTGGCCCACCACTACATATTGTTTGTGGAGTTTTGTACAAATTATATTTTGGAGACATTTGTGTAAATTATTTATGGAAACGATTTGTATATTTGAGGTTGATTTAATTTATTAATGTCCCTGAAGTTGGGGTATTACGGCATCACCATGATAAGACGTTCAATTCTTTCCAACTAAAGTTAGTAAGGCTTGAAATGATAGTAAGCCCGTTTGGAAATTATGGTTTTTAGTCAAAAAATCACTATAAATTGTCACATATCGTTCTCTCTATTTTTCTGCACTTCTTTTCATAAAAAATTTAAAAAAAAACTAAAATATTCAATTCCCAAACGAGGCATAACTATGCTTTAAAAGAGAAATTCAAAACTTGAAAGGACTAAAAGAGTGTTCAGACCAAGAATGGAGGGATGAAGTAGTGTAAGGAATGTGAAGAGTGTTTTTGAAACACTGATGAGTGTTGACAAAGAGCAAGGGGTGCCAAACATATCTCAATGTGTAACTGGCACTGAATTCAACATTTCGTGAGACGTGTTAGGTCATATATGAAAACGAGTTTGATAATTAACACATCGATAGTAGTGTTCCATGTCAAAAAGGTAACAAAGAAGTCAATTCTAGATTTTTAATAATCTCAAAGATAATGATGATGGATTTTAAGAAAATGTGAGGTCATTAAATGCGCCAAAGATAAAGAAATTGTGAACATGAGGTGGTGATGACAGTTTAGAGAGGTGAATAGCTCTTAGCCCTTCAAAGTCCTCAAAGGCCATGGGATCTAGGAATAATCGTAAGAATGCATTGCTAAGTAGATTGAGGTGGGTCCAAGACGTCAGTTGATGTGGTAGGACCTCAATTAGAGGTGCCATGTGGTGTGATGTGAGTCATCGAGACAAGGGTAGAGGTTAAACCTAGTCAAAGTGTGATTCCTAGTTAGAGTAATCTTAATGGGATAACAAAGTATTTAAATTTGATAAAGAATGTTCTCTAACACTGTGTTTGGTTGGAAGATTTGGGAAGGGATTTGAAAAATGTATGTAAAATGTAAATAAAATATATCTATATTTTACCTAATTTGACACACATTTTCCTTTTTCTTTCCAAATCCCTTCCCAAATGTCCCAACCAAACACAACGTAAGAGTTAAAAAGCCAAGCTAAATAGGATAGGATTCCTAGATAGAATATTTGTTTGACAACTGTATTCCTTGTTAGAAAAGGAAACATAAGAGACGCTAAGACATTCTTATATGAAAATAACACTCTCATGGGTTTGAGGTATATGTATATTGCATTATCAGTTATAGGAGTGTGCACAGGTCGGATTAGGTCAGGTGTCCTTAATTCATCAGCCAAACCGAATGCATCGGATTAGAAGCTTGATCATCCGTTGTCAACCAATCTAGTATCCGAAATCAAGCACAACAAACCACTTGGTTTGACAGTCAGCTCGGTCGATGCTGTGTTTGAAAAACAACCCCTTGCCATAAAACAAGTCTCAGATTCAAACATATATATAAACACATTGATTCAAAGATTTAAACATGTGTTTCAATCAAAATAATGAACAGATTCAAACATGAATGAGTTGAGAGATAAAAATAGAGTGAAGACCAATTTCAAAACAAAAAAAAAAACTTTCCACCGTTTAGAGCCACTCACAATCGATTAACTCTGTCATCATCACCATGGCTTTTGCTCCATTGATCTGCTAAACTTTGTCACCATTGATCGCCGTCGCTTTTCTATCGCCGTTCTGCTCTATGGCCATTAGGGTTTCTATGAGAGGGCGATTGAATAAAGGAAATAGGGTTTGTGAAAGGCAATTGAAGATTGGGTTTATGGGTAAGAGAGATGAAGATAAGGTGTCTCATGGGTTTACTGAGAGAGAGAGAGAGAGAGAGAGAGAGAGAGTGTGTGTGTGTGTGTGTGTGTGTGTGTGTGTGTGGATTATGAAGTGAAAAAGAGATAAACATCAGTTGTTACACAGAGAGTTTGTATTGGGAAGAGAGAGAGAGAGAGAGAGAGAGAGAGAGAGTTCGTTGGAAAAAATGTGACAGATTGGTAGAGGGACAGAGAGAGTTTGTTTTAAAGATGGGTGCGCGACAAATCGGTAGACAGAGAGAGAGAGAGAGTCTGTATTGGGAATATAAATTGGGAATATAAATATAACATTCGTTAATGAGAAAGAGAGAGAATTGAGAAGTTAAATAAAGGAATTGAAAAGACGAGTCTTTGGTTTTGATGTACTATTAATAAGGTGTAGTTACGAGGTATACAAAAACAAGCCACCTGTAAATTAAATATTCTTAATTAGTGATATATATTAGTCGGTTCGGATATACATGGGTTTTCAGTACCTAAACTATCAGCCGACCACCAATTCGTGAAAGTACATGTTTTACAACCGTGTTCGACCGTTACTATTTTCGAAATCAATCGTACACATTCAGGTCGACTCGAATCAATCAAGTTGAACAAGTTAGTCAAATCCGTGCACAACCCTAATGAGTTATAAGCTTCCAGTATTATAGCTGGAGAGCATTATTGAGTGTTGTTGCCAATTTTAGTATCGAAGTGGCCTTTGGTCAATGACATAGACATTTGCTACTCTCAATTTTTGCAGGCGAAGATCTCGAGTATTCCTTTACATCATTCACTATCGTTGCTCAAACATTGGGAGAAGCAAGTTCTTTGGGTATACGCGTGATCCATATTTTCACCCACACACACATATAAGAAAATGATTGAGATTTTTTCGAGTTGGGTCTTGGTGTCTTCCAAATCATTCATTTTGTAAAGAGCTTTTTGAGCGAATCATCCATGCAAAAAATATATTGATCTGACAAATGCAATCACGTAATCTGATCACATTTCTTTTTTGAAAGAGTCAATGACAACTATAATTTTGAGAATAGACTATCTTTTTTTTTTTTTAAGACACATTTAATATGATTATGAGACTACAATTGTCACATTAATATGACTTTTTGTATAAATAACTTCATATATAAGATGAACGATTCAAATTATTATTTTAAATTTCATGGCACACAAAACTCAACTACAATCTCTAGTTAAGAAAAAGAAGATCATCTGAGAAATGGGTTCCTAGTTTTGCAAACGCCCCACCAAAAGTTTGTTCAGTGTGTCATCCAAGTCACCATGCATTTTACATGTGGTGTGCATATACATATACAAATAAAAGGGTACATACAAAAGAAAGACTATCTGATGAAGATGGTACCACAATCTCTGATGAAAGGGGCAGCAAGGTCTACAATATTGCTGTTTCAGAGAGTGATCACTCTCTCTTTAACCACGACAATCACTAGTAGTAGTAGTTGCTGTTGTTGTTCCTTCCCGGGGTCTTCTTTTCTGATCAAAGCAATGATACAATTCATTATTGCTTTTGGGGTTAAGAGTTACATTCACTCATGATATCACCCACTGTTTCATGAACTTAAAGGAGAATGCTTACACATGTAACGAACCAATTGGTGTCACCATAGAAATTAAATTAATTAGTCATCCTCAAGTTTGAGATTAATTTCTTGTTTTTTTAGGTGCGGTCTATTCGATTTGGCTATATAATGATGTGGTTTTTGAAATTTTAATAATCTTTTGGTTTGGGTGGCATAGCCCATTGCCCTAGTTGATAGTGTGGTGGCGGTGATAACAATGCGATGACATTGGTAAAATTTTGATTTGAAAATTATTTTCTACCTTTAAACGATAAAAACTACTTTTAGTCCAACTAAGTATTTTATGTTTATCATAAAATAAATAATAAAAAAAAAAATTGTAGTGCTAAATGTCGAAAAATGTAAAAATATTTTCTACTCAAACAAACAAAGTACTGGATTACACGTTAATGATGTTATGATAAAATTGCAAATAATAAGAGTTGTATGCAATATGTGTCTGTTTGTAAATCTTTAAAATATATTTGAGATTGGGGGCCTTGAATTGGAGAATAATATGGTTATGAAAGGAAACATCACTAATAACTTCTTTACTTATATTCTCATTTTTTTTTTAATTTCTCAAAAACACAATAAATTTATTTGACAATTTTTTTTTTTGAGAATTTGTTTTTTTGGAAATCAACTCAATTTTAGAAACATAAAAAGTTGTTTTTGAAGTTTCAAATGCTAGTTTCACACAAAAATTTAATAACCTAATCAGCACTATGATCCATAATTAAACACCACAACAATTTGTAATTAATTAGATGATAGCTTGTATATAATATAGGGGATATTACATATCATTGCATTTCTATAAAACTAATTACAAATCAGTGGAATGTTTTATCAGTATTAATAATTAAAGTTATAAATTTTCCAATGTTTCTGTAATTATTTTTTTGAAAGTACACCTAGATTGTAATTTTTCTTATAATATACATGTTTGTATTGTAGAATAACCCTACACAAAAGAGTGCATTGAGCAATAGTGTCATAAGATGGCTTGATATATATGATTAAGTGAAGTTTGAGGATGTTCCCTCATAGACCTGCTCACCAACATGGGACTTGTGAGTCCCAAAGTATAAGTGTTTATGGCTAAGCTGAAAAATGGGTGAGTGAGTGAGTGAGTGACCACCTAAAATGTTTCCCAAACCCTTAAGAGAAAGAGTGGCAGGCCACCAAAAGATAATGACCCTTCAAAAGGGGGGGTAGGCCTACCCATCAAGACGACAGACAGAGACAGCTCAAAAGAGCCATCCCCGCCCCAGCAATGAAAATAGTCTGCCCTTACTTTGCCATGAGAGAGAGTGTCGAACATGAGTTCTGTGGAGCCAACCACACTATTCTATGACACAACCCACTTGAGAGAAAGAGAAAAAGGCCCTATTTGAAGGTGTGATATCTTCTGGCTCAAATTTTTTGGCCTGTGTCCTAAAACATTTATAATTTTATTAGATTATATTTTGAAATTTTCATGTTTTAAGATTTTACATAATTTAACAAATATGAGTGTTTTGTAACAAATAGACAAAAGTTTAAGAGCAAATTATATCGGCGGTCCTATATTTTACCCATTGTGTCATTTTGGTTTATAGATTTTCAATTGACTCAATTTTGACCTTTTTAAGATTTCGTTTCAATTTGATCCAATTGATAATATCGTTTGTGGCTTTTAATAAAAATTATCACTAAATTGATTGAGATTAACTTGCCTAGGTTGAGTAAGTTTATAATTTTTTCCTTACAAAAATTACACATGACAGTTATGTACGTATTTTTTTATAAAAAAAAGTTTACTACGAGTTATAATCGATTGAACTAAATTAAAATAAAATCATAAATTTATGGTCAAAATTAAGCCAATTAAAATTATAAAAACTAAAATGTCATAAGAACCAAAGTTTAAGGATAGAGAATGTTAACTCTATTTGAAAGCATGGCACGGTATCTCTTGTCTCAGATTTTTCTATTTTTTCTATATTTTCTATATGCTCATCTCAAAACATTTGTAACTGTATAGATTATGTCTCAATATTATCATATTTTCAAAAGTTTATATAATTTAATAATTATGGGTGTTCTGGAACAAAACAACAGAAATTTGACGACCAAGAATTTTTAATCCTACTCGGAGGCATATTACTACAAGGAACTTAAAGGAGAATGCTTACACATGTAAAAATTTGCTTTCCTTCTTGAGAGAGAGAGAGAGAGAGATTCTGAATGTTTGAGTTTGAAGTTAATACAAGAGCACTCTTTTCCATGTGAAGAGAGGAGGGGATCATGGATTTTTTCTTTTGAAGTGGAAGATCAAAAGCAAATAATAAATCTGCCTTTACTTTTTTTCAGCCCTCTCTTTAAGACTATTCCATCTTCTAATAAAGCTCAAATACACACATTACAATAGAGTTTTTGGTCCCAGAGAGACCAGACCATTAGGCCAAGGAAAGAGAAGGAATAAAGCAAGAAGATCAATAACTTAAAAATAAAAATAAAGCTTCCCTGGTTCCTCCTTACATGCAACCTATCTATACAACATAATTATATATTGATCATTCAAAAACACAAAACATAGTAATGATGTACTAATAATCATCTTCTTTTACTTCTTACATCCACTGTTGTTGCAGGCACATGTTCCCAACCCCAAGAAAGGGTCAAAAACAAAAACAAAAAAGATGGTCACTATGAGGGTATAATAGAAAATTACCAATGTGTATATTTATACATTACACATCAAAGTACACAATGGTGCGTCTTCAAATGCATTCTTGGTCCAACCTGTTATTTTATTTGCTGCAGATTCATAGTGTCTTTCCATGGATAGAATCATAGAGAGATTATTGGGATTTTGGGGGAGGAGGTGTTAATGACTGTTGTGTCGATTTGATCATATCGTAACAATTTTTCATGAATTTACTTTTTTTTTCTCTAATATTTCTTTTAACTGATGACGAACTTAATTAAAGTAAGGTTTTTTTGCACCCATCTTAGTAGGGTAAATCTCAGGTGACGTTAGGGAGCACGTTTTCCATGCACCTAGTTGGAGAATTCGAATTATTATCGGTTGTGTGAAGAGCATATGCACCAACTTTTTTCAATAACCCATAGGTTGTTTTTGTTGTGTGAGAAGCATACACACCAACCAATTCGGATGACTCAAGGACTATTTACATGGATCCTCCATGGGTTTGCTTTTTTAAGTTGACAAAGAACTTTAAAGTAGAGGTGTTTTTTGCCCCTACCTCCATGTGGTAAATTTCAAGTGACATTATGGAGCCCCTTTTCCATGTACTAAGTTAGATGGGAAATTTGAATCATTATCAGTTGTGAGGGGAGCATATGACCAACCCATTCGGATGACTCCAAAGGCTGTTTTCGGTTGTGTGACGTGGTGAACGCAACATCTAATTCGGATGATTCCAAGGGCTATTTTCATGGATCCTCTACGAGTTTGCATTTTTCTAAGATGGCGAGGAACTTCTTTAAAGGAGAGCTTTTCACACCAACCTCTATATGATAAATTTCAAGTGAGGTTATGGAGTCTCTTTTCTGGGTGATTATTCAGTATTCTCGGAATATGAACATGTGATGCTCCATAAGATTTTGATTGATAGAGAGGAGTAAGGCCCAACGATTTATGTTAGAGATGGGAGAACAATATGAGATTAATTAATTGGTGATTGACTTGACGTATAGCCACGCGGTATTCCGGGATTATTCAATAATTTTCTCCCTTTTCCATGCTTGAGTTAGTTGAGAAATTTGAATGATTATCGATTGTGTGGGGAGTATACACACCAACTCATTTGAATCACCCTAAAGGTCGCTTTCAGTTGTGACAAGGAGTGTTCACAACAACCACTTCGGATGACTCTGTCTATTTATAATAAGGCTGTTGCATCATCAAGGATGTTAATATGCTTTTTATGTCAATAATAAGGCTGGTTGTACTAATACTCACCTTTTTAGTTTAACTATTTTCTTTACTTTTTTCTTTGTCATTTGGATTTTGCATGAATGTAAAACAAACCTCGCTATTTTTTTGCTTCAATTTATTTTGTGTTTCAAAAAAGCTATTCTTTCTGTGATAGATTCTAAGTTAGAACAAAAAGCTACCATTACTAGTTGGAAAATAATTTACAAATAAAATTTTCCTACTAAAAATTCATCAAAATTATATGACAGTGACTATTAAAATTGTAAGTCGAAATGAAGAGTATTTTAGTTAGAAATAAAAGAAGAATAAATGGCCACATTTTTCTGTACAAAAATTTTGTATAGTATTTTTGTTTCTATATTATCCTTATTCGTTCACGTTGAAAAAAATATTTATAAAATCAATACAGAATAATGTGATAAGTTTTAATTTTATTACTTTAAAGTAAAAGACCCATTAAGATGACTTAAACTAATTAAAATATCACTACCACATCAGGGCTGCCCTGAGTTTCCAAGGGCTTAAGGCGAAATAATTTTTCGGGGCCTTTTTAGATATTTATATAAAAAAAAAAAAAAATCACCATGTTTGGTTTAGAGTTTTTAAAAATAATTGTCTAAGTTTACAATTCGTATTTTTTTATATTTTTTTGTATTTGGTAACTTTTTTTAAAAAAAAAAAAACAAATATTATAGTTTTTAAATGTATCTAAATTAGATGTATCTATAAAATAAATAAATAAAAATTGTGTAAAATATTTTTTAAAAAAATACTAAAAAACACATAATTGGGCCACAAAGAGAAAAAAAATAAGGCCACACAAAATTAGGTTAACAACTAATACATAGACATATATTTTATATTTTATTTTTTATTTTTTTAATTGGACTAACAACAAACACTTATAAATATTTTTTTAATTGGGTCTTTTATCAATTGGGTCAAATAGATTTTTTGAGGCCCCTTTAAAATGGCCTAAATTAATTAAACAGAATTGAGATATTTAAAATTTTTAATATAGTGCAAGACTAATAAATTTGGGACCTAATTTTGAGGCCCTAGGCACAGGCTTCACCAGCCTTAGCCCACGGCCGGCCCTGTACCACATCATTCTTGCCATAAATTTCGTATTGAAATTCTATAGGCATATCATTTTTTAAGAAATAAAAATAATGAATTAGGATTAGAGATTTGACACAAGTTTTTTGTTCAAATCACCATGTACTCCTTCAAATTAGAGAAATGTCGCTTGAGTTTGTAATTTGAAAACTACACAAAACAAAGTTGCCTACACAAAATAAACATGTCGGCTCTGATAGATTTTTGACTAAATGGTTGCTTATTTTAAGAATGTTATTTACAGACAGGTAAAGAAACAAACAAGAAGCAATTTTCAATGTTAGTCTATATGATCTTATATATAAGAGGGCAATACGTGGCCAATTTACTCCTCAGTCTCTCAAGTCATTTTCAAGCTTGGCTTAGTGACAGACATCTACTTTGCACAGTGGCATGCATTGCCCACTTTCCTTATTTTTGTTTTCGTTTATTTATTTTCCTTCTTTTATTCTACATTATCATAAAAATTCAGCATTCATAGGGTGCTTTTGTTTTTGTTTTCGTTTTTTTTTTTTTTAGAATTAATTACATAAAGATATACATTTATTTGGAGCAAATATCAATTTATCCCTTTATCTATGAACTCATATTTCAATTATAAAAATCATACATATGCCCCTTTTTGAAGAGATGGTAGCGTTGTAGTTAACGGGGATTAAAATATATGAGTCCATAAATTATAGTACTAAATTGATATTTATTAAGAGGGAGTCATTGTATAATTAACTTATTTTTTTGTGATGAGAAACCTCCCAGGCTCCTTTAAACCTACTTCGAATAGTAGTGATTAAACCCGAAAGCTACAAATAAGAGTCGAAATTAATACATCTGAGGATACATTTCATTCCAGAATTCAAACCCTTAATCGCCGGGCAACCTGTGTGCGTTCAAAGGTGCCATTCATCAAATGTATAAGGAGAATTCAGCAATTCTCTATGCTGAAAGTGCAATTGCATCATCTCTCACTCACTCAAAGGTAAAAAGAGCTTTCTTTGATTAAAGCTAAAGGGCATTTTTGTCATTTGAAAAAAAGAAAGAGGGAGAGAGAGAGAATCGACTTTACTTTTTCTCCTCCTAATGTAAACTTTAAATTTCTGTTATCCAACGACTGTTTTTTAATTTCATTCACTTCCCACAAAACCCTTCTTTTCCTTCCTTTTTCTTTTTCACACTCTTAGCTTTGCTTAAAGCAGCTCATGATAGATATACACACACATATACATACATGGCTCATATCAGAACCAGTTTTATTAACACAGATTCAATCGTCTCTTCTCTTCTTCACTGAGAAAGATAGAGAAAGAAAAAGAAAAGCAGAGAAAGAAAAGGGGAGGCTTAGCTTCTACCTTGAACTACAAGTCTCTTTCTTTGAAGATGTTTGATTCTCTAAATCTACACACGCTTGAAGTTTCTCAGATTCCCTTCCCTTTCCGTCATTTTCCCGGAAAACCCATTATCCTCACAGCCCTTAAAATCCGTGTACTCTTCTTTGGCTTCTTCCAAACTCAACTTCCATGAAAATTTTCCAGGAAAATATGCCACTTTCCATTGTTCTCACACTCTTCTTTCTTGTGGGTACCTCTGTTTCAACTTCTATCATTAGTGACTACCATGCCTTAATTTCTCTAAAACAAGGGTTCGATTTCGCTGAACCGGTCTTAACCACTTGGAATTCTTCGAATCCAACTTCGGTTTGTTCATGGGTTGGAATCAAATGCTTCAGGGGAAGAGTTTTTTCGCTAGATTTATCCAATATGAATCTTTATGGCTCTGTTTCCTCTGTTTCTCCTGTTCTCTCAAGCCTCGATAAGCTAACCGAGCTTTCTCTTGCTGGAAACAACTTCACCGGCCAAATCAAGATTGCAAATTTGAGTAATCTTCAAGCACTAAACATATCGAACAATCAATTTGATGGCAGCTTGGATTGGGACTACCCAAGCCTGGTGAACTTGGAGATGTTTGATGCTTATAATAATAATTTCACCGCCCCGCTTCCTCCTGGGATTTTGAGTTTGAAGAAAATTAAGTACTTGGATTTGGGAGGAAACTATTTCTATGGCGAAATCCCAGGAAGTTATGGGAATCTGGTCGGGTTGGAGTATCTGTCTCTGGCTGGAAATGATCTGAGTGGGAAAATACCCGGCGAGTTGGGCAACCTCACTAACTTGAAGCAAATTGAGTTGGGCTATTTCAATGTATTTGAAGGTGGAATACCAAGTGAGTTTGGCAAGTTGGTGAATCTAATTCACATGGATCTCTCAAATTGCAGATTGGACGGTTCAATTCCTCGCGAGTTGGGGAATTTGAAGTCCCTCGACACACTCTATTTGCACACAAATTTGCTCTCAGGTCCAATCCCAAAACAGCTTGGCAACCTCACAAACCTAGTCAATCTTGATCTCTCCAACAATGCAATAGTTGGGGAAGTCCCATTTGAGCTTGTCAACCTCAAACATCTCAAACTCTTAAACCTATTCATGAATCGATTGCACGGGTCTATACCAGACTTTGTAGCTGAGTTGCCTGAATTGGAGATTCTCCAACTATGGATGAACAACTTCACCGGTGTAATCCCCCAGTATCTTGGCCAAAATGGGAAGCTTCAAGGCCTCGATTTGTCGTCCAACAAGCTCACCGGTACTATCCCTCCAAACTTATGCACCTCGGGGCAACTTAGGATACTAATTCTCCTAAAAAACTTTCTCTTCGGGTCAATACCGGAGAGCTTGGGGACATGTTTGAGCCTTGTTAGGGTCAGATTAGGGCAAAACTATTTGAATGGTAGTGTCCCAAATGGGTTCATTTACTTGCCTCAACTAAATTTAGTTGAGTTGCAAGACAACTACTTGTCAGGGACTTTATCTGAGAATGGAAATAGTACTACAAATTCTAATAAACCCGCGAAATTAGGGCAAATGAACTTGTCAAACAATCTCCTTTCCGGGTCTTTACCATTCTCCCTCTCGAATTTCACTTCCCTCCAAATCCTCCTCCTCGGGGGAAACAAATTCTCCGGTCAAATCCCGCCTTCTATAGGCCAACTCCACCAAGTACTAAAGCTCGACTTCCGAGGAAACTCGCTTTCCGGAGAAATCCCACCGGAGATCGGAGATTGTTACCATCTCACCTACTTGGATTTGAGCAAAAACAACCTCTCCGGGGCAATCCCACTGGAGATCTCCAATATCCGAATCCTGAACTACTTAAACTTATCAAGAAACCATTTCAATGACACCATACCCAAATCACTTGGATCCATGAAAAGCCTCACAACAGCTGATTTCTCCTTCAATGATCTCTCCGGGAAGGTCCCGGAATCAGGCCAATTCGCCTTCTTCAATGCCACCTCTTTCGCGGGAAATCCTCAGCTATGTGGATCGCTTTTGAACAATCCTTGCAATGTCAGCGCCGCCACAAAGTCGCCCGAGAAGACGGGGTCGGGCGAGTTCAAGCTGATATTTGCACTTGGGATGTTGGTTTGTTCCTTGGTTTTCGCTGCGGCGGCGATATTAAAGGCCAAGTCATTCAAAAAGAGTGGCGGCAGTGGTGGTGGTGGTTCAGGTTCTTGGAAGATGACGGCATTCCAGAAGGTGGAGTTCACCGTGGCAGAGGTGGTGGAGTGCATGAAAGATGGGAATGTGATTGGAAGAGGTGGTGCTGGGATTGTGTACCATGGCAAAATGGCTAATGGAACTGAAATTGCTGTGAAAAAGCTTCTTGGGTTTGGTATGGTTAGCCAATGCATCCTTATCCCTCTCATGCATTTCTTTCTTTTTCGCTCTGTTCTAATACACTCTCAAATCATAGGTTCATGCGAGGATCTCAAGATGTAATTTTACCATTTTAAATCGTAAAATTATGTGAGATTCTCGTGTAGTAATTTTGCAATTGAGAATGAATTAGCATAACGAATCGACAGACTCGAAAATAGAAAATCTCATATCCTATTTATTATTTGTGCCATTTTAATTTTCTAAATTTTAGTTTGAGTCAAAACAGTCTAATTTTATATCATCATCTAAACAATTAACGAAATAATAATAAAATACATGGTCTCTAAAATAATAATAAAATATAAGGTTGATTTTTTGTCAAATTCATTCAAAAACAATGCAACAGGATCTAGAATTCAGATCTCCCCTTTGAAACACACAATACTCATATTTTAAGGACTATGTATGTGTGTGTGTGTGTTTTTTTAGGGACTCTATGTTGTTAATGATCTAAACTTAGTTTCGTACAATTTTTTTTTTAGTTTGGAAAAATCAGTTTATTTCGTTTAAGTCAGTTTCTTTAAAATTTCATCCAAAATTTCCCAAACGATCATTTTAAATTGAAAAGATTGAAACTTTAAAATCAAAGTGACATGAAATAATTACTATAACGAACGATATATTTAGATCAAATGTTTTAGCAGACGTTTTTCTGAAAGAAATAATAAAGAGAAAATTGAGTGAAACATATATATATATATATAAGCTAAATTTCACTTACTTTCTAATTTCTTATCTCTTCATAAATTTCTTCTCAAATCCTTAATTCAATATATCCATTTTGATGTATGTATAGATGTTTACTTAATTTTTTTATAATGATCTGTAAAACAGGCAGCAACAGCCATGACCATGGATTCAAAGCCGAGATCCGAACTCTAGGCAACATCAGGCACCGGAACATCGTGAGGCTCCTAGCATTCTGCTCGAACAAGGAGACGAACGTGCTCGTATATGAGTACATGCGCAATGGGAGTTTGGGAGAGGCCTTGCACGGCAAGAAAGGCAGCTTTCTGAGTTGGAATTTGAGGTACAAAATTGCGGTGGAAGCAGCCAAAGGCCTCTGCTATCTCCACCACGACTGCTCGCCTTTGATAGTCCACCGCGACGTCAAGTCTAACAACATACTGTTGAATTCGAGCTTTGAGGCTCATGTCGCTGACTTTGGATTGGCCAAGTTTTTGGGAGATGGTGGCGCTTCCCAGTGCATGTCGGCGATTGCAGGGTCTTACGGCTATATTGCACCTGGTAAGTCCAATTAAAAACTTATTGACTAATCAAAAACTTAATTTATAACTTACTGCAATATACCAACAAAAAATTAAATTAAATTAAAAAACAAAAAAAAAATTAATTAAAATAGTCCTACTCGGATAATCTCCCATCTAAGTAAAGAAAATTGCTGAATTTGTACTTCTTGTGACTCTATTTCCTAAAAAGATGGGGACAGAATTAATGTATCTCTATCACTATATTCTATAATTACACATACATCATTGTCAAATCATTTTATACCCAAAAAAAAATTCTATATGCTTCGTATTTTTCAATTTTTTTTCTTCATCTGAACTGCTCAACGCTGAATTTAAGGGCAGCCCACAGCTTTGTGAGTATATCAGGTGTAGTTCTGT
Organism: Camellia sinensis; assembly: GCF_004153795.1. Taxonomy (NCBI): domain Eukaryota; kingdom Viridiplantae; phylum Streptophyta; class Magnoliopsida; order Ericales; family Theaceae; genus Camellia; species Camellia sinensis. The sequence continues at coordinate 1,241,303 of NW_021025816.1, forward strand.
GACCGATTTATGCGTTGACAAGTAATTAATTGTGTCATTGAAACACAGAGAAATGTCGATGAATGTTGCAACATTTTTTATGTTTGCCATTGCAGAATATGCATACACCTTAAGGGTAGATGAGAAGAGCGATGTGTACAGCTTTGGGGTCGTCCTCCTAGAACTTGTCACTGGTCGTCGGCCAGTGGGTGACTTTGGAGATGGGGTAGACATTGTGCAGTGGACAAAGAAAGCCACTGGCTGTCAGAAAGAAGAAATCATCCGCATCATTGATCCGAGGCTCACCACAGTCCCTCAAGAGGAAGCCATGCATCTGTTCTTCATTGCCATGCTTTGCATCCAAGAAAACAGCGTTGAGCGCCCAACAATGAGGGAGGTTGTTCAAATGCTGTCTGAACTCCATCGCCACTCCCCCGACCTTCAGTCTTCATCTTCTTCTTCTTCTTCATTCCTCTTTCAACCGATGACGATGACGAAGAACTCTGAAAAAGAGAAAAATCAATTGCCAAAAGCTCTCAAATGATCTTCTCCTTGTTTTAAGGAACTTGAGTTTTAGGGTTCTTGTTTTCCAGAAAATTATCATATCTGTCACCAGATGAATTTTATCATGTGTTTTGTCTCTTGCATAGAAACATAAAACAAACGTTATATGTATATGTAGTACTCATTATATGATGAGTTTTTACATGTACACATGACATTTGTTATGTAAATCTATATAGGAGATGAAACACAATGAAATTTAATCTGGTAATACATAGTGGCGCCTCTTTTCGTGGTAACTTAGGATGGCTTGATAATTTTGTTATGGCTTTGTGAAGTGCAAAGTTTTATTTTTTCATTTTTTTTTTTTTTTTTTTTTTTTTTTTTTTTTGGTTTTATAGTTTGTTCTCACTTAGGTGTAGACATAGGAGATATGGTGTTCAATAGAAGTAGAAATAATTAATGGGATGCACTTCATTTTAAGGGGGTGTCCTTGGGGAGAGAGAGAGCTTGCAATCTTAAGGAAGCCATGCATGCTCTTTGTTTTATACTATATACATATTGTATTTGGTTGCTTTAATTAAATCATGACACCTTTTTTTTAAATCTTTTTTTCCTACTATGTACCTTCAATGAAATCAAAATAGCTCTTTCATTGGTTGTAAGTGCTCTTAAGTTGGTTCTGTGATTGATTTTTGAGCCTGTATTATTGTTATAGATACAGTATAAGCCAAAACCAAAGCTCAGCATATATACACAGGCTATGTAAAATATTCATGCCAGAAAATACAATAAAAATTTAACGAAATATTGAACTCAACTTTAGAGTTTCGTAGAACATAATTCAAATGATTTGATAAAATTTATAATCACAAAAAATAAATAAATAAATAAATAATTAGGGAAGTGTAAAGTAGGAGGAACATGTGTAAGGCCTATGAAAGATAGTGTTGGTGACAATCATAGATCAATTGAAATGCAGGAAGTCCCACCTCAAGGTACTATTTTGATGAAAGTTCAAGCTCCTTGATAATCTTCCATGATGACAAAATTAAGGCTGTATTTCGATTTGGTGAGGAATTTGTGTTGGGGAAGGAAAAGTGAATAGAAGGACCCCACTAAAAGTACTATTTTGATGAAAATCTTTCAAAGTCTTTGATAATCTTCCATGATGACGACATTAAGGTAGTGCTTGGATATTCAATTTGGAGAGGAATTTGTGGAGGAAACCTCCCCAAATCCTAGATCCAAACATAGCCTAAGAGTGTTTTGAATCTTGAATTTGGGAAATGATTTGTGGGGGGCAAAGAAAATGGAAGGAAAATGTGAAAAAAAAAAAAAAAAAAACCTTATAATTCATTCAAATTTTCTTTTCCCTCCACAAATTCTCCAAATCCAAAATTCAAAGACAGCCTAAGCAAGCAACCTTGTGTTCAACAGTGCGTTTCTTGATTCCCATCTTAGTTCTCATCATCAAGAATGCAAGGAGATGATCATGAAATTTCTTGTTTCAGATGTGCACCTAACCAGACAAGCTGATTTGAATCACTTCTTTTTTAAGGATCTTCTCGCCAAAGTTGCATTCATGGTGAAGGAACAATAATGCTTGTTACACGGTATTGGGTAGAACTGACCCCAAAAGCTAGCTCAAGAGGTGAAGGTGCCCTCACGCTTTCATACTACATATTATTTTAGTAGCCAAGCGATGTGGGACTTCGCTTCAGAATGCTAGTATGCTAGAAATTCAGGATGTTCTGTGCACATTTTTAGAGCAAAAAAAAATGATGTCCCTACACTTATCCGGTGGAGAGGAAAGGTAGATGATGACACATGCCACTATAATTCAACTCACTCACAGGAATGGAAGAACAATGGCAAGCCAATAATTCATGAAAAAGGCATAAAATTACATTATGAAGGTGCCTTTCTGATGCCATCCCTCTAAGGCAAAGCGTGGCCCTCAATATTTCAGATTGAAAAAAAAAAAAACTAATTTCATGCCTTATGTTATGTGTGACATTCCAAATGAGTCAGCTAATCATCTTTTCCCAAAGCAATGGTCTTGCAAATGCATTTGATTATTCATGCTAGAACTCCTCTCTTCTCCTGGTTAAGGAACCAATGCACATCCCTATAGTCCCCACCCCAACTAGTTGCTACGTGCATGGGGATCTCATTGCAGTTACAATGTTTATTTTTGTTAGACAATGATTACAATTATCAAAGAATAACTCTTGTTTCAACTGATTGAACAATTGGAAGCAGTTTACTTACAGTACTAGTTGACATCCATGAAAAGTATTTACTGAATTATGAGTTTAGTATATTCAGCTTATAAAAAAGTTTGATGTTCCTTGCCCATTATCAAACAATCCCTTATTCACAAAAACTCGTGTGGGATCAATAGTTTTCATGTGTGCATAGATTGGTTGTCCCATACAACTCTTGCTTGCAAAATTTGATTTCCTTATAAATATTGAAATATTGTCAATGATCAATGAAAGCACTTAAGTACCTTTACCAGTAGCCATACTTGTCCCCAAAATCACCCTTCAACTCCAATGCCAAGATGGGTAGGTGCCTTGTTTGAAAGGATAGCATCGAACCCACTATATGAAAGAAAAAAAAAATTATTTCTCTCAGGCTTTGAAAAAAGACACATTATTTGGAATAAAATGAAACATTTTGAAATAAATTTACACTTCTAAATAAAACAATTCCTTACATGTATAATAGATAGAATTCGAATACCATAAACTTTCTATTTGCAAGGTGTACTATCACAAAAAATTTAAAATAACTCTAATCCGCATTGAAAAAAAAAAAAATAAGCGCATAAACTCCACAACAGGTCTCAGACCATAGAAACTATATAATTTTTTTATATTTTATCTTTTAAAAAGGAAGCATTTATATACATGAGAGAAACTATACAAAAATATAAAACAGATATATACACACGCACAAACAAATGCCAGTCATCATTGTAAAAGTTTAAGAATACAAAGGAACAAGTTTATCTAAACAATATGATTGGGCCAGATATGCTAGCAGCAATCAAGCATTTCTTTGATTAAGGTGTTACTCAAACAGCATGGAACAGCACTTCTATTGCTCTCATTCCTAAAACTAATGCTGCAGATACTATTAAGCTATGAAGAATGGGTGCTTCGAAAATGTTGCCATACTCGTAACGGATACTTGCTGGGTATTGGTACGCATACTCATAGGGCTACATGCGTGTTGTTAGGAATTGACCTTTCTTAACCAAGATTGGTGAGATACGAAATAACAAACAAGGAAAAAAAAACGAATCAAACAAATCACACACAAGAACACAAGGATTTACGTGGTTCACCCCAGAATAGAGTTATGTTCACGGCTGCTACAGTTTTCACTATGATCAGAAAAAATACAACTCTCTCTTAATCTAAAATAGGCACCTCTCATCTATTTATAAGTATAGAATTAGGGTTACACAAAAGCAACATGGGAATTACGAAAGTACTCAAAACATTTCGGCCTAAGGGTAAACCCCCCTTTCCCTTGGGGGAGGCCCCCCAAACCCCCTATTTGACCCAGTGTTTGAGTAAACAGGAAAGTTGAGTGAACAATACTTATCAGGATCCACCGACCCAAAAACCGGGTGGCAATTGGGTACTCTGTGGGTATGGAAAGGGTACATAAGGGGTACACCAAGCTATGGGACATTGGTGGAGATATGTTTAATTTATTAGAGAGTTTTGATTTACTTGAAATTGCAAATCATTTACCTTATGTACCAGAGATGAAAGATTTCAATGATGAAATTGATGGAAATGAAAATTGAAGTTTCAAGTTTTTAAATTTTGCTTAGCTTGCTTTTGGAATGAAACTTTGTTTTGTAATTTCTCCTATTTAATGGCATTAACATAGCTTATGGACTTTTCTTTGTTATTAGTATTGTTGAACTATGATTTCTCTTTTTGGTTTTGTAATTTCTCTATTTAATTTTGGTATTGAACTTTGATTTGTAGGTTAAATCTCAAACTATAAATTATAAAAAATAAATAAAGTATTATTGACATACCCCAGTCTTACCTGTATCATATTTTTTTTAGGTCTTGCCGTACTCGTACCAGTATCCGTACCTGCACATGTGCTTCATAGCTATTAAGGATTACAAGCCCATCTCTTGTTGCAACATTACACACAAATGTATACTTAAGATTTTAGCTAATAGATTACAACTTATTTCTTCCCCATTTGATACACAGAGCACACTGCATTCATTCAAGGGAGAAGCATTGTGGATAATGAGTTGTTTATGTAGGAAATTTTAAGGGGTTATCATAGAAATGATGGGCCACCTAGATGTGTGCTTAAAGCGGACCTGATGAAGGCTTACGATTCTATTGATTAAAGTTTCTTACTGGACGCTACGCAGAGTATGGGTTTTCTGAATCAATTTGTCCAATTAATAAAGCAGTGTAATGGTACTGTCATGTATTCAACTGTTGTCAATGGAGAACTTGTGGATAATTTCAACGCTAAAAGGGGTCTAGGACAGCCAGATCCTCCATTCCCTTGTAAGCATGGAAAATTTCAGCCAATTACAGATTGTCACATAAAGGCCTACAAAATATGACACAATTATTGGCAAATCAAATATTGCCATGTGTCTAATTGGTCTTAATTCAAAATTACATAAATGGTGAAATCACAAGTTGCCACGTGTCAAAATGATGCAGCCTTCAAGATGAAAAGTTTTTGGCTAATCAAATTAAGCCACTTGTCGTATTGAGGTAGTCAAGTCAATCAAATTATGGCACACCATTAAAGTGTTTGGTATTTATCTCTAAATAAATCAGAGATAATTATCAAAGAAGTTGAAGTCTATAAATAAAGGTGATCTTCACCAGAATTTTACATACAATTCTACATAAAAAATCAAGTTGTCAAGACAAAAAATTTTCATCAAGCCATGGAAGAATGCTCTTCAAATAAGGCCCCATAGTCCTGAAGAACTTTCCTTGCTAAAGCCTTCAATTTCAAGGCAATTGCTCGTGACAAAGTTCCATCAATCTCTATCATGCTTGAAGCTTAGAGATTCAAATGATCTTCTTCTACTAAATTGGAGAGCATTCTACAAATTTGATTTGGGAACAAGCTGTCAAGCCTTCAAGTCAATGTCCTACAAATTTGTTTTCTTCTTTGTGCTACTTGGAGAAGATTTCGCCGTTCGATTCAGGAACAAGCTGTCATGCCCTCAAGTCAACTTTTTGAAGAGAAGAATCAAAGGATCATTCTTTCTACAAGAATATCTAGAGATTGTAATCACATCATTTTAAATTAATAAATTTATATTTGTCACTCTTTTTCAATCTTTATTTTGCAGACAAGAAATTTGTGTGTACACCCCCTATCTATTTCTGCTTGCTATGGAATGTTTCTACAGTATGTTAAAGGGTGCAAAAAGGGGGTTTTACTTTCCATGCTAGATGCCAAGAACTGTAACTTTTTCAAGTAGCTTTTGCTGATGATCTGTTCATATTTAGTGGTGCTGATAGGAGTTCCATTCAGGTTATCCAAAATGTTCTCCACAATTTTCACATGTTGTCTGGTCTGCAAACCAACATGCAGAAAAGCTCAATATACTTTTGTGGTGTTGAGGACAGCATTAAAGAATAGCTTAAGCATATACTGACTATCCCTGAAGATACTTTTCCAGTCAAATACTTAGGTATTCCTTTGATATCTACAAGACTGAAAGTCGAGGATTGTGAGCTGCTCGAGGGGAAAATTATTAAACAAGTTAAAGGCTGGGCCAACAAACTTCTGTCTTTTGGTGGAAAGTGGCAATTAGTTCATTCAATTCTATTTGGAGTACAGGTTCATTGGGCCTCAATATTTATCCTCCCTAAGAAAATTTTGAAAGAATTGGACGACATCATGAAAAATTTTCTTTCAACAGGATCAGGGTTGTATCAGAATGCTCCAAAAGTGAGGTGGAAACATGTTTGCTATCCTAAAGAAGGGGGTTTGGGTCTGCAATCCTTACTTATTTGGAATAAAGCTGCCATGTTGAAGCATATTTGGGCCATTTGTAAAAAAACTGATATTGTTTGGGTAAAGTGGGTGCACACATGCATTATCAAGCATCATTGTTTTTGGCATATGAAAATCCCTCATGATTCTTCATGGACCCTAAGAAAATCTTCAAACTAAGGGATATTGCCCAGCCCTATGGGCAAGATACCTTTTTATGGTTAGATAATTGGCATCCCATGGGGCTTTTATATTCTAAGTTTTGTAACAGTATTAGGCTGAATTTGATCAGAAATATCAATGCTAAAGTCAGTGACATGATTCAGAGGAAAGAATGGAAATGGCCCATTAGATGGAATGGTATTATGCACCATTATTGAGCAAATCCCACTTGTAGCCAGATGAAGGGAAGAATGATGGAGTTAATTGGATAGCAACCTCTAGTGGTGAATTTTCAGTTTGGACTGCTTGGCAAGCCATTAGAAGTCATCAACAGAATGTACCTTGGGCAAAGGTAGTCTGGTTTACAGATAATGTTCCAAAATGGGCATTCAATATTTGGCTATGTTTACTTGGCGGATTATCTACCTTGGAGGGTGTACAAATGGGTTTTAGTTCAGACTCAAACATGCAAGCTTTGTGATGACCTTGACGAGAATCATGCCCATCTCTTTTTCAACTGTTGTTTCACTAATAGTCTATGGCGGAAAATTTTGGATAAGCTCAGTATTTAGAGATGTCCATTGAACCTGCAGGGTGAGTGTAATTGGACTGCACAGCTTGGAAAGAAACTCAAAAGTAGTTCAAGCTTGCACAAGAGAGAAATGCAAGAATTTTTGCAAACAAGAGATGATCAGAGACTTAATTGCTTGAGGGAAATTTTGTAAATATTAAGAGTAGAGTAGTTACCTAGACAGGTATTGTGGATAATCAGTTTAACAGAGGAGTTACACTTAATAGGAATCTTTCTAGCAACTTGTTTCCATAGGTTTTGATTTCTTTTTGCTGTAAGAATTGCTGGGGTTTACCCTAGTTGAACTCTTGCAAGTTTTTTTTTTTTTTTTTTAATATTATAGGACGTTTTTTTTTCTGTTGCTGTTATATACATTTCCTTACCCCCAAAAAAAATTATCAAAGGAAGATTAAAAAAATTTTAAAAAAAAGGTTATCTAAACAAAGGGAATGAAAATAATTTGCTAAACTAAGCATGGAAAACTAACAAAAGGACCAAGTAAAGATAAGTCACGTAATGACACAAAAATCTGTGATGGGAGTATCAAGAACCCTCTCTTGCTCCATGACAAAGCAAATAAACCAAAAAAAAAATATATGTTAAAAAATGAATACTGCACAAATAGTTAGCTGGAGATATTGAGCAATCTCATTACTATTACTGAAACAAGTATGTGGTAATTACTTGTATCTGTAATTCATTTTGGCTGTTAATGACATAATTTAGTGTAGTAAATTTTGCAAAGTGAGAAGATAAATGAGACACATGGACTGATGTAAAGTCGCGAGGCCCAACAGTCCAACACCCAACTCATGCTAGATACATGCTCTGTACGTTTCAAGCTATGTTATTAAAATCTTACGATTTGCAATTCAATTCACGATTTGATTAATATATGGATAATCGATACGAATCTATGGTGAATTGCACGATTCACAATCGATTCACAATTCGATTCATTAAGGGGTAGTCACAGATCGGTTTTGGACGGTTCATTTTGCAGTTTGGACCCGTCCGCATGTCTGTGGTTTAGGAAAAATTGAACCCGCAACCACCCGCAGTGCTGGTTGTTGTTAAAGCGGATATGCAGGCAATTGCGGGAGGTTTGCGGATTGAATTTTTCTTTCAAAAAACAAAACTTCGGCCTATTTTTCCCCATTACTTTAGAACATCAATAATTAATGAATTAAAACTTATAAAATTAAAAACACAACAAAATCAATTCCTAGCACAAGCAAAACATTCAAAATCCTAAATTTTTAAATCAAATCATAAACTAACACAAGCACATCATTCAAACTCAATGTTGATCAGGCTAACTGGCCTAAATACTGCAATCAACAACAGCAATGGCAGAACATTACGTTCAGCTTTATATGATTCTATTGTAGAGTATAATGACTCGGTATGAAGTAAAACCTACAATAACTTAAAATCAAGACTTATTCACATTGTAGGCTCTTGGTTATTTTGCCCTCATCATCACTAATAAGAATATTACTTTGACAATTAAAAGATTTTTCTGGTATTTGCTTCTTAGAAGCCAAAATGGTTGTAGGACCTTTCTTCAAAATAGTTTGCTCATAAGACAAACTGTGTGGAAGCTCACCGGTCCAGGTTTTTTATTTATTTAAAAAAAGAAGTGTTTAGTGCAGGGGGGTGCTTGCGGGTGTGGGTGAAACCCACAACCTGCAATGAAGGAATAGTCTAAACTGCACCTGACCCTACTCTACACTCGAAACCGTCCATTTATATGCGGTTCAGATCGGGTTGGGCAGTTTCTACGGATCGGATAACCCTATGCCTAGCCCAATGACTTTTTTATGATTCATGCAATTCTTAAAATTATTGTGTCTGGCACATTTTGATTCTTTTTTTTCTCCATCCTTTTAGTAAAAATGACATAATACAACTTTTAATAATGTTTAGTATGAAAATAACCAATATGTACACACAATTTGTTGTTATTTTAGTAATCATGAAGTTTTTAATAGGATTCAATTATATTCGGTCAAACTCAACATGTTTTTAACCTTTTCTTCTCATTTTTCGTTTAAAAGAAAATATAATATATCATATTTATAAAACATATTTAACATCTAAGTATGCAAATATATTTTCCTAAGTAATTTAGAAAAATTGACTGAATCTTTATGATTCACAATTCTATTCGATTCAATTTGCAATTTGGTACAAGGCCATTTCAATTCATGATCCAAATGCCGATTTGACAACTATGGTTCCTAGATAAACAAGTAAGAATTAGTTTTTGGGATCAGTAACAAACACTTACTGATAGTGAATTTAAAAGTTGAAAGATGCAAATCTCCATGTGTAAGAGTACAAAAATATATATATATATATAATTATAAAAAAAACATGTCAGCCAAAATGTTTAACTGATAGTGGTAGAGTAAGATGTTTGCAATTTTTTTTTATTTTTGTTCGTTGAGTAAGGTGGTTGCAGTAATGAAAGCCAAATAACTTATTACATTTTGTAGAATCTTCAAGGTGATGACCTATGTGCACCGGGTCAAGTTCATGCCACTATATATTTTATTTTCTCTTCCTTTATATCTTTTTATACGGGGAGCAAATATTCGTCGCTGTCCGTACTTTTCATGTCCAAGCTTCGTTTCACTCCGAACACCGTCACTCAACCTGAGAACAAGGCGACGGTGAGCTGCCCGGCAGGTGTGATGCCGGAAAGCCCATCTGATGATCAAGTTAGCACCCCTTTAGAGAGAGAGAAGGAAATGAGACAAAAGACAGATGGCTGTGATAACCAAAATTGCAGACCCGTTGTATGGAGGCGTCGCGCAGTTTAAATAGCTTCTGCGCACACCACTCTGCTCGTCCTTTTCTGGATGTCTAATTGTACTGCCCTCTCTATTCCTTACATGTGTACGCGTCAATTCTGCCAAATAATATTTGGCCAAACCACCAAACGGTATTGACACGCAACTTTAGTGGATTACTCTCCTTGCATTCCGATTGGGCCACGTAGCAAATCCTATCGAGTTACTTCCTGCAGGGCACTACAGTCCGCCCTTTGGAACTATGTTACTCTTGACCGGCCAAAATCTGAGGCATCTAGCCGACTTTTTCAGCTATACCCATTCCCCTGCTGACCTTTCTCGGCCTTGGTGTGCAACAGGTGCATCTAGTCCGGTCAGAAGCACCATCGCTCCACCTAGCTCGGCAGAGGATCCACGCCGAACAACTAGCCTGGTCCAAGTTTCGGACCTTCGAGCTAATGCAGCCGCGTGATCTAGAACCTCGGCCAAACTTTTCTCGGCTATGCCAACTCGGTCACATAATCCAACGGCAAGGCCCAATTCACAACTAGCTCGGCCCGTTTGCTTGGCGCAAACTCCCCTCTCACTTTTAAAGATTTTAATTCCAAAGCCATGTATATGCACAAACTACTGGAACAAGGCCCCTTTTGATAATTTTTTTGATGTTTTTTGCAAGCAGGTAGTACGTGCTTGTTCAAATTTATCACATGAATCATCAAAATAAAAATATAAGGAAAAGAAAAGATAATGTGGGTGAAAACAGAATTAGTTCTTTTTCATATTTTAATTGAATCCAATTCTATTTTATTTCCCCTCTATAATCCTTTATGGAGCTGCTTCCTTTTGCACATATGTCTATTTCCTAAGTAGCACAAACACAAACACAATTTTCACAAAAAAGTAGGACAAGACACGCTTGAGACACTTTAAAGTTTTGTATTTTTATAAATTTATTATATGTTATATGTATGATAATTTATTCAATGATAACAAAAAAAATGTAACACAATACATTTTTTACATTAAAAAGCTATATATTTCATAAGTTAAACATCAAGATATCATTTACATAACAATTACATTCTAAACAATGCAAAATAATTATAAAACATTGTGTTACACATAATGTATTCATCTTATAAATGTTTCTAAACATATTTAGCATGCAAAAGTTGTGTTATGAAAAATGAAGAATATTGTTATAATGAGGAGATTCGTCATATAGAACGTATTTGGAGGTTTCAAGAAGTGTTGCCGAAGTGTTCACAAAATGTCGCCGAAGTGTCCGATGCTATAAATTTGATTTTTTAATCAAGAAACGCTGAAAAAGTGTCTAACACACTTTTAGGGATGCACAGAGTGTCATATCGGACACGGGTGTCGGACAAGACATGCTTCCTCCATAAAAGTGCTGGTGCTTCTTAGTCTATTTTTATGAAGCATGAACACTTCTCAGAATGTGGTGTATCCGTGTCAGACATCGACGCTTGTCGAACACTTTCCAACACAGGTCGGACACTCGTCCAAATGTATCCTATTATTTTTTAATATTTTAAGACCTAGCCACTCAGAGGACACACGTGTCCATCACATGGAAACACATGAAACTAATTGTCAGATTGAGAAAAATAACCTAGCATATAAAGATAAAAGAAAAATAATGTAGATTTACAAAAAATAGTGTTATGTTTCATTTTTTTTTTTATTATCTTTGAATAATACATTCATATATATTACATATAATAAATATATAACACTATATATTTTATGCATGTCACTCACATGTCGTGTCGTGCATTCTTTGAATTGTTGTATCGCATGTTTGTGTCTATTCTTCTTAGATCTGTTTATTAGTCCAGTTCTCAAATGAATTGTTGTACTTTAAATGCTGGGAACTGTTGATCGTGCAATATCATGTGGATTTTATACTTAAGAATAGGTTCTAAAAGAATACTACAATGTTGGAATATTTGTTTTATGTTCCCAATGTTAAACTAATGCAATCCTTCGCTGCTGAGTGCTTCTAAGAAAAATAACCTTATGCGAGGATTCGAAGTTGAATGGAAATAGAGAATACTCATCCATCAGCAGGAGGTTTACCAGATTATATGGAACTTGTTAGCAATCAATGTGCAGTGTGTATGTGATTTTTGAGAACCCCATTTATATGTATGTGAGTTTTGGCATTTTTATATGACTTGTTATATGTGGGCCCCAATCATGTAGTGTCTATAATGATAGATGTATGTGAGTTCTCATTTACTAGGAAGCTATGAAGTATAGACATGGACATACACGACATAGACACTGACCCGTCGACACGCTAAATTTCAATAAAACAAAAAGGGTTAATTACCAACTAATCACATTAAGTATACTTAAATACCATTAAGTCCTATTGACCTTTTGAATGCACCAATAAATCCCACATTCTCTCTCTCTCTCTCTCTCTCCAAAAGCTTCACACAACCATTGTCCATCTCCACCGTAGTTGTTCAAACGCCACCACCACCGTTCACCAACTATCTCTACCATCGCCAATCTATACACCACTGCCACCATCGCATATCCTCCTCCACCATTGCAGACCTGCACTCCATTGTCATCGATTTACACTTTATCATTGCACATCCACTTCAACCATCGCCGATATACACGACCACCACCTCCTCTGCTGCAGCCACCATCCTTTATCATTATCATCCTTGTTAGCCACCACTTTTCGGACCTCACCTAGATCTACACCAATCTAGTTGTTTAGGTAGTGAAATCGACTCTACATGACTTTAAACCATAGTGATTCTCTAGACCTCGGCCCTCTTTTTCTCTCTCTCACTCTCCGTCTCTCTCTTAAACTAGATCTAATGAAAATCATATTCATATTCAAATTTATTTTTTAGTGATAAATTTACTAGTCTTTCTTTTCTTTTTTTTTCTTTTTTTTGAGTGTGTGAGTGTGTGTCTGGGGGAGGGGGGGGGAAGGGAAGGGTGAGTTCTTGTGAGTGAGTGAGTGAGTGAATATGAGTAAGAGTGAGTGATTCAAATTTGTCGGTCATAATTTTTTACAAATAGATCAGTGAAAAATTTATCACTAAATGTATTTCTAATAGATTTATTAGATTAGATTAGATTAGTTTATGTTACTTCCTCTGCTTTTGTATGTTTGTTTGTGGTTGTGTTTCTGTAAGTGAATAAGTATATAAGCAAATGACAATGAATGAGTGTCTATGTATGTAAATGTGAATGAGTTGGTGTGTAAGAATAAGTGACTGAGTGGTGGAGGTGGTGCCAGTAGTGATGTGGTGGTGATAGATGTTATTTTTGTTGAAAAAATGCTGAAAAAATGTCACCGAAAACTATTGTCGGAGGTGGTCACCGGAAACTATTGTTAAAGGTGATCGTCGACGGCTAAAGGTGGTTGTTGTCGGGGGAGGACAGAGTCATAACAATGTTGGTAATGGAGATGAAGAAGGTAAAGGAAGGGTATTTTAGGAATATTGATAGGTGAAAAAATGAATAGGATTTGTAGGTAAATAAGTTTAGATAATAGGACCAGCCCGTAAATGTTCCAAAAAAAAGGGACACGAACACGGTTTGAAAATACCGCAAATAATTATGTCTTGATATTTTGTATTATCTACAAATAGATTATATTATATAGTTATATATGTATTGTTAAAATAAGCATGTATAATATATACAATTAAATAATTACTTTATAGTAAATCTTGTATCTAATTCGCTTGAATAAATTTTTACACTACTAGATGATAGTAGTTAAAAATCAGACAAACAATAGCAAACATATATAATTGCAACATTTCCCTCAGCCTCCAAAGCCATTTTCTAATACATTTACACACCTTTCACATTTTTCATTTAATTTTATGTAAAAATTCTATATGATTATTCTCACAAATTATACATTTTTTTAAAGTATAAGACATTTATGTCAAATTCACAAATTTTGAAAATCATACATTGGAAAATGTCCAACAACTTTTGGTTTCATGTTTATTTTTTAGGGGCACCTACGAGTTGGTCCTATTAATAAGATTTATTTACTTATAAGTCCTGACTAATAAATTTATCACTGTAAATTTATTCATTAATATCCACGATCCTTACTCATATTCACTCACTCACTTACAAGAATCCACCTTCATCTTTCACATACACAGAATAAGAGATACTAAAAAATTTATCACTGAAAAATAAATCTGAAACAAAGGAGATGGTGGTGATATGTTGGTTGCGTAGATCAACACGGTGGAGTGTAGATCTACAATAGTAAAGTGTAGATCTGCGATGATGGCGGTGGTTATGCAATAGTGGAGGTGGTAGGTGGACAACGACGACAGTGGTGATGGTGGGTAGACGGTGGCGGTAGTGGTAGACAATGGTGGTATGAGGCTTTTGAAAAATGATGGAGAGAGAGAGAGAGAGAAGATAAAAGAATTTGATAGGTAATAATTTAATAAGGGCAGGACTTATTGGTGGATTCAAAATGTCTATATATAGGACTTAATGGTATTTAAGTCTACTTAATGGGACTAGTTGGCAATTAACCCTATCTTTTTAGCCATAGACGTGGCTAAGAAGTGATAGACACGTCGCAAAATAAGTGTCGGACACGTGTTCAAAATTAAGACTTTTATTTTTAATTATGGACACACAAAAAATATTGGATACGTATCCAAGAGCGTCTAAGAAGTGTCGATGTTCAACATAGAAATATCACCTTCTTAGATGTGTTTGTGATTGTTACCAAGGAAGTTTTGACTGTGATCAAGTCCATGAGTTGTTTAATGGTCCAACATTTAATGATAGCTTATGGGTGGGGCCTGATTTCTTAGGCTTGGGGATGGGGCTTTGTGTGTGTGCATGTGTTTAGCCAAATCTCTGGGTTGTGAAAGATTTATTTATTTTGAGGCTAGGCTTATATTATTTCTTCCTGGAAAGACTTTCATGCGCTCTAAACTTTTCTACAAGACCAAAAAAAAAATCATAAGCAACTTACTTCAAAGTGAAGTGATAGAATTGAAACTTATACATAGTTTCCTAACTTGGTGGAATTAACTAGAATTGAATATGTCTATTTTTATTTTTTGCTCATATTGATAGCAATGCCTACTAAAGTCTTGTGCCTAACATCCACGTTCTTAAGAATGTGCCGTTACAAGACATCATAGTTAATTGTGATACAAATCGTGTATTGATTTTTTATTTTTCTAAATAACATATTGTATAGTGTTTCATAAGATTTTTTAAACACATTGAAAAACAGATAGAAAAATAAATATAATTAAAGAAAATTACAACAAAAAAATGTTAGTTTTTGAAAAAATTCGTATGTTTTTATTGTCTATTTACAAAGTACACAACTGTTTATACAGCCCTAAAACAAAGATTAAAAAAAAGGAAATAGAATCCCTATACAATCAAAGATATATCAAACATGCCTAATATAAATATATACAGAATATATACTACTATACAGAATAGGTACGAATATATTCTCACACCCCCGCTCAAACTCAAGGTGTTGTAGCAGAAAATACTGAGAGTTTGTTTTGAAGAAACCGAAACCGAGCAGTGGTGTGAGTCTTGGTAAAGAAATCAGCAAGTTGCAAAGACGAAGTAACAAATGGAACTAAAATAGAGCTAGACTGCAGATGCTTACGAACAAAGTGACAATCAATCTCATTGTTCTTCATGCGTTCATGAAAGACAGTGTTATGGACAATCTGAATAGAACTACGGTTGTCACAGTAGAGAGATGTTGGGAAAGACTGAAGGACACACAAATCAGATAAGAGATAACCAACTTCAGTAGTAACAAGAGCCATAGCACAATACTCAGCTTCAGCAGTAGAATGAGCAACAACAGTTTGTTTCTTACTTTTCCAAGAAATCAAGGAATCACCAAGAAACATACAGAAACCAGAAGTGGACTTACAATCATTAACATCACCAGCCCAATCAGCATCAGTAAAGGCCACCAAATCCAAGGATGAAGTAGAAGACAATAGCAAGCCTTGGAAGATAGTACCACGAAGATAGTGAAGAATCCGAAGTAAAGCAACCCAATGGGTGGAGCGATGAGCAAAAACGAACTAGCTAACCACATGAGCAGCATAGGCAAGATCAGGGCGAGTAACCGTCAGATAGACTAAGCAATCCACAAACTCTCGATATAAAGTAGGATCATCCAGAGGGATACCATCAGTAGTGTTAAGTTTCACATTAAGCTTAATGGAGGTATTAGAATTCTTAGGGTCAGTAAGACCAGCATAGTAAACAACCTCATTAGCATACTTGGCCTGAGACAGAAAGTAGCCCTTGAGAGAAGAAGCCACCTCAATACCAAGAAAATACCACAATGGTCCCAGATCCTTCATTTCAAAAACACGAAAGATATTCTACTTGAATTTAGAGATAGCAAAAGAGTCAAAGCCAGTGATGATCATATCATCTACATACAGCAATAAGGCAACAAAACCAGCAAAGGTATGCAGGAGAAACAAGGCAGAGTCGTGGGCACAAGAATGAAACCCAAGCTCAGTAACAACTATCTTATAACCATCATACCAAGCACGACGAGATTGCTTCAAACCATACAGAGTATGCCGAAAAAAACAAACCTATCTAGAGGAATGATGAAGGCCAGGGGGAGGACACCTGTAAGCCTCCTTAGTGAGATGGCCATTAAGAAAAGCATTCTTAACATCCATCTAATAAAGAGGTCAACGACAAACAGCAACAACAGAGATTAAAGTACGGACAGTAGTCATCTTGGCAACAGGGACAAAGGTATCCTCATAATCAATACCATACTGCTGTGAGAAACCTTTGGCAACCAGGCGACTTCGTAGTGTTCAAGAGAACCATCAGAATGAGTCTTGACTTCATACACCCATATGCAACCAATTAGATTCTTGCTAGCAAGCAGAGGAACTAGCTCCCAAGTACTAGTCTTTTGCAATGCAGACAACTTATCCTCTATAGCCTGAATCCAATTAGGATTCTGACAGGCCTTCTTATAAGATTGAGGCTCTGAAAAAGAGTGAATAGCAGACAAAAACGTACAGTATGAAAGAGAAAAACATGTTTTAGCAAAACCAAGTTTGACTACCTATTTACGGAGGATTCTTACCGTTAGCAAAATCAAAATCGTCAAAAGCAGGAGGATTAGTAGCTGGGCAGAGACAAATGGTAGAAGGAGAGCCTTGCGACGAAAATAAACTAACAACAACAAAGGAAAAGGAGGAGAAGCAGCAAACGGGGAAGGAGATGGAGGATGGAACAGACTCGTAGGGGACAGTGGAGAGGGACTCAACAAGAGAGGTAATAAAAGAAGAAGAAGGAACGAGCTCATGGGGAACAGTAGAGATGTACTCATTATGAGGGACCTCAGAAGCTTAGTCGCACGAAGCAGGGGCGGAAGCGGGAGCGGGAGCGGGAGCGGGAGCGGGAGCGAGAGCGGAGGAGCGTAAGCTGATAGAAGTTTCTTAGGTTGGGAGCGCCTATATATATATAGTATGTATATATAAATAAAATTAATTCAAAAATTAGCATGTATTTGTTTTTTGGAGTGGCTTTATTTAAATATATTAAATTTGATGACTTACATTACTACACAATAATATAATAGAATCCCATTAGAAAATTCATCACTAATACAAAATATCATTCACTGTGTTTGGTTTGAGTTTTCTGGATTAAGTTTTTTGAAAATTGACTTTTTTGGTTTTTGTGTTTTTTTGTTTTTAGTGAATTTTAAATTTTAAACATTTTTTTTACTTTTTTAGATGCACCTTACTTGGATGTATCTAAAAAATAAAAAATTTGTGAAAAAATATTTTAAAAAATTAATTAATAAATACATAAAAATACAAAAAAATGTACTGAATTCTTGTATTTTTTTGTATTTTTGGTATTTAGTGAATTTTTAAAAGATTTTTTTTACAATTTTTTTACTTTTTAGGTGTATTTATGTTAGGTGTGTCTAAAAAGTAAAAAAATTGCTTAAAATATTTAAAAAATTCAGTAAAAACAAAAAAATACGAAAAATAAGAAAGTAAAATTTTCTGAAAAGTGTTTTGGAAAACTGGAAACCAAGCAAGGTGATTAATTCTTAATCATCTAATCAAACAAAAAGTCTTGACAACCAAAAGAGTTCACTAATTCTCATAATTTCCAAAAAGTAAGCAACTAAAAAGAAAGTCAAAAACTAAGTGTAGCTCGACTTTTTCGCACCCCTTTCGGAGGTTTGAAAGAAATCCCTATAGTTCGGACTCTCATGGTTCTGAATCTAATTTCATAAGTGTAATGTGAAACTGATAAACACCAAAGAGTCCAAATCCGGCAAATTGTTTTGGAAAATTGATTTTAAATCAAAAAGTGTCAAAATTGGACTGCTTTGCCAAATACAGAGTCGCCACCTAAATATTTTATGTTTGAGAAAATTTAGGAAACCCATGGCTCGTGCCAAATGCCACGTGTCCGTCATCACCAAAGTTTCCTCAGTTCAGGAACTTGGATACGAGAAGGGAAGGTCATGAATTGAGTACCCTCGCTCGCCCAATCAAAGATCGGCCTCTACTAATCATGATATGACTTTTTATAAACATTACGTGCTCTTGTCTCATGGCAAGCATGCTAGACATGGCAATATTCACACTTATGCAAGTATGCAAAAGCATAAAAACTCACCTAGTACTCCAAGCTAAGAAGATATGAGTTAGAAAAATATGCATGGTTCCTAACTATACAAGATGCCTAATGCAACACATGCAACAATGCAATTAATAGGGGCAGCTACTAATACGGCATATGAAGCAATTGGATAACATGTGATTAAACACGTATTCAAAGAAGTATTGAAATGACAATGCAGTTTGAATGATGTGCCGAGCCTTAATGCTTGCAATACAAATGAATGGATGCAGGCATAAGGTATGCTAATTTGAAACATGTCCCTAATCTAACCATCAAAAACGATTAAATAAAAGAGAGAAAGACGAGGGGTTGGAAGACATACACACACGCACGTATACTTATTACAACATTACGCCCTCGCGAAGGAGGGTTCAAATGAATAAGTTAACCAACTAGCTATGCTAATTAAGCTAACTAATTATTACAAAGCTTGAATTAATTAACTATTTCTAGTTAACTAATTACAAAACGAAATTAAATAACTAGTTAAACTAACTAATTTATTTACAACACTTAATTAGCTACAACTAATTAATTACAACACATATTTGATCTAGATATTTAAACATTAAATAAACTTGGAATGCAAGGGAGGCTCATGCATGCTCGGTTTCCACCCGAAAAGCCACTGCCTTGCTGCTGAATGCCTCTGTTTGCGCATTTGAACACCAACAATTCTGCCTACTTCCAGAACACCTCTGCTCCATCTTACCAACACACTGTGCAAATCTCACTGATGGCCGACAAGGGGCCGGTCGGCTACCAATGGTGGCCAATCGGCTACCACTGGTGGCCGATCGACTACCGGTTGTGGCTATCGGCTACTGATAACCTGGACTTCTTTGCTGCAAGCAAAGAGCAAACATAGCAAAACAATGTGTTTCTCGAGGGTTGTTTGCACACTTTGCCTATCCTTTTCATAGGGAAATCAAAGGAAGGACAAAATTTAGTTCTCAAACCATCAATCAAGAAATTTCAATGCATGATGGCTTGTGAAACCAATTGTGCAAGTTAAATAAATGCAAAATGAGACCAAAATGACCATCACCCTATCATGCATGATCAAGGGCAATGGAGACCTAGGAAAATGAAACATTTCATCACTTTTGAGTACGAAACATCCCATTTTCCTTGTGTTCAAATTAACGTCCGATTTGAACACATGCAATGCAACACAAAGAGATGCTTATCTTGCCACTTTTACTTGCCAATTTTGTTTGCACATTTTAGTTACCAAATCATTCATTAATCAATTTGTCCATTGGTGAGTGTCTTCAAAGATGAAAGAAGTGTCAACCAAGCAGTAGTTTAAGGCATGAGAGAAGCTTCATGCCGTTGGTAATAAACCCTCAAAGAAGGATTAAACCATTAAGCATGAGCCTCAATCTCAAGCTTAAACAACCCTAAGGTTGAAACATCCCTCAAAGCGAATGAAAAAGTGAAGAAATGAGAGAGATTACAGAGATTATAAGTGCTGAAATTAAGTGAGAAAAAGTACTACAACATGCAATCAACTCAATTCAATGGTGGTTAAAGCCTTAAAACACCAAGCTAGTGAAAGGACTTACACTACAACTATGCAATACAAGACTCAAATGACTTAACCAGCCAAAAACAAAGTTACAATAGTCCAAAAAAAGAGCCTAAATCATGCTGGAATGAAGCTACAAATTGCTAGAACAATTGGCTAACACATAGGGCTAACTAGGCATGCAAACAAAACACAAGGAGGGGAGGCTAACCCCTCTAATTTTAGACTTCAAAATGAGTTTTTTTCCACTGAAAAACCTCTGAAATTTAGTTCTTAAAAGCTAAAAAAAAATAGCAAAAGGGTGGGAAACAAAGGTGGAAAAGCCTTATAAGCAAGGAATAAAGAATGGTGTGACACCCCCCTAACCTTAAATGGCCTAACACACCAATTTCAGCCCACAAAAATAGAGTTTTTTATGGTCCAAAAACAGCCCAAAAATAGTGGAAAGAGATAGGAAAACAAGTGTGCAAAACAAGTTTAAAGGATAAGTATTATATCTCTTGAAGCAAAGAACAATTCTAGGCACAAATCCAAGCTAAAACCACCTTCAAGAGCTCCAAGAAGGCCCCAAGGAACCTCAGCTCAAAGATGAGAGGATTTGGTATAGGACGTGTATGCAAAAGTGTAGAGAAACTAGGCAACTGTGCACAAAATTGCAAGAGAGAGAGAGAAATCTAGAGAGAGAGATATTTTTGTTCCAAATTTTCTAACCCTCAAAAATGGG
The DNA here is from genome assembly GCF_004153795.1 of Camellia sinensis. Classification (NCBI taxonomy): domain Eukaryota; kingdom Viridiplantae; phylum Streptophyta; class Magnoliopsida; order Ericales; family Theaceae; genus Camellia; species Camellia sinensis. The sequence goes on from NW_021025816.1 coordinate 1,262,320, forward strand.
GGAGGAGACCCCATATATATAGAAAAAAACAAGCACCTCCCTTAAAAATATCAAAATATACATGTAGGAGCAGATGCATGAATCTGTGCCAACAGCTGGCACAACTGTCACAAAAAATCTGCAAAACACTCTGGTGGCCGACAGCCACCATTGATGGCCAAAAGCCCATAACAGCGGCTGACAGGCCACCAGAGGTTGCAAGCTTGAAAACCCAAGATTTTGGTCCAAAATAAGGCATAAAATGGACAAGGTTTTAAGGCTTGAAGACAGGGCATTCCGCCGAGGACTTCAGGCACTAAACGACCACATGCAGTCATAATCATCAAGTGCACAAGCGATGACGTCCAAGTCTTGAGGTCGGTCAAAAATGGGATGTCTACACTAAGGTAAAAAAATAAAATATTACAATTCCACATAACAAAATATTTCACTTTTTCTACCTTTATTTCACTTCTTCTGTCTTTTTCCACGTGCTTTTTCAAGTCTCCTTTGTGCTGCTACTTGTTCCATTGAATGCTCTTGTGAAGTAGGAGATGGAAATGATGAAGATGTAGGCAATAGTGTTGGAGTTGGACATGGCTGAACTTCTAAAGCTGCAAGAGTGGTATCATCTTCACTGTCTGATAGTGATACATTATCTCTTTCTTCTATTGTCATAATATCCTCTTCAATGTTGGCATCTTCTGGATGTGCATCCTAATTTTTAAAATTTTTGTAGTCCTCCCTGTACCTTGACAAGAGTCTATGATTATAGTGCACAAAAACTAACTTTTTAGCTCGATCAACATTTAACCTATTCCTTTTCACATTATGAATGTAGGAATAGGTACTCCAACATCTTTCTGCACAAGAAGTATTCACACTTTGAGACAACACTTTCAATGCTAAAGAATATAATTCGGGTGTTGCCCCACCATACAAATGCCACCATGCTAGTGCATCCATGGTTGCTCTGTCATTTACTTCTTGAGTTGTGAAAAAATTCCTTTGCAACTAACAAAATCACTAATTTGTTTTCTTATAACACCAGCTTCAGTTTGATCACAAATCATTTTTTCAATTGCCTCAAGATACCCTTTTTGCACCTCAATGTCAAAATGAGGTTTTATTCTTCTCACACCACCTGGGGTAGATTTTGACGACCAATAATTTGTGTAGTACTTAGGAACAAGAATATAGGCTAAAGAATGCAAAGGAATGTTCATCTTATCCTATCTTTCCACCACAAATTGATGTATCAAATCATAAACAATAGGATCATTTGAAAAAGTATCCTTAATGTTCCCTAACATAGTATCCATCAACTCATAAACCTCTCCAATCACAGCCTTATCAGAATCTGAAAATCTAAGCATCTTATAAATGCGTTTTGTAATGGTGAGGACTCTTTTTGCTTTCCTCCAAAAATCATCATCTATAATGGTTTGGTGGACAATGTCATGCTGATGAGGAGATGGTGTACTTTTTCTCAAATTTTCCCATTGTTTGCTTAGAGCCATGGACAACAAAGCAGGTCTGACTTTAACAAGGCATTGTAAAACAATGAAATGGTACCCAAACCTAGTCTTCTTTGTTTTGAGAAGATCCAGACCAAAAAGTGTTTTGAACAAGTATTGACAAGAGCTATGGTTTTTTATGTATTTTACCACTTCTTTACCCTTCTTATATGATTCATCAACAAATAAAAAAGTTGGATCCTCACATTAGGCTATGTCTTTCATCAAGAGATTCAAAGTATGTGCTAAGTAACCTGACCAGAATATATGGGAATACTTGCGCTGAATTATTGCTCTAACTGCCTTGCAATTAGTGGCATTGTCAGTAACTACTTGGACCACATTTGAGGGTCCAACAAATTCAGTTGCTTTAAACAACAAATCAGCACTATTTGTTGCATTTTTCTCCTTTGAAGAAACATCATGTCCATTAATAAAAATGGCCTTACCACCAAAAACAGCCATCATGTTAATCCAAGTTTGATTCTTTAAGTTTAACCAACCATCAAAAACAATGGAAACTCCATGTATGCTCCAATCTTGCATTAAAGGGTTAAGGGATTGTTGAACCTTGCTTTGTTGTTTGTCCAACAAGCTGGTCCTCACTTTCTCATAATTAGGAGACTTGTACCCTTTTGGAGCATTATTAATAGTAGTAACCATATATATGCACCATGGAGACCTCATAACATTAAAAACAATGCCATTGCTATAAAGACATCTAGCAATCGTTTGGTCCACTTCTTCTTTGTTTCTTACATGAAACATGTTGTCAATTGAAACTTTGACTAAGCGTGGCACATCAGAGGACCTAACAATTTGAGATTGTACCTGTGATGTTGAAGTGGACCTAGGAAATTTTCTAGCCTTGGCATTTCCTAGAAATAGCCGTTGTGCATTTAGTTCCTCTTGTTTTAACAACTCCCTCTCAGTCTTCTTCACCTTTGGACATAGTTGTATACCTTGAGCTTGTTGGCCTGGTAATTTGCCTATTAAGTGTGCACAGACTCGGGAATAAGAACCAGTATAAGCCTTCAATTTGCAACCAAAATTGCATATAAATTTTGTAGAGCCACCTCCACCTTTGGAATTAGGCTATTCATTAGAAATTTTTGTGACATATTTCCAAAGTGGAGTAGCAGTTGGCTCATCAACATCCTCATCTTCCACAACTTCTTGAGAGTTAATGCTTTGGCTTAAATCCATTCAAAATCTGTAGTGTGAAATCATTCAAGTATACAACAGATTAGAAAAAATAACTAACAGAAAATAAATAGAAATGGAAACCAATAGAGAAAATTATGAATGTACATGAAACAGTGTGTGCCTTAGAAGCCAAAATCAACTTGCTTGAACTCCTCAAGCTCTGGTTATACATTTGTCTATACAACTTTAACGCCACTTTGAAGAATGAGATGGATGTTGATAATTATATAGAGTTGGTGGGAGGAAGGATTAGAGAGATTTTTTTTTTGAGATACACCTACTGGTTATTGAGAATAGAAAAATACACCATCTAACAAAATAATAAAAAAAAAATACCAAAGGTCTCCTCACTGTGCAGCTGATAGCTTGTCATGCATTAAATGCTAGTGCATGCGTGTCATCTTGGTATGGCGGATAAATTAAAGAGTAGAAGAAGATCAAAAGTCTTGTAGAAGAAATCATTTTATTTGTACATTGGGAGTAGCATGACCAAAAGTGTAGCACAAGTTTGGTAATCATTAGCCCAAAAAAAATTAGTTTGGTTTTAAAAAATAGTTTGGTTATTGAAAAATAGTTTGGTTTCATGTTTATCTTGGCACAAGGTTATTGGTGATGTGGAATGCTTCTAATGCTTCCATTTTTTTTTTCCATTTACAGTAAGATAAAATTCAAAATTTATTATTTTTAATAATTTCAACAATATTACTGTGTTTTAATTTCGTTTTAATTTTTATATTGTTGTAGAGATGTGTTCATAGTAAAGGCAGCAGTGGTGGTAGTAAAGATGAAAGGATAGCAGTTATGGTGATAATGATGGTGTTGTTGGTGGTCATTAGTAGTAGTGGAAGTAGAGTGGTAGTGGTGGTAGTGGGATAGCAGTTGTGGTGGTAACAATAGTGTTGATGGTGGAATGGTGGTGTAGTGGAGGTAGATTGGTGGTGGAGGTGGTGGTGGGGGTAGAGGTGGAGGGATAGCAGTTATGGTGGTAACAATAGTGTTGATAGTGGAAGGGTGGTGTAGTGGAGAGGTAGAGTAGTGGGGGTGGGGGTGAAGTGATGGCGATTGTAGTGGTAAAGGTAGTGTTGTTGATGGAAGGGTGGTGTAGTGGTTGTGGTGGGGGTGGAGGTGGAGGGATAATGGTTATAGTGATAACGATAGTGTTGTTGGTGGAAGGGTGGTGCAGTGGAGGTAGAGTGGTGGTGGTAGAGGTGGAAACATAGGGATAACAGTTGTAGTGGTAAGGATAGTGTTGTTGGTAGAAGGGTGTTGTAGTGGAGGTAGAGTAGTGATGGTTGCAGTGGAAAGATAGCGGTTGTGTTGGTAATGATAGTGTTGGTGGTGGTAGAGTAGTAGTGCTGGCGATGGTAAGACAGCGGTTTTGATTTTTTATTTGTCTTTTTTGGACCTTTTTCAAATATATATATATTCTAATTTGTCTAGTCGAGTAGAATATAAAAGTCTTGATTTTTTAAAAAATTAAAAAAAAAAAAAAAAGTCATTTGCATATAAAAAAAAATTACTCCCAAATATCCACTAAATTTGGATTGCTTAGGTGCAATTGTTTGGTTATCTATGGGTTTATTTGGTTTGTATCTCAAGATATAATTTTTGAGAAAAATTTCTAAAATTTTGTTTGATTCAAATTTTTTGCAAAAAAGTTCCAAAATCATTTTCTCTCTCCTACACATCAATCAATCACTTTTTCTCTCTCCTCTCTCCTTTTCAACAACTTTTTCTTTCACACACATCTATTCAACTATAACAAAAGGGAGCTGTTAAGATGTGCACCTCAATAAGATGTGCACATCATATACACATTTATTTTAAGCCATTAGATTTTTACAAATGAATCTCAGCCACTGAATAATTTGATTATGAATATTGGCAACCCCTTCAACCGGTTACCTTTTTTTTTCAAAATTTTTCAGTTTTTTTCCCTAACCCCTCTGTTTTTGAGACAGCACGCAGACCGTCCTCTTCGCCCTCGAAGACCATCTCTCGAAGGCCATCCCTGCGAAGACGACCCACCCTCGACTTCGCCTGAAGGTATGTCTCTCTCTCTCTCTCTCTCTGCAACTTTTTTCTCTTCCCCTTTGTCCATGTCCATTGTATGAAACCCTAGACCGCAATCCCTTTCTTTGAAACTGTGAGTTCACGTTTGTGAACTCACTGGGTTTGTATTAGGTTTAGATTTTTTATGTTTGTTTGCTTTGGTTGTTGTTTTGATTCCCTTCTTCGAAATCCTCTTTTGTTAACCCCCATTTCCTGTATCGATTCTTGCTGACACAACCTTATCAGTATTTTGGAGAGGTTAGCTAAAAGGTTAAATATATTGTTATTTGATTTTCTATAACTTTTTATTTATTTATTATGTATTATGAATCGTTTGTCATAATACATTATTTTTGAAAAATTTGATTTTATGTCAATCAGGCTTGAATTTGAACTTTGCATTTAGGGCCTAGGAGGTCTTTGTGCTTAAGTGTGCCTCACACTTTTACTAACATTGATTTGAACTCGTAGTAGATTCACTAGTAGCCTTGCTCCTCAAATTAATTATGTCTTGTTACTCATGCAACAAATCATAAAAAGTTGGTGAACTCTCTCAATTTCCCTTGCATCATTGTCTCCAATCAAAATAGAACTCCAATACACTAATTTTTTTACCTTGAATCAAGTACAACAACATTTCTTGTAATATCATGTATATAAAATTTTTTTTGAAAATTTATCTCAAAACACAAACCAAACACACCTTATGTTTTTCAAAAAAAATTGAGCCCTTGTTTGGTTTGAGTTTCAAGATGTGTTTTCAAAGAAATTTTCAAAAAAATGTGTTTGGTTTGGTTATTTTGAAAAAATTGGTTTGGTTTGAAATGAATACAATTACTGTTGTTGCATTTATGAAGGTTGTGCAACAATATTATTTATTTTATTTTTATTTTTATTTTGTTCTGTGTTTAGAATAAAAAAATAATTTTTGTACAAAATTGGAATATGATAGTAAATTGAAGATGCTGGACTGTTTGGCTAACCAACTATAAAAGTAATATGAGAGACTAAATGGTGGTTTGGAATGTTCTAAATAAGTGTAATTTTTAACTTTTTATAATAAAAAAATGTGTAGAAAAGTAAAGAGGATATGTTGATTGATGTGATCCAAATATTTTTTTAATGCATGCCAAACACCTATTAAATGCCACATAATTCACTAGTGGGCGGAAATAATCATTTGACCCCAGTAACTTTGAAGCTATATATGATAATTTATGTACAAATGATAAAAATAATTTAACTTGATTTTTTATTTCATTAAAAAAAATTGTATCATATGTGATGATATTTTAATGTAGTATAACAAAATAGTACTATAATTATAATTAAAACATTATTCATATATAAATCATATAAAAAAAACACTACAATTATTTTTGTAAATATAAATTATATTTTGAGAGTTTTGTTTTAAAATGAATAGTAATCTTTGATCTTTTTCTTTTCATCAAATTTGAGTAAAAAAATAGTTAAAAATTTGATTTGATATAAAATACTTCAATAATTAGAGACTACACGTGTTTTTAATATAAATAAAAACAAAAATATGTTGAAAAAACAAGCACTCTATAATTATTTATTTAGATTAAAAAAACACTCTTTTTATTTAGATTAAACATAATTATTCAGTCTCTCTCCCACTAAACATAATTATTTAATCTATCTCTCCCTCTTTCTCTCTCTTTTTCTGCTGACTCTCTTCATCTCTTGTCTCCCACTCATTCTCTCTCTATCTGCCCCCACTCATTCTCTTTCTACCTATTATCTCTTCCCCACTTGCTTAGTCTTTATCTCTATATCTTCCCCACTCATTCTCTCATTCTCTCTCTCTCTCTCTCTCTCTCTCTCTCTCTAGCGTCTCTCATTTCTCAATAAATACTATATCTCCTCTCAGAGCTCAAATAACAAACCTTTTATTTCCTTTGTTCGATCTTCCTCTTCAATGGTGGTGGACAGTCGCGGAGCGGAGGCAGCGATGAGTCCCTTCTTTCTCATTCACGCTTTCTCTTGTTTTTTTTCACTCTATTTTCTCTGAAATTTGTGATTTGATTTTGGTAAATCATAAGAAATCAACACCCATTTCAAAAGTTTTTCAAAACTATAAAAAATTAACACTCATTTCCCATTAAGGACTTAAATCCATTTCAAAACCCATTTTATGAAATCAAAACCATATTATATAGATACATATATATACGTTATATGTAACGCCCCCAATTTTCATACCCAAATGATACTACAATAATCATGGTTCTTTAAAGTAAAACTGAAAATAAATCTTCACACTTGCAATACATGATACAAATAATCCTCGTGCGATAATACATTCATCTCAAATCAAGATGACATAAACAAATAAGTACCCTCATGGGTTTACAAGTTTCCAAGGCTTAGGCCTGGTTACACAAATCAGTTATTCAAGCCATACAAATATAGCCCTTGGCTTACAAAACCGAGTCACACAAAGTGAGAGCATTGTACTCCCAACACACACATTTCCACACCCTCAGTTGGGTGGAATCACCACATCTTTTCCTGCACAATAATCTCATAGGGTGAGCATAAAGCGCAGTAGGAAATCCTTAACAAAGTATATACATTTTATACAAGTCTTAAGAGATTAATGCACGTGCCATGCCATGTTTTTTTGAAAATAAAACCCATCTTCATCTTTTGAAAACCATCATACTCAATGATGTTATGCAACTTCAACTGTTCAAAATTTATCAATTTGATTCAAGGGGCGGTAAATAGAACTCTTGTAATCCCTAAGTCGGTGTCTGCAAGTAGACTTACACAAGTACTACCAATTTGTCATTTTTACCGGTATTAACCGGAAGGCTCGACACCTATCCACGCGACTTTCTGGTCTTTCATCAAGGACACTTAGGCCAACTTAAACAATTCCATCTACACCACCTATCAAGACTTACCACCGTATTTACCCCAAAACCATTTCATGAAAACCCATTTCCCAACATTCTTTTCTCAATGCAAATTTCCAAAGCTTAGTATAGTCCAATGAATTGAAATACCAATGTATGATTAATAATGCAATGCAACATTTCTTCCATATTCCATTATTCCACACAATATACCATTGTGACTGAAATTCCGAATCCTCTTTTCAACACAATTCCACAAGATGAATATATATATACTTTTATATCCAATTTATCCAAGAGAATGACATAATTTCCACTTTCAAGCAACCTCAACAATTTACTCAATTCAATACTAAATCAACATTTCTTTGTTTTAGAATAACAATTTCCAAAACACCCATTTATTTGGCACACAAATAAATATGACAACATCTTTCAAGAATTTTGAACATCTTTTAAAAACCCTCAAATTTCTAGGTTTTCTCACCAAAACCATTCATCTTCAAATGTTTGAGAAAATCTCACCAAAAACATCTTTCCTCAATCAACATAGTTCAAAGCCCTCAATTTTTATTTAAAAGGAACAAGAAAGTAAACCCACTTTTAAAATCACCCATCTTTTTGGTTCAACAATCAATTTTCAAAACAATATAAAGGATGATTTTGAAAATCATCTAAACCTTGCAAAAACATATATATAACTCAAAGAAATTCCCTGCCTCAAGTTTAAAGAAGATATGAGTTGAAGATCCCAAAATCAATGATGATGAAACTCGATCTCCATCGCACACAGCGTAGCTCTCGCCTAGACAACCAACTTTGATGAAGAACTTGGATCTAAATCCCAATGGATTTGGAGAAATCAAAGATCTTGTGAGGTTTTTGGTAGGAAATGTAGAGAGAAGGAAGAGGAAATGTTTCTAGAGAGAGAGATATATACAAAAAGTGACATTCAATCAGCCCAAAGAGAGAAAAAAAGAGCAAAATCTAGATCTACCTAACTTCCCGCACGTGCAGAGCCTATTCCTGCACGTGCGGCCCTCATCCCTACCTCTTTCCCCCGTACCTCACCTCGCACCTACCTTTTTAGCAGAATGTTACACCCTTTGCCCCTGTTTCCCGCACGTGCGGCTTAGCCTCCCACATGTGCGGCCCCTCTCCCATAAGTACGGCCTAAGGCCCCACACGTGCGGCCCTGGCCCCCAGCCCAGAATTCCCTCAGTTCAACTCCCGACACACCAGACCTGACTCCGCACCCTCCAAGACAAGTGAAACTCAACACCGGAGCAAACAAGAACAAGAATTTTAAGGAAGATTCCCTAACACAACAAACTCAAATGATTAACAAGACTCCAAGTCTAAATCGTCACTCGAACAAGGGTAAACACAAGGGTAACAAAGAGGAATAAAGAATGCACGACGAAACCGGTCGTCACATTATAAATGAAATAAAATAACAGAGAGCAATAAAGAAGAGAGAGACAGAGAGAGATGCGAAAATCAAGAGACAGAGACCGAGAGATAGAGAAAACGAGAAGAAGATCGAGGGAGAGAGAGAGGAAGAAGATTTATCGATAGGAAGAAGAAGATTAAGAGATCGACAGAGAGAAGAAGACAGATCGAGATGGCGAGCGTGATTGTTTCCTTCTCTACCAGATTCTCTTCCTTCTCTATTGTAAGTTTATCATATTTTGAGTTTTATTTATTACTTTTGAGTTGTTTTATTTCCATCAACAATCCTATCTTGGATAGCATCGTGTTTCTCTCTCTACAGAAACGCGATTCTTATACGTTTCTTTCTAAGAAACGCGGAATTGCGTTTCTTATGAAGATTCGTCACCTGGTTGCACAATTCCTACAACTAAGCTCAGAAGGAAATGGATCAATGTGAACCAAATCCTCTTTAGAAACCGGAGCAGTAAGAGGAAGAAGCTAAAAGTAAGCTAGAAGTTCCAGGAAGGCAACATGGCAAAAGACATAAAGGTGGCGGCAAATAGGATTGTAACAGTGATAGCCTTTCTAAGTATGACTGTAACCCAAAAAGACACATAGAACAGACTGGGCACTGAGTTTTGTCATATCTTTTCGAGGAAGAAGGACAAAACATGTAGACCCAAAAACATGAAGGAGAGAATAATTAGAGAGTTGGGAAAATAGAGCCTCATAAGGAGAACGACCAAAAAGTAGGAGGTAGGCATACAGTTGAGAAGAAAAGCAGCTGTAAAAATGGTTTCTCCCCAACAAGGAGCCGGAACAATGGCAAAAAGAATTAGAGATCTAGCTGTCTCAAGGAGATGACGTATTTATGCTTAACGCAACTATTTTAGGCAGGTGTATCAGTACAGGAAGTTTGGTGAATAGTACCCAAATTGGCCAAATACTCACAGAACTCAGTTTTAAAATACTCCTCACCTAAGTCAGACCGTAACAATTTAATAGTAGACCCAAATTGTGTAATGATCAGAAACTGAAAGTTACGGTATATTTGGTAGAAGTCAGATTTATGAATCATATGATAAACCCAAGTATTGCGGGTGCAATCATCGACAAAAGACACATAGTATGCAGAACCCCTTTTAGTGAGAACTGGAGAGGGTCTCCAAACATCAGTTTGTACAAAACAAAATGGAGAAACAGAAATAGAATTACTTTTCTTAAATGGTAAAGCTGATATTTGGCAAGTTTACACTCCCAACATTCATCAATTTGATTAGGAGAACTTTACCTAACAATCCTGACTGAGCTAAAAATAGTAAGCGGTCAACAGACAAATGACCTAAGCGAGAATGCCATAAATAAAACTGACTCAACTGAGAACCTAATTGAAACAAGAAAAGGGAGATGCAAGCTTTCCATCATATAGAGATCTCCAACTCTACGGCCGATCCCAATCTACATCATAGACACCAGATCTTGCACACAACAAACAAAAGAGAAAAAGACAACATCAAAACCAGAAACATCAAGTTGACTGATAGATAATAAACTAACAGTTATCTGAGGAACATAAAGAACAGAGGGAATAGTAACAACAGACATGGCAGAGGGTAAGACAAAACCAATAGATAAAACAGACATGCCAGACCCATTAACAGTATTAATAATAATATGAACAGGTGAGAGAATACAGTTTTGAAGTAAGGAAAGGTGTAGAGTCATATGATGAGAAGCACTAGAATAAAAAAGCCAAACAGAAGAAGGGATACTTGAAAAGCATCCAAGGAAACTTGAATGAAGAGAGATAAGAGCAGAGGCCAATGGAGATGGCTGAGAAATGGACATAATATATTGAAGTTGAGCAATCTGAGCACTCAAGAAAGCCAAGCAAGGATTGGAAGCCAAAGCAGATGTAGTATAAGCGGCAGGAGGCCGGAAAGTACTCGAAGTAGGACCACAGAACTATGTCAGAGGTGGCTGAGAGGACAAAGCAGACTAATGTCCCTTCTTGGGTCAATTGTACTTCCAATGACCCCTCTGATGGCAAAAAGCACACTCATCTAGACCAAATAGTCTTTTCTTGGGCTTTGCAGTGGCATGAAGCTGATGAGAAGGTGTGGCAGATAATAGATGACGCTTAGTAGGAGCCAAAAAGACAAAAGGATGTAGAGTCTGCGTCTTAAGATGGGTTTCCTTAGAGAGGAGCTCACGAACAATAGCATTCATAGAGGGAAAAGGAGATCGATGATGGATGCCACCACGAATAGCCTCATACTGAGGAGAGAGGGCTGTTAAAAACTGCACTGAACGACCCTACTCTTGAAACTCAATATAAGGGTCGGTCCAATATCTTGAGACTAGGTGGTTCCATAAGAGCCAACTGATCTTAGAGACCTGTCATCTCAATATAGAAGTCCTGAATAAACTGACCCGTTGACGAGCACTCTGAATAGTTGTTTCCAATTCATACCGCTTAGCAAAGTTAGACTGTTGATAAACACTTTGTAAATAATCTCGCACCTCCTTGGCAGTACTATATTTGGAAAACATCATTCCAATATGGTCATCCACAGAATTATGAAACCAAGTCAGAACTTCGGCATTATCATAATCCCAAGTGTCACATGAAGGTAGATATCCTTCTACTTTTGGATCCGATAGACGAGGAACAAAACCAGAAACATAGCCCCATCTTTTCGAACCAAAAAGAAATCTCTTCATAACACTCACCCAATAGACATAATTGGTACCAGTGAGTTTGCATTTAATGGCTTGGATTTTGGTGTCTAACATTGTAATAAAACAAGGTTTATAGAATTTATGGGTCAAAAGTGTAATAAATTAAGAGTTGAAGGCCTAAAATGTAATAAATCAAATAGAATAATAGTAGATGGTCAATGACAGTGAGAGGGAGAGCAATATACCAGCCAAATGAGTTAACAAAAGTCATGAAGCATTGATGTGAAGGAACTAGATGGGTCACGAACAGGAAGAGAGGTCACAGTGAATCAGAGACCAAAATCAATGGCAAGAAAAATCAGAGATCAAAATCGACTTCAACTTTTAGATTCTAAATTAAAGTCGTGAAGCAAATCAGATTCGAGTTAACTAGTCGTGAATTTGATCGAACCAAAATGAGTCAATCAAATTAGGAGAGGGATGAAGCAGGCAACTAGGTCTCGAACCAGACGGGTGAAGTAGATGACAAACTAGAGAGAAAGGGATCTTCACAAAAATCAAAGGCCTTCAAACGTTGAAATTCGAACAGCAAGACCATCGACTAGAGTATAAAGATAAGTCTCGAACTAGACACCAGATGGGTTACGAACTAGACTCGTGACTTTTGAGATAGGTCGCGATTTCAAAGATGCGAACAAGGGTCACGATTTTGGCCAAGTCAGAAGCTGATTGCAACTCTGATAAGCACAACTTTAGAGAATCAGAAAGAGGTTAGCAAATACAGCTAGGCTTTTCTCACATGACTTTGATACCATGTAAGTTTTCTGAAAGAATTCATATGTTTTTATTGTCTATTTACAAAGTACACAATTGTTTATACTAAGACAAAGATTAGAAAAAGGAAATAGAATTTCTATACAATCAAAGGGATATCAAACATGCCTAATATAAATATATACATAATATATACTAATATACAGAATAGATATGAATATATTCTCAAAAAAAAAAAACCTAGGGTTTAACCCCTGTAATAAATCAAATCTTAACTTTTTAGTTGTTTCAATTTAAACCCTCAGCTTTTAAAATAATATCAATTCTAACCATATGTTAATTATAACTAACGAAACACGAGCAATTTAGACAATTTAATCTCTTTTTGTCAATGGTGTTGGATGGCAGCAGTGGTTATTGACTAGGAAGGAAATAAAAAGGGTGGCAATGAGTTGGGAAAATAGAGAAATAGTGGTGGGGGAAAATGAATCGAGTAATAGCAATGGGTTGGAGAAGAGAAGGGATGGTGATGGACAACAGTAAAAGTGGGAAGTGGCTATCAATAGTAATGAAGGGGAAAAAAAAGTGGTTAAATTGTCTAGATTATCCCTCTCCGTTAGTTATAACTAATTGATACAAACATGTGATTAGAATTGATACCATTTTAAATGTTAAGGGTTTAAATTGAAACAATTAAAATGTTAGGGTTTGATTTGTTAACGAGGTCAAACCTTGGGACTTTTTAATAATTTCCCCATATAATTATAGAAAAACAAATATCTTGGGAGAATAAAACACTAAATAATATATAATCCTTAAAACTGCAGAAGTAAGGTTTTTAAAAATATATATATATATATATATATATATATATATTTATCAATACTTAATGCAAATAAAAAGCAGAGTGGAGTTAAAATATATATAACAAAAAATATATCATTGAGTCTGTTATTAAATTCTCAAATCAAATTTACCCTTAAATATCATTCTTGTAGTTGTGTGATATGTTTTACATATTGTATTCACTCGCAATTTAAGTTTTAAAAATTTTATTTACAACTTTCAAGTTCTCAAATAGCATAATAGAAAATTTTAAATCTTAACAATGTAAGAAAGCATAAATCAACAACACAAGATACTTAATACCATAAAAGTAGATATTTCTCAAAATGGCAAACAAAAATAAAATAAAAGTATCCTTTTTCTCATCTCTAATGAAATTTTTTGATAATAGTAATTTATATAAAATAAATTCAATTATTTTCTTCAAATTTGCTAAAGGAATTAGAAAAATATCAGAAAAATAAAAAAGACAAAAAGAAATATTGCAAATCAGTGGGATGTTTCCCAAAATTATAGTTGAGAATTGAAAAGACAAAAAAAAAAATGCAAAAAACATGGTATCATGAATTAACAAGAAAAAATACTCTTCCCGTCCACTTCTTCTTCCCCTTCCCCTCCCTTTATGACTTCGGCAGCCCTCTCTCTTACCCTCCAGCCACATTGTCCCACCACTACAACCCCTCCACGTCCCTTTTTCGAGGCCAAGCTACCACTGCCATTGCCTTCTACCTTACCCAACAACTGACACCCCTCCCATACTATTTGCCACCCTTACCGGCAATGCCTCACGTCCCTTCTCCATCTTCTTATTATTCACACTCCCTCTGTGAATATATGACTAGGGTGTATAGTCCTCCCCCACCCCGCACCGCCATAACCATCCTTTGACTACCCCCTTCCACCACACCCAAACCTCCTCCACCTAAAATTTGGATTAAATCTAAAATCCCCAAATCAAAACCCAAAAATACAAAGAGAGAGAGAGAGAGAGAGAGAGAGAGAGAAACTTGGTCTTATGGTTGCTACGATGTTGCAATCTAGTCATGATGGTGGGAGACAAAGGTTGAGAAGGGTTATAGTGGTAACAAAGAGAAGGAACTACAAGGAAGAGATCAAGTGGGGGAGGTGAGGCAAAGGGTGAGGGTGTTGGAGGTTGGGGGGTTTCCAAGAGGTCATGGGGTTGTTGGGAGGTCGAGGTAGGGCTTGGGTGACAAAATGAGGGTGTGGAGGACTAGAAAGAGTGGGAAGGGGTGTTGTCGCGACCCCCTGGGAGAATGTGCCGACAAGTGGTTTCAAAGAGAAGAGGATAGTAGAAAAGAGAAAGGAGTGGAAGGAAAGGAAGAGAGGATAGAGAAAAAAATGAAGGATAAAGTTAGAACATGAAAAGTTTTGTGACTAGAAAGTTAAATTTCTTATTAACAATGTGAGGTATAAATACAGATTACAAGAGAGAGCCTTATATGGCTGGATCTTTATCTATGGAAAAAGGATATCTTTCTATGGAATAACAATCAACTAATTCCTAATTATCTGCTATCTATTTACAGAAGAATATTCATCAAAAATAAAAAATCAATAGATGCCAGAGGATCCGTAATACACCCCCTCAAGTTGGAGCATATATGTCAATAATGCCCAACTTGTTGACTGAATGGTAAAATTGAGCAGCACCAAGAGTTGTGGTAAAAACGTCTATTGGTTGATTGGCGGTAGAAATATGTTGTAAACAGAACAGACCTTACTGCAATTTATCCCTGACCAAATGACAAAATATCTCGATGTGTTTAGTGCGTTCATGAAATACCAGATTGTTTACGATATGTATCTCAGCCTTATTGTCACAATACATCATTGTCTGCAGAGGGCTGGAAATATTTAGATCCTTTAGTACATAATGGATCCAAGTAATTTCACGACAAGTGTTAGCCATGGATCGGTACTCTGCTTCTGAAAAAGAACATGAAACAGTTGTTTGGTTCTTGGATTTCCATGAGATAAGTGAGGCACCCAAGAATATGCCATAACCAATAATGGAGCGTCTGGTGTCTTTCCAACGTGCCCAATCAAAGTCACAAAAGGTCTTCAGCTGAAGACAAATGGTTGCAGGAAAAAATAAACCTTGACCAAGAGCCCGTTTGACATACCTACCTATACGATGGGCTGCATGAAAATGAGATTGAGTAGGCTTGTCGAGGAATTAACTGAGAGTGTTGACTGCATATGTAATATCCGACCGTGTAATAGTTAAGTCTATCAAACGTCCAATCAATTGGCGATATGGTGTAGCATCAACAAGAAGAATACCATCAGAAGAATCGAGTGTGTGATTTTGTTCCATCAAAAAATCTGTTGGTTTAGTGCCGATTAAACTTGCATCACTAAGAATGTCCAAAACATATTTTCGTTGAGAGAGGAAAATTCCTTTCTTTAAGTGAGCAACTTCAATGCCCAAGAAGTATTTTAGTGGGCCCAGATCCTTGAGTTTAAAATGGGAATGCAAGTAGTTCTTCAGGAGTTGAATAGTAGATAAGTCATTTCCAGCAATAATAGCATCATTGACATAGATAAGTATGGCTGTGAAAGAAGTGCCCTCGGTTTTGATGAACAAAGAGTAATTAGTTTTTGGATTGAGTGAAGCCAGTTTCAAAGAGAGCTTCAAAGAACTTTAAAAACCATTGTCGAGATGCTTGTTTTAAGCCATAAAGAGATTTATTGAGGCGACAGACCTGAGTATCCCTCGTTTGACCAAAACCAAGAATAAGGACATGTAGACCTCTTCAATAAGATCACCATGTAAAAATGCATTATTCACATCAAGATGATGAAGATGCCAGTTATTGATGGAGGCAAGACTAAGCAGGAGGCGAACAGTAACCAACTTTGCAACTGGGGCAAAAATATCAGTGTAGTCAAGATCTCATTGCTGATTGTAGCCTTTTGCAATGAGACGGGCTTTGTAGTGTTCAATTGAGCCATCTGGCTAGTATTTGATGCGATAAACCCATTTACATCCAATGGGCTTTTTTCCAAGTGGAAGGCAGTGATAGTCCAAGTGTTGTTAGTTTTAAATGCCATTTTTTCAGCCTGCATGGCTTCCCGCCACTTAGGATCATGTACAGCCTGATGATAAAACTGGGGATAAATGGAAGTTGTTAGATAACTAACAAAAGCTGTATGGGAAGCAGATAAATGAGCATATGATAAAGAACTTATAAGAGGATAAGGAGTGTGTACCTTGGTGACCATTGCCTAATCAGAAGATGAGGATGAGTGAGACGGTAAGCTTGTGCTAATTAAATAATCCTGCAAATAGGCTGGTTGTTTAGTGGGTCGAGAGGACCTAGCAAGAATGGGAACAGGTGGATGGATATTGGTGATGGATGAGGGAACAGGTGCATCCAGAAGAGGTGGCGAAGAGGTAGGTGCATTGGACTGGGATGAAGGAGGTATTGCTGGCTTAAGCCCAGTAAAGGGTACTGGCTCAAGCCCGATTGGGTATAGTGGTTCAAGCCCTGTGGAAGTAAGCAGGACCAATAAGAGCAGAGACGCAGTAGGCGATGGAGTAGCATAAGGAAACGTATTTTCATGGAAAATAATGTCTCGAGAGATAAAAATAGTGTGAGTAGTAAGGTCAAAGACATGATAAGCCTTTTGGCCAAAAGGATACCCCAAGAAAATGCATCATTTTGCTTGAGCATCAAATTTTGTGCAGGAATAGACAAGTGTTGATGCAAAAAAGAGGTAACCAAAAATCCTAAGATGGGCTTATACTGGAGTTTTGTGATAAAGTTTCTCATTGGGAGACTGTCCAGACAACAAAGGACTTGGTGTTCGATTAATGAGGTAAGTGGCAGTTTAGAGTGCTTCTCCCCAAAATTGTTTTGGCAAAGATGCCTGGAATAAAAGAGCCCTAGCAACGTTCAACAAGTGGCGATGTTTACGCTCAACTACACCGTTTTGTTGAGGGGTATCAATGCAACTAGTTTGGTGAACAATGCCTTAGAGAGAATAAAATTGAGGCATATCAAATTCTAGACCATTATCACTTCGAAGAATTTTAACTTTTGTGTCAAATTGAGTCGCAACAAAGTGAATAAAGGTCTGAAGATGTGTGCGAGTTTCAAATTTTTGTCGCATTAAGTAAACCCAAGTGCAACGTGTGAAGTCATTAACAATAGTGAGAAAATAATACGCCCCAGTAAGTGATGCAATGCGATAAACACCCCAAATATCAACATGTGAAAGCTGGAAATGGGCAATAGTGGAAATATTACTTAATGGATATGAGGTACGACATTGTTTTGCCAAGGGACAAACCAAACATAAGGAATTTTTAGAAATAACAACATTAGAAACAGAAGAGAGTGAATTTAAAATTTTATTTGATGGGTATCCCAAACGCTTATGCCAAAGAAGGAAGTCGGTTGTAGCGACTAATGATACGGATGGTGATGGTAAAGGATGATCAAGGTAATACAAGCCATCACGTAATCTACTCATCTCAATCATCTGCCTCAAACTGTGGTCCTGAATAACACAAGAATTAAAGGAAAATTTGAGAAAGCAATGACTGTCAGTAATCAATTTGCTAATAGAGATGAGATTATAGTGAAACGAAGGTACACATATCACATTTTTAATGAATAAACGTGATGATAAACGAATGGTGCTAATGTGAGAAACAGACTTAACTGAGCCATCAGGTAATGTGACTGGATGTGATTGAATGAGAAAAGATGTGGAAAATAAAGATAGAGAATTTACCATGTGATCACTAGCACCCATATCAAATATCCAACGGGGTTGCGAAGAAGTGAGGCAAAAGGAGTTACCTGACAAGTGAGAAGTAGAAACCTGGCTACCTACTAGCATGGGCGGTGTTATGAGAGATAGGAGTTCGCGGTTTTAATCAGGAGTAAATGTGAAACTAGGCGTACTGGACTCAAGTGCGTCGAAGCCAATGGTGGCAGAAAGGGCAGCATATACAGCTGCAACAACATGAACAAGTAGAACAGCAACATATGGAGCTGCTGCAGAATTTTCCCGAGCTCTAGGTGGATGTGGTGGTGTAGACACCCCATTTTTGACCGACCTTAAGACTCAAACGTCATCGTTTGAGCGCTCGATGATTGCGCATGTTGTGCTCGTTTCAAGGTTTTGGAGTTCTTGGCTGAGAGCCTCACCTTCGAACCTCGGGACTCTCTGTACTTTGACTCAGTCTACAGAGTAAGTCCTGTTTTCTCTTCCCGGAGGAAGGTAGAGGTCTTGTAGACCATCTCTCAGTGGTCGTAGACTACTTTCCGTGGTCGTAGGCCACTGTTCCCGTTTGGAGGCTAGTTTTCGATTTTCGGAGTCGTCAGCCGTCCGCCTCGGCTCGGGACTGCTTAACATTCTCCGTTTAGCACGATTTTTGAAAAACACCTTGTTTCCTCTATCTAGAGGGACACTGTGGTCCGGGAGACCACTTTTGTGGTCATACGCCATTTTCTGTGCTCAACAGCCAGTTTTCGAGGCACCAGGCCGTGCGCTTTGCCTTCCGAACTCTCGTTTTGCATCCGTGTTGGTTCATTTTTGGCATGAACCTTGTTTTCCTTGTTTGGGAGGTGGTACAAGGGTGGGAGACCACCTTTTCTCGTTGGAGACCCATTTTCCCTGCCAGTCGGTTTTCTTGTTGGGAAACTGGTTTTCTTGATCTTTGGGCCACATTTACTGGTTTTTCACCCCACCAATGGCTTGCTTTCAGTGTGGAGACCACCAATACCCTTGGCCGACCAATTTTTATCTGGGAGACCACTTGCCCTGGTCGGCCGACCAGGGAAAGTGGTCGGCCGACCAGGGAAAGTGGTCGGCCGACCACCTTTTCTGGTCGGCTGGTTTCCTCCTGTTTTGTCAGATTGTGTGTATGCCAGTTGTGCCAGCTAGAAGGCACAGACTGTATCCTCCATACACGTGTATGGAGGATTTGCATCCAAGCTTTTAGATTCTTGAGGAAGCTTTAGCTTCAAACCTCTATAAGAGAGACCCTCCCTCTCTTTTGCACAGGTTCTGAAAATTTGCTAAGGCAAAAATATATATCTCTCTTTATATCTCTACATTTTGGGTTCAAAAGTGTGTTGTTCTTGACCTATTGCACCACACCTCATAGCCATACACCTCCACCATTGATCTGAGGTTCTTAGAGGGTATTTTCAGAGGTTGAAGAGTTGGTTTTTGGTCCCAAAACTTGCTTGTTTTGCTGAGCTTCAAGGGTAACTCCTTTTCCCTCTTTTTAAGCTCTATCTTGATCATTCTCTTAGCCATACTTGCATGCATATTTAGGCTTTGTTGTCAACTAAAAAAAGGTTCATATTTAAGTATTTTTCATGTTTGTTTAAGGCTCTTTTGGTGTTGAGGGTCATCAACCCTCTTACATGCCCTATTTAGCCTTATTTTGTGCCATGCCATGAGACCTTTGTGTTGATCTTTGCTTGGCCTTTTAGACACTGAAATCCAACGGATTTTTAGTGGTTGGAATGTGGTTTTGAGGGATTAAATCAGAGAGGGGAGACCCTCTCTCTTTTGGCCTTGTTTGTTTGCATTTTTGGCCTTTCAAAGGAGCACATACTCTCATACTTCTAAGGCTTGGTTCAGGCCCTTTTTGGTAACTTTTGGGACCTGCCTAGACTCCTTCTATAGCTGGTTTGGTCACCTTGTGTTTGCCTCTTGCATGTGTAGAATAATCCCTTTCATGGCTTATCAAAGTAGCACCTCATTTTTGCATGTATTGGTCATGTCTCAGTGGGTTTTGGCCATCATTTGGCATGCCATGATTCTGTTTTTGGTTGGTTTGGTAGCCTCTCATATGCTTCATATGCTTGTACTGTAAATCATGTTTACTAGCTTGAAATGCATGATGTTTTGGCCCTCTATTCTAGCATATTTTGGCCTTGATCCAAACTGATTTTGTTCATATTTTGGGCTGCCTTAGCTCTGTTTTGGGGCCTCTTGGTCGAATGATGCTTGCCATGCATGCTTGTAGTGTTATAGCCTTGCTTAGCTTTGAGTTTTTGAGGTCCCTTGCATGCTTAACTTGAGGTATTTGCATGTTTTGGCACTATGTGTGAGCCATTGCATGAGCTTCTTTTTTGTGCCTTTCAAGCCATCATATTAGTTCACTTTTGCCCCTATTCTGGCCTGCATAGGGTCTGTTTGGAGTCGGTTTGGCCATTTGAGCATTGCCTTGCATGCCTATAGTGTAATACACTTCACTAGTTTCGGTGCTTAAGCCATTCAACATGCATTGTGTGAGTTGTTTACATTATTTGGAGTCATTTTGCATGCCATTTCAGAGCTGGAACACATGCCCTTGCACTTCGCATTTCATCATTTCAATGCATTTGGGAAAGTTGTGTTTTATGCCTTAGGCTTGGGGGCATTGCATTGGGCATGTTTGCATGAGTTTTGGAGCCTTGTTTTCATCATCTTTGGCCACTGATTTAGGTGTGGCTGAGGCCCATCCATTTTGGTTTAAGTCCATTTTGCATCGAGTATCCCATCGTAGTTCATAGCATTGAGTATGCCACACTGTCGCATGATTGATCATTACATTGTGCATGCCTTGTTCATCTCATTGTGTATATTAGTTTCATGTGCATTGTGTATGCTAGTGTCATGAGTATTGTGCATGCCATGTAGCTTATAGAATTGTGTATGCTAGTTGCATGTTTGCATGTTATCCCTTGCATATTCGCATCACTTAGTTGCATTGCATTAGGATTGCATGCTAGAGCCAGAGTTGCATTTGTGCATGCCATGTTTGTTACATTGTGTTTGGAATAGGAGTTAGTCCGAACACGGGAAACGAGGGACGTCTCGTACTCAAAGTGACGAAACGTGCCTCGATTCCCGGTCGCCGACATTCTTGACTACCCATGATGGAGTTGTTGGCTTTAGGTGCTTGTATGTGCATTCATTTCACATTGAGTCGTGTAATTCAGCTCCTCGGCCATCATGCATCGAAATGCGTGATTGGTGGCTCGAGGGTCGAGGACTACACTCCCTCGAGCTTATGCCATGATGGGGAGAGTGGTCGTGCACACATGTGTTGCAAATACTTTGTCATGCCTCTCTCTTTCCCTTTGTTGCAGAAAACCAAAAACCAGGAGAGGAAACTGGTCAGCTGACCAGATTTGCTGGCAGGCTGACCACTTTTTTTGGTTTCCACCACAAAAGGTGGTCGGTACTTGGTCTCCCATGCCTATAAGCTGGTCGGCAGCCTTCCCACAGACTCCCAGGGTGGAGTTTCATCTCTCTGGAGCTTTGTGCAAGTTTCTAAGATCAATTGCAAACAAAGGCGAGTTGGGGCGTCGCGAGGGATTTCTGAACATGGCAATTCAAGCATGCATGCGTCCTTTGTCATTCAAAGCAGAGCTGAGGCATCCTACTTCATTTGGTTTACATGCTTTTTTAAATTGCTTACTTAGTTAATTTGTTGATTAATTAGAGTTGTGTAATAATTAGCTGTAGCTTATTATTCATTTCGTGTGTAATAACTAGTTTTATTAGATTAGCTAGTTGGTTCTGTATTATTCATTCGGGCCCTCCGTCGACAGGGCAAATTTTGTAATAAGTGTGCGTATGTGTGATGCATGTCTTCTAACCCCCATTTCTTTCTCTCTTTTATTTACCAACTTACGGTGGTTAGTTTTAGGGCATGTTTCAATTAGCATCCTTATGCTTCGCATGTTTGCATTCATTCATCTGTCGTGCATGCACCGGCTCGGCGCATCATACTAACTGGATTGTATTTCAATTCCGAATTGAATACATGTTATATGTAGCATCTCATATGCCATCTTAGAATAGCCGAGCCTATCTTAGTTGCATTTTGCATGTGTTGCATTAGCCATCTTAACATGAACTAGGATCATGCATTGATTACTAACTAGTTTCTGTTTTGGCTTGGAGTACTCGGTGAGTGTTTATGCTTTAGCATCCTTGCATGTGTGTGAGTGACTGCCATGATAGCATGCTTGCCATGAGGCTAACTGCTTATGTGATATATCTGCCTGAATGCCTGTGGGTGAAGGTTGGATTATTTAAATTGGAACAATTCATCGATTGCGAGTTTTAAGCCCACTTGAGAGTGACAAATCACCATGTTTTCTAAACCCACTTGAGGGTAGCAAAATCTGCATTTTATCCTACTTGCGAGTAGCAAACCGCTTTCAAAAACAAACATGAGATGTTTTGTTCCAACTTAGACGATCCAGTCTATACTTATATGCTGTGCGCATCACGTAGCAATTTTAGGCTAATAAACTGGAATAAGAGCACATATGTCTTCAAAAACAAGATATCATGTTTAGTAGTGGCTGATCTTTGATCGAGCGAGCAGGGGTGCTCATCGCATGACCTTCCCCAATCATACCCAAGTTCCCGAGCCGAGGCACTTTTGGTGATGACGGACACGTGGCCTTAGGCACGAGTCAGGGTTTCCTAAATTTCCCCACAATAAAATATTTAGGTGGCGACTCTGTATCTGACAAAGCAGTCCATGTTTGGCACTTCTTTCTAAAAATTAATTTTTCAAAACGATTTACCGGATTTGGACTCTTTGGTGATTTATCAATCTCGCATTGCACTTTGCAAGATCAGATTAAAAACCGTGACATTGAGTCCGAACTGTAGTGAGCCCAAATGAACGAAACGGGATTTTTTCAGGACGTTCAAGCACGTCTACAGTTTCTGGCAACTCTGCTGAGGATTTAGAGAACTTGACTCGAACTCGTGATATCTTATTTTGACTACACTTATGTGTTTCTTTGCATTGCATGTGCATTGGTGCGCCTAGGACACCGTATTTGCCATCTGCTATTCCTGAACGGTCTGTCGAAGGCTCGCTTTGAGAAGCGTGCCATAAGGCTGATCGATTACGGGCTCTGCTACGATGGGAATACAAACCCTAATTTTTACCGGGGCACCCTTTTTGACCATTCGACCTAGTGCATATTCGGAATCCATAGTGACCATCCCAAACTAGGACAGGTTGCTTACCCGATTATAGGTTGTTTGAAACCGCTGTGTGCGTAGTGAAACCCTAGCTCCTGACAAAATAGGACAGGGAAACCCTACCCCACCATCGGGGTGTTTTTGGTTCTCACTTGTTTGCTATGTGCTGTTAGAGTGTGTCTCTACAGGTTGCACGTATCAGTTTGCAAGTTTGGGTATCAGGCCTACGGGCATCGGTATTTGAGAATTAGTTATATCTGCGGGTATTAGACTCAGTTTTGGGGCAATAATTTGGGGAGCAGTGATCAGTGATCAAATACAGTTATTCAGTTATGCTTATATCTGTTCTGGTGAAATTGGGCAGAGATGCTGCCTGTTTTCTCTTTCAAGGGGGGTTCAGAGATTCAATTCAGAGCAGCCAGTATTTTCCTTCGCTGAGGTAAGGCAGAGAAAGGCTAGTCAAGGCTCACCAGTTTATCTGATCCGTTAGTCACCAGTCACATCACCTCTGTTCAGATCAGCAGACTCGTGATGACGCAGAATTCAGAAGAAATTATGGTCATGGCAACAACATTGAACCAGGGAATCACCACGCAGGGTGAGACCGATGTTGACATGCCACACCCGCCCAGGTCACCTGCCACATATCCGATCTAGGAACCCCAACTATTTCAAACCCGTGAGCCCACCACTTTTGAGCTAATGGAAATGATTGGCGATCTTCAGAGATCTGTGGCTGATCTAGCCTACGGAATGTCGGCCCCGCCATCGACCACATCGTATGCCGAAAACTTCATGCCAGAAGAGCCCCCACTATTGGGGTAGATTGTAATCAAACTTAGCCAACCTGAAGCCATCCCAAGTTCCGACAATGACAGGTCGACAACAACCGGGCTCTGCTCTGATGTAGCAACCCAAACCTTTAACCAAGCTGAGGCTAGTGGTAAGAACAAGGCGGGGGCAGACACTGACCCCTATGAACAACTTCTGCAGGCTGTTGAGGCTTTGAAAGCCGGGGGATTGAACAGACAGCAAGTGCTCGCAATTGCTACAAAAACTGTGGAGGATACTTTCGTCACTCAGACCGTGGGTAGTTCAAGTCAAGGGGAAAATTGAGAGAAGGGTCATCATACCAGAACCGTTCCCTCCAACCCTAATTCTGTACCCAGGAAAGATCAACAGACCAAGCCTGCACCTGCCGACCCCTTTGCTAGTGCGTCCAGCAAAAAATCCATAAACCTCGAAGTATCTACCCCGAGGTCGCAGGGTCTTCCATGCCCTCTATATGCCTTTGTCTAAGGCTCTTCAAATCCTTGCTGAAAGGGGCATCTCAAACCTCTCGAGCCTCAGTCTCTCCCTAGTCGTCTTCCATCTAGTCGTGATGCCACCTAGTACTGCGCGTACCATCAGTAGACTGACCATGGCACCGACAATTGCTTTCGTCTTCGCCACGAAGTACAGGATTTGTTTGATAACAAGGTTATCCTTCCACCTAGCTCAACAAAGTCTATTGTCACTGGATCAGTGAACTTCGAGGCTAATAAAAGTATGTGATCAGGGGATGAACCACCTGCGGGTAGCGCTCGATTTACTTCAGATATGGCGTATGGCACGCACTGTTTTGAGCATTTGCGAATGCTAGTTTTGTAGTTTCTGACTTGGGTGTTGAGTCAGTTCTGGGGTTTTGTTTTGAGTCAGTCTCATTGTTTTGAGTCAGTCTTTTTGATTAAGGGTTTGTCTTGTTATATCGAGTCAGTCCTGTTGTACAGGAGTTGGGTGATTCCGGGAGTGTTACCTCGGACATCACTATTTTGTTTTGTGTTTGTCCTTTTGCTTTCTTTTTGAGTCTGTTTCTGCCGTGGAGCCAGTTACACCAGAAGATCTGAATGAAACAGCAGTGGTTTTCATATTTTGTGCTTATTTCTGCTTCAAGCTAGTTGTGCCAACAGATTTGAATGAAACGGCAGTACATTTTCACATACTCCTCCTGTGCCTTTAAGTCACTGCATTGACCTAAGGTTTTCAAAACTTTTTGAACAATGTATTGAAAACGAAGAGGAAGGAATTCCTCGGGATTTGTAAAAATTTGATCAACCGAGAGAAAGAGAGGCATGCTAAGCCCTTAATGAATAAGATCATGTTTGTTAACGTGAGTACTGAGAAGGATCCTGGCTTGATCCAGATTGGTTCTACGTTGTCTTCATCGCAAGCGATTGGTCACTTTCTTAAAAGATTTCAAAAAAAAAAATGTTTTGCGCCGTCCTGCGAAGACCTGTGTGGAATTGCTCTTGAGATTGCACAGCCTAGGATCGCTCTCAGCCTCGAGACTCACCCCCCTTTGCTTTCAAACCTTGAATTTAAATTCAGAGTGTTCAATGGTCAACCATCGAAGGAGGCTTGTGTAGCCAGATTTGAAGCAACCCATGAATTAGCGGCAAGAAAGTCAGATCGAGAAGATCAGATGTCATCAAAAGAAGCTTGCAAAGCTAGATCAGAAGTACCCCTGGAACTAGGGGCAAAAATGTCCGTTGTGCTCGAAGAGCCGAAGATGGATCATTCCGCAAATCAATGAAGATCGGCAAGAATGCCAAATCCCAAAGGGGAGGAAAGAAGAAAGTTTTATTGAAGAACAACCGAGTTTCTATCCACAACACCAGGGCCAAATTCAGCCCCCATTGGATGGACTCCAATATCATCAGCGAACAACAGCCACTCTCCTAGATTCAGATGACTTCAGGATCTCAAAGCCATTTGACATGGACAAAGCTACACTTTTACCCTTGAGAGGCTTGCTGGGCCGAAAACCCGGAAAGGTGACCCAGGCAAAAGTTAGAGCAAGAAAAATAAAAGAAAAGAAGAAAAGAAAAGAAAAAAAGGAAGAACAAAAATGCAAAGAACAAAAAAAGAAAAAAATGCAAAGAAAAGAAAAAAGAATTGAAAAGAAAAGAGAAACAAAGCTCGCAAGGTTGAAAACCCAGAAAGGGCGGCCTTGGCAAAAGTTAGAGCGCAAAAGGAGAGGTTAATACCCGAGTGTGCCATACCCCGAACTATGAAAGGCTTGATTCCCATATTTGGGATACGTAGGCAACTTCATTTTGAAGTCCAGCCACAAACACTTCCAAATCGACTGTGTCCATGTAATGGTTCTGATCATCGTTGTCTTCTCTGTATCCAAGAGTTCGGTTGTGATCGTCACCTTGAAAACTGGTTACAGTGTCCTGCGATGCTATTCAAACAAGGGGCAACTTTCTATTGCCATACGATGCACTGCGGTGCCATTCAAACAAGGGGCAACTTTCCGTTGCCATGCAGTGCCGTTCAGACAAGGGGCAATTCTCCTTCGGATCTGAGGTTGTGCCTCTCGAGAGTAAGTTCCATTTTGGTCGGGCAGTGGCCGTTTGTAAAAATAGTTTTTGAGAATTTTTACTGAGGTTAACTAATTTCCTCGAAAATTATTTCATTTTTCCAAAACTGGACCATTTCTTGGACCCAAAAGGGAAAATTTTCAGTGCTCATAACGCAACTTGCATGATTTTAAATCAAAAAATTGAACAAGCATGTTAATCTAACTCTCATGTCGGTCAAAATTCTTTTAGTAGAAAACCAAAACAAAAAATAGTCAAAATAATGAACTAGGGGCACAGTTGAGTCAGGTGTTCTTTCTTTTCCCCGTTGTCAACATACTTCCCAGAAAAGGGCACTCTACCTGCCAGAAAAGGGCATAATTGAAGCTAACAACAAAGGGCTGAAAGCTCTCAACATCCTCCAAGCAACAAGGTATCGAGCCAAGTGCGAAGCATGAACTAGAATGGATCAAGATATTCCACTCCCTCGTCCGGACACATTTGATCATGTCCAAACTCCACAGCAGAACATCGTCAACCGATGTCAGCTGCAGATTTGCTACACACCCAGTTGTAGCGCAACCCCTCTGCGGGAAAGTTCACTGTTGTGAGCAGAAGAAGAGAATCTAGCAGAGTGCTAGGGGCAAGAGCCCGCAACTTCCTGTTTATCCATCAACCACCCTGGGGATGGATGAAAAATGAGAGATTAAATAATAGAGAGATGTGCGCTGAGAGGAAAAGCGAGAAAAGGGTTTTGAGAGAAAAATCGAGCTTAAGGGCCGAGTGATGTAAGAATCACAAATAAGAAAGGGTGGAGAATAATACCCGAAGAAACTGGCTCCTCACGAATTTAGAAGTCTCTCACCTTTGTAACACGTCTGAGTGTTGTGTCTTTTGTTTTGTTTGTCTTGATTCTCATTTTTGAGTCGTTTCGAGTGTGTCTCGACGTGTTTAGGTTGTTTGCCCTTTTCTTTTCCTTTATTGAGTCGTGGTGCACTATGTTCAGTCGTTGGCTCAATACCCGGTTGAGAACCCTTTTCTTATTACAATTTCAAAAAAAAAATCGTTTTGTGCTCAGAGTGCCGTGTCATTCTCCACATTTGTGTGAAACAAGATTTTGTTCTTTCAAAAATCGCAGAGTTCAACCCGGGTCATGTGGGAACAGTAAAACCAGGACCTATCTGAAACTATATAGGTTCCAGACTTCGAAGCAAAAGAAAAAAGGGAAAATGTCGGGCATATGAGTTTGTTTCAACTTCTGCAAGTTCCATCATCGTATCCTGTATGTTCAGAATGAGCTGTGTGTTCAAAATTAAAAGAATACTGTGTTATGAGCCGTGTGTTCAGATCAAGCAGTGTTGTGTTATGAGCTGCGTGTTCAAAATTGAAATGTGTGAGCTGCGTGTTAAAAATGAAGTGAATGAGCTGTGTGCTCAGAAATGAAAATTTATGAGCTGTGTGTTCAGAATTAAGAAAGAGCTGCATGCAAATGAAAATGTATGAGCTGCGTGTTCAGAATTGAAATGTGTGAGCTGCGTGTTCAAAATGAAGTGAATGAGCTATGTATTCAGAATGAAAAAACACTGAGGTGGGTGTTCAAAATTGAAAAATGAGCTGTGTGCCCGAAAGATGAGCTGTGTGCCCAACATCTGCTATGTGCCCGAAATGAGCCGTGTGCCCCAAATGAGTTGTGTTCCTGAAATGAACTGTGTGTTCAAAATGAGCTATGTGCCCAAAATGAACTGTGGGTTCAGAATGTGCTGTGTGCCCGAAATGAACTGTGTGTTCAGAATGAGTCGTGTGCCCTAAATGAGCTGTGTGCCCCCGAAAAAATGAGCTGTGTGCCCCCAAGATGAACTGTGTGCCCAAGATCTGTTGTGTGCCCGAAATGAGCTGTGTACCCCAAATGAGTTGTGTGCCTGAAATGAACTGTGTGTTCAAAATGAGCTATGTGCCCGAAATGAACTGTGTGTTCAGAATGTGCTGTGTGCCCCAAAATGTGCTGTGTGCCCGAAATGAACCGTGTGTTCAAAATGAGCCGTGTGCCCCAAATGAGTTGTGTGCCCCCGAAAAAATGAGTTGTGTGCCCCCAAGATGAGCTGTGTGCCCAAGATCTGCTGTGTGCCCGAAATGAGCCGTGTGCCCCAAATGAGCTGTGTGCCCCCGAAAAAATGAGCTGTGTGCCCCCAAGATGAGCTGTGTGGCCAAGATCTGCTGTGTGCCCGAAATGAGCCGTGTGCCCCAAATAAGCTGTGTGCCCCCGAAAAATGAGCTGTATGCCCCCAAGATGAGCTGTGTGCCTGAGATCTGCTGTGTGCCCGAAATGAGCTGTGTGCCCGAAATGTGCTGCGTGCCTGAAATATGCTGTGTGCCCGAAATGAGTTGTGTGCCCAAAATGAGCTGCGTGCTCGAAATGAGCTGTGTGCCCAGATAAATAAAGTGCTGTGTTTCGAGCTGTGTGCCGAATGAACAGAATATTGTGTTGTGAGCCGCATGCCAAACAAACAAATTGTTGTGTTGTGAGCTGTGTGCCAAATGAATGGAATGCTATGTCGTAAGCTATGTGCCAAGTCTTGCATGTTGCATGCATTTTCTCGCACTTTCTTGCGCATCGCACTATTTTGTGCAGTTTACATTCGCGCTTTCTTGCGCATCACAGTGTTTTGTGCAGCTTTACACTCGCGCTCTCTTGCGCATCGCACTATTTTGTGCAGTTTACACTCGCGCTCTCTTGCGCATCGCATTGTTTTGTGCAGTTTACACTCGCGCTTTCTTGCGCATCGCACTGTTTTGTGCAGCTCTAAACTTGCGCTTTCTTGCGCATCGCACTATTTTGTGCAGTTTACACTCACGCTCTCTTCCGCATCGCACTGTTTTGTGCAGTTTACACTCGCGTTTTCTTGCGCATCGCACTGTTTTGTGTAGCTTTACACTCGCGCTTTCTTGCGCATCGCACTGTTTTGTGCAGTTTACACTCACGCTTTCTTGCGCATCGCACTATCTTGTGCATTTCATTACATGCTCTCATCTTGCATAGAAAATGCTTGTATCTTTTGCATTGAACTTGTATCATGCTATCTTGCGCACCTTACCTGCACTTATTAATGCATTGCATTGTTCGCGCTTTCTTGCACACCTTACCTGCACTTGTTAGTGCATTTCATTGTTCGCGCTTTTGTGCGCATCTTACCTGCACTTGTTAGTGCATTGCTCGCGCTTTCTTGCGCACTTTACCTGTACTTGTTAGTGCATTGCATCGCACTGTTTTGTGCATTTAATCCACATCGCACTATCTTGTGCACCTGTATAGCACTGTTTTGTGCATTCACTCTTGCTCACGCTGTCTTGCGCATCCTTTGTCTTAGCACTGTCTTGTGCACACACTTACATCGCACTGTCTTGTGCATTCACCCTGCATCGCATGGTCTTGTGCACCTATATAGCACTGTTTTGCGCATTCCCTCTGCATCGCACTGTCTTGTGCACTCTCTGGTCTAGGAGACCTTAAATCCTTTAAAGGTGCAATTCCTTTGGTGTTTGTCATGCCTTAACGACTTCCAGTGGTCTAGTATAGCCACCTACCCATGTTTACGATGAATTCCTAGGAAACCAACTGAGACGGTGGAAACTAGAGTTCGAATGGCTCATGCCTAGAATTCAAAGGTTCGGAATTTCCAAGACTAAAGTCTGGTTTAAATACTTAGGGGTATATCCTCGGCTTGAAATCTGTATGGCAGCCCAATAGATTGAGATAGCATGTGTATGCGCCTCAATTCTGGATACTGAACCAACCTAGTCTGTCACCCTGTTGGAGAATAGGGAAAGCTGCGACCATAGTCAGGGAGAAAAGTAGTACCGGCGGTTTAACCGAGAAAAAGGGGAAGGTCCCCAGCAACATGAGGTAGGTTATTGCCAATTGTCCCTATAAGGTACCTTCGCTTCCTAACTACTACATCATCTAGTATGTCTATTGCATTGCGTATAGAATATGTTGCATGCCTGTACTGCATATCCATTGTATCGCCTGCATCCTTTCCATGTTAAACTTAGTCTGACATGTGCCCATACTTTTCGCGTTAAAGCATGGTTCTGTGATTATGTGTACGCACCTATTCCACTAAGAGAATTGTGGTTTGAGGGTGTCGGCACCTTTTCTGTGTTAGACGTAGTCTGTTTTGTGTCTATGCCTTTCTAGGCAAAATGTGATTTGGCCGCGCGCCTTATTCACTCTATCCATTGCATCCATTACATTGTAGTTTGTCGCATTCAGTATGTAGGATCACGATCTTTCCTTAATAGATCATTCCTCACTTATATCATGCCCCCCAATTACTTGTATTCTTTCTACGAAACGCATAGTTATGTCTGTGCATGCACCTATTCCACTAAGAGAGTTGTGGTTAGAGCACTCCGGCACCTTTTCTATGTTACACGTAGTTTGATTTTGCATCTCCATCCCTTTATGATATTTGTGTGGTTTTGCACTGCTTGTGGTTTGATTATTTCGATACATTACATATCATTTTCATTGTTTTATTACATTGCTTTGCATAAATCCTGAATTTTCAAACCGGCTTCGTGTAGCGTATAAGTCCAAATTATCAAACCGGTTTCGCGTAGCGTATAAGTCCAATTATCAAAATCTTCCTGCATATCATTTTGCATCCTGCCTCTGAACTACGCTGGTTTGATTCCTTGCAAAGGGATACATAGGCAGCCTGCGGGTTCAACCAACTGCATCTGTATTTTGTTTGTTTGTCCAAGTCTTCGGCCTTATCAAAAATGGGTCATCTCTGGGCTTTGAAATTCACTCCCGTCACTTATGACTTTCAAGTTCTGTCAAAGAGGGGCAACTGCAGACACCCCATTTTTGACGAACCTTAAGACTCGACGTCATCGTTTGAGCGCTCGGTGATTGCGCATGTTGTGCTCGTTTTGAGGTTTCGGAGTTCTTGGCTGAGAGCCTCACCTCCGGACCTCGGGACTCTTTGTACTTTGACTCGATCTGCGGACTAAGTCTTCTTTTCTCTTCCCAGAGGGAGGTAGAGGTCTTGTAGACCATCTCTCAGTGGACGTAGGCCACTGTTCTCGTTTGGAGACTAGTTTCCGATTTTCGGAGTTGTCGGCCGTGTGCCTCATCTCCGGACCGTTTAACATTCTCCGTTTGGCACGGTTTTTGAAACACACCTTGTTTCCTCTATCTAGAGGGACATTGTGGTCCGGGAGACCACTTTTGTGGTCATACGCAACTTTTTGTGCTCAACAGTCAGTTTTCGAGGCACCCAGCCGTGCGCTTTGCCTCCCGAACTCTCGTTTTGCATCCGTGTTGGTTCATTTTTGGCATGAACCTTGTTTTCCTTGTTTGGGAGGTGGTACATGGGTGGGAGACCACCTTTTCTCCTTGGAGACCACTTTTTCCCGCCAGCCGATTTTCTTGTCGGGAAACTGGTTTTCTTAATCTTTGGGCCACATTTACTGGTTCCCCACCCCATCATTGGCTTGCTTTCAATGTGGAGACCACCAATACCTTTGGCCGACCACTTTTTATCTGGGAGACCACTTGCCCTGGTCGGCTGACCAGGGAAAGTGGTCGGCCAACCACCTTTTCTGGTCGGCTGGTTTCCTCCTATTTTGTCATATTATGTGAATGCCAGCTGTGCAAGCTGGAAGACACAGACTGTATCCTCCATACATGCGTATGGAGGATTTGCATCCAAGATTTTAGCTTCTTGAGGAAGCTTTAGCTTCAAACCTCTATAAGAGAGACCCTCCCTCTCCTTTGCACAGGTTCTGAAAATTTGCTAAGGCAAAAATATATATCTCTCTCTATATCTCCACATTTTGGGTTCAAAAGTGTGTTGTTCTTGACCTATTGCACCACACCTCATAGCCATACACCTCCACCATTGATCTGAGGTTCTGGGAGGGTATTTTCAGAGGTTGAAGAGTTGGTTTTTGGTCCCAAAACTTGCTGATTTTGCTGGGCTTCAAGGGTAACTCCTTTTCTCTCTTTTTAAGCTCTATCTTGATCATTCTCTTAGCCATACTTGCATGCATATTTAGGCTTTTTTGTCAACTGAAAAAAGCTTCATATTTAAGTGTTTTTCATGTTTGTTTAAGGCTCTTTTGGTGTTGAGGGTCATCTACCCTCTTGCATGCTCTATTTAGCCTTGTTTTGTGCCATGCCATGAGACCTTTGTGTTGATCTTTGCTTGGCCTTTTAGCCACTAAAATCCAGCAGATTTTCAGTGGTTGGCATGTGGTTTTGAGGGCCTAAATCAGAGAGGGGAGACCCTCTATCTTTTGGCCTTGTTTGTTTGCATTTTTGGCCTTTCAAAGGAGCACATACTCTCATACTTCCAAGGCTTGGTTCAGGCCCTTTTTGGTGACTTTTGGGACCTGCCTAGACTTTTTCTATAGCTGGTTTGGTCACCTTGTGTTTGCCTCTTGCATGTGTAGAATAATCCATTTCATGGCTTATCAAAGTAACACCTCATTCTTGCATGTATTGGTCATGTCTCAGTGGGTTTTGGCCATCATTTGGCATGCCATGATTCTGTTTTTGGTTGGTTTGGTAGCCTCTCATATGCTTCATATGCTTGTAGTGTAAATCATGTTTACTAGCTTGAAATGCATGATGTTTTGGCCCTCTATTCTAGCATATTTTGGCCATGATCCAAACTGATTTTGTTTATATTTTGGGCTACCTTAGCTCTGTTTTGAGGCCTCTTGGTCGAATGATGCTTGCCATGCATGCTTGTAGTTTAATAGCCTTGTCCAGCTTTGAGTTTTTGAGGTCCCTTGCATGCTTTGGCATTATGAGGAATGTTATTTCAGAGCTTATTTCTTGGCCATATTCTCATGTTTGTCACTCTTTCAATGTGCTTGAGAGTTGCATCCTTATACCACATTTGTGAGCCATTGCATGAGCTTCATTTTTATGCCTTTCAAGCCATCATCTTAGTTCACTTTTGCCCCTATTTTGGCCTGTATAGGGTCTGTTTGGAGTCGGTTTGGCCATTTGAGCATTGCCTTGCATGCCTATAGTGTAATACACTTCATTAGTTTCGGTGCTTGAGCCATTCAACATGCGTTGTGTGAGTTGTTTACATCATTTGGAGTCATTTTGCATGCCATTTCAGAGTTGGAACACAAGCCCTTGCACTTCGCATTTCATCATTTCAATGCATTTGGGAAAATTGTGTTTTATGCCTTAGGCTTGGGGCCATTGCATTGGGCATGTTTGCATGAGTTTTGGAGCCTTGTTTTCATCATCTTTGGCCACTGATTTGGGTGTGGCTGAGGCCCATCCATTTTGGTTTAAGTCCATTTTGCATCGAGTATGCCATCGTAGTTCATAACATTGAGTATGCCACGCTGTCGCATGATTGATCATTGTATTGTGCATGCCTTATTCATCTCATTGTGTATATTAGTTTCATGTGCATTGTGTATGCTAGTGTCATGAGTAATGTGCATGCCATATAGCTTATAGCATTGTGTATGCTAGTTGCATGTTTTCATGTTATCCCTTGCATGTTCGCATCACTTAGTTGCATTGCATTAGGATTGCATGCTGGAGTTGCATTTGTGCATGCCATGTTTGTTACATTGTGTTTGGTATAGGAGTTAGTCCGAACACGGGAAACGAGGGACGTCTCGTACTCAAAGTGACGAAACGTGCCTCGATTCCCGGTCGCCGACATTCTTGACTACCCATGATGGAGTTTTTGGCTTTAGGTGCTTGTATGTGCATTCATTTCACATTGAGTCGTGCAATTCGGCTCCTCGGCCATCATGCATCAAAATACGTGATTGGTGGCCCGAGGGTCGACGACTACACTCCCTCGAGCTTATGCCATGATGGGGAGAGTGGTCGTGCACACATGTGTTGCAAATACTTTGTCGTGCCTCTCTCTTTCCCTTTGTTGAAGAAAACCAAAAACCAGGAGAGGAAACTGGTTGGCCGACCACTTTTTTTGGTTTCCACCACAAAAGGTGGTCGGTGCTTGGTCTCCCATGCCTATAAGCTGGTCGACAACCTTCCCACAGACTCCCAGGGTGGAGTTTCTTCTCTCTGGAGCTTTGTGCAAGTTTCTGAGATCAATTGCAAACAAAGGCGAGTTGGGACGTCGTGAGGGATTTCCGAACATGGCAATTCAAGCATGCATGCGTCCTTTGTTATTCAAAGCAGAGTTGAGGCATCCTATTTCATTTGGTTTACATGCTTATTTAAATTGCTTACTTAGTTAATTTGTTGATTAATTAGAGTTGTGTAATAATTAGTTGTAGCTTATTATTCATTTCGTGTGTAATAACTAGTTTAATTAGATTAGCTTAGATTAGCTAGTTGGTTCTGTATTATTCATTCGGGCCCTCCGTCGATAGGGCAAATTTTGTAATAAGTGTGTGTGTGTGTGATGCATGTCTTCCAACCCCCATTTCTTTCTCCCTTTTATTTACCAGCTTACGGTGGTTAGTTTTAGGGTATGTTTCAATTAGCATCCTTATACTTTGCATGTTTGCATTCATTCATCTGTCTTGCATGCACCGGGCTCGGTGCATCATACTAACTGCATTGTATTTCAATTCCAAATTGAATACATGTTATCTGTAGTATCTCATATGCCATTTTAGAATAGCCGAGCCTATCTTAGTTGTATTTTGCATGTGTTACATTAGCCATCTTAACATGAACTAGGATCATGCATTGATTACTAACTGGTTTCTGTTTTGGCTTGGAGTACTCGGTGAGTGTTTATGCTTTAGCATCCTTGCATGTGTGTGAGTGACTGCCATGATAGCATGCTTGCCATGAGGCTAACTGCTTATGTGATATATCTGCCTGAATGTCTATGGGTGAAGGTTGGATTATTTAAATTGGAACAATTCATTGATTGCAAGTTTTAAGCCCACTTGAGAGTGACAAATCACCATGTTTTCTAAACCCACTTGAGGGTGGCAAAATCCGCATTTTAGCCTACTTGCGAGTAGTAAACCGCTTTCAAAAACAAACATGAGATGTTTTGTTCCAACTTAGACGATCCAGTCTATACTTGTATGTTGTGTGCATCACATAGCAATTCTAGGCTAATAAACCGGAATAAGAGCACATATGTCTTCAAAAACAAGATGTCATGTTTCGTAGTGGCCGATCTTTGATCGAGCGAGCGGGGGTGCTTATCGCATGACCTTCCCCAATCGTACCCAAGTTCCCGAGTCGAGGCACCTTTGGTGATGACGGACACGTGGCCTTAGGCACGAGTCAGGGTTTCCTAAATTCCCCCAAAATAAAATATTTAGGTGGCGACTCTATATCTGGCAAAGCAGTCCATGTTTGGCACCTCTTTCTAAAAATCAGTTTTTCAAAACGATTTGCCGGATTTGAACTCTTTAGTGATTTATCAATCTCGCATTGCACTTTGCAAGATTAGATTAAGAACCGTGACATTGAGTCCGAACTGTAGTGAGCCCAAATGAACGAAACGGGATTTTCCCGAGACGTTCGAGCGCGTCTACAGGTGGCTGTCCATACAATTTGTGCCCAATAGAATAGCCATGGATTTGATAACAGGTAGAGATAGTGTGTCTTGAATAATCACATTTTGTGCACCAAGGTCTGCTAGAGGATTTTGGCAGAGCTGAGGAAGAACTGGGCCTGGTTTTCGTAGCGGAGGCACCGATATCTGAGGAGCGAAGGGTAGATGAAAGAGACCGTTGGATTTCATCCTACAAAATCATAGAAAACATCTTGTTCAAAGATAGAAGAGGATCCATAAGAAGAATCTGTCCATGAACTTGAGAATAGTCATCAGTAAGGCCCATTAAAAATTTAGGGGAATGGTGACGAACTTGAATGTCTTGGACAACTTTCATGGCACCGAACGTACAGGCGGGAGGCGGGGTCAGAGCATCAAGTTCATCCCAAGGACCTTTAAGCTTTGTAAAATAATCAGCGACGGAGAGACCATTATGATAGAGGGAAAAAATGACATGATCAAGTCGATAAAGGTGAGGTCTACTGCTGTATGGCCTGGACATTCAAGCATCAGCATACAGCAGTAGACCTCTGGACAGCAACAAGCAGCAGTAGCATACAACCAGCTAAAACAGTAGCATCCAGCAGGCCATAAAAAAAATAAATAAATAAAAAGTTGATAAAGGTGAAGTGAATTGTTTTGGGAAAAACATTCCTTCAGGTTGTTCCACAATTGGTTAGCCGAGGCTGGTGGAACGATACTGTGGCAAAGATCAATGGATAGGCTATTGATGAGCCAAGAAATCACCACGTGATTACATCGCAACCACTGATGGTAGTCGGCTGCAGCTTAAGATAGTGCGGATATAGATCCATCAATGAGACCAATTTTATTTTTGGTAAAGAGGGCAAGGAACATAGATTGACTCCATGTCTAATAATTATCCCCAGCAAGAAGATGAAGAACGAGAGAGAAAATGAGATACATAGTCATGTGGTTTCATTAGATTGGATAAAAGACTAGAATCGATGGAAGCCGAAGTTGTAGAAGCCATTAGAAAAATGGTGGCCGGAAAATTGTTTGCGAAATAGAAGAAGGAGAACCGTAGTTACTTCTTTGATACCATGAAAAGTTTTGTAACTAGAAAGTTAAATTTCTCATTAACAATTTGAGGTATAAATACAGATTACAAGAGAGAGCCTTATATAGCTGCATCTCTATCTATGGAAAAAGGATCTCTTTCTATGGAATAACAATCAACTAATTCCTTATTATCTACTATCTATTTACAAAAGAATATTCATCAAATATAGAAAATCTGTAGATGCTAGAGGATCCGTAATAGAACATAAAATATTCCACCTTACTGCAATTAATTTGCAAGGTGTCATTTGTAGTGGAATTGTTTTTTATTCTTCCTTCAAATTGCAATTCTTTTATTTTTTTATTTTTTTATTTTTTGGTCTACTTTCCATTTTCTAAAGAAATTTTAAGTGTTCATTGAACATATGTATTGTATCATGTATCACATCATATTCATATATCGTAATATGTAACATAAGATACATTTAATTTAAGAAACATAGCGATGATTGCATCAATTTACCTCTAAAAGGTATTGAATCATAAGATATGTATCATAAATCGTAAAATACTGACAATACTACAAGATGTTGAGTAATGCTTTAATAATTATTTAAATAGTTCATAAATTATAATTGTTGTAAACTTTGTAACTCAACTTGTTTTAATCCCCTTCCAAGCTCAAGCCTACATGGCCCCACAATGTCGAACTCCTGGCTTTGGCCTTGCATGTGTATGCTAATTCATACCAACCAAATGTACATGCATTAACACCTGAAGTAGTCTCATTGGCAGACGCATGAACTATATGTGTTAAAAATTGACAACAAAATTCTAACTATTTCATTTATAGTGAATGCATCATGATAAATTATATAAGAAGATACACAAGTAAAAAATATAAACTATTATTAAATTAGCAAATAACAGAGCAAACCAAACATTAGCTCATTGAAACAAGGTTGGAAAGGAATTGAATAAAAAACCACTCCACTCAAGCTTAAAAGCATTCATGTGAACCAAAAATCATTCAAGTGTGTGGTAAGGAATACCGAGATGAATAGGAATAGAACACAACAATTTTTGTTTTTTTTTTGTTTTGTCTCATGAGCATAGTATCAAACACATGGTGAACAAATTAACAATCACGAAACTAGGAGAAGATTATGGGGGTCATGATCTCCCTGTTTTTAAAAAATATTGTTTACCATAACACTTTAAATATATATATATATATATATCATTTTATACTTAAAATGACCCTCGTATAAAAAAATATATATATCTCATTCTTCTCCCAACTTGCATTATCTTTCTATTTTGCACAAAAAAAAACTTCTTCATCCTATTAGAGATTGCTTCTATGGTATTTAATTTATTTTTCTATATATATATAATTTATATATCATATTTTACATACACGTGTCTTTGTGTATAGTGAAATATATATATATATATATTTATCTTTTGGCCCCTATGCTAATGAAATCCTGTTCCTGTCCTTATTCACAACCCACAAACTTAAACATAGAAATACAGAGAGCAATGGAGGAGCAAAAATGTAAACATACATACCTGAGGGAAAGCACACCAAAGAATTGCAAGTGTGCTGCTATTGCAAAGTAACCATTTCTGGGTCACAAGCTTTGTACCATCCATCGCCTTCCCCACCCAGCAACAGAGCATCTTGGACATCTGCCCTACCAGTTCAGTTCGTGCCCAGCTGGGCCTAGATTGAAAACTTCTTCTAATCTTAATCGCGCCCAACAAATTGACATGGAGGAAATATTATATTGTCCAAACTATCAAAAATTAATGGGTAAATTACACTTACCTCCCCTGAGGTTTTTGACAACTACAAGAACTTCTCCTGTGATTTCAATAATTATAGAAATCTCTCCTACTTTAATTGACAATATCAAGATTCCTCTATTTTTTGACTGCCGTTCATATAACTAACAAAAGATGCTGATGTCATCAAAGATAAATACTGAAATAGCCATAATACCCTCAAGTGTCTTGAACCCATCCATCTCTTATTTCTCTCTCTCCTCTATCCGTCCTCCTTTCCTTCTTCCTCGTTTATTATCTACATTTTCCCTGTTACAAGTCCACACTACAGAATAGCCACCACCCACAACTTATAATCACAACAACTTAACCATTTATTCATAAAATTACCATGCGACCCTATCTCCCAAAGCCACCACTCACAACTTACAATAACCACCATTCCTAACAAATCTTAAATACCAGTTCAAAAAAAAAAAAAAAACAAATTTTAGATAGCAAAGCATCATCAACTTTACCCATTTGCTTCAGACCCAAACCACCACAACTCTTAGCTTTACAGACCTGCCCCTATTTAACAAGATGAATCTTCTTCTTCTCATCAAAACCTCTCCCAAAAAATGTATTATTACAACGATCAATCGCCTTATTAATTGATTCCAAAATACGAGTAGTTTGCATAGTATAAACTGGAATAGAAGAAGTAACATATTTTAATCCATAAAAATCAAATAAAGAACAACATAAAATTAGCCAAACACCACCAAATAATTTTCCCAAATAAAATCAAAATCTAACAATCAAACAAATTATATCAGCAAAGCAAAACTAGTTGGAAATTGAAACCTCTTGTCTGGACTCCCAAAACTGGGGAAATTGGTGGAGTGAGTAAAAGGAAAGCTTAATCTTATCCCCTGCCATCTCTTACACCAATCTAGCAGCATGACCACTTTCCATCTTTGAAACCATCGTCGTTGCGTTTACCTCAGCCACAATCTTTTCCTCAACTATTAGAACCATACCCACCATCACCTCTATGGGTTTGATTTGGATCTGTGCGATTTAGAACCATACTCTATAGTGGTTGTTTGAATGTAGAAAAGAAGAAACAAGTATCAGTGGTAGTCCGGTTGCAGAGTTTATTTGGAAATTGTGGGTTAGGTTGGGTGTGGTGAGGGTTGTTGGTCATCGTCACAAGAGAATAAAAGAGGTCCGATCTTGTAACAATCCCACTCCGTGATTAGTTACTAATCCATAATTAAGAATGTTAAGCAAGTGATTAAATGAAATCATGTGTTAATTGTGCATTTCGTATGTTATTTGTGATTATATTTGTCTGACGTAGGAATATCTGTTTGAATTTATGTTTCGACTTGCAAAATGAAGGCCTTATTGACACCTTGTAGACACCCCATTTTTGACCGTCCTTACGACTTGGGCACAATCACTTGCACACCCAATGATGAATGTGTATATGCTTGTTGAGTGCTCGAAGTCCTCAGCAGAATGCCACAACTTTGAGCCTTCAAACCCTATACAACTCTTGCCTTGTTTTGGACCAAAACCATAGTTCTTCAAGGTGAAAAAACCTTGGGACCTGCCGGCCAGAATTAGTGGCCTATCGGCCACAAGTATGTTTTGTAGATATTTTCCGCCAGCTATGCCAACTGTTGTCATGGATGCATGCACTTTCTTACACATATATGTATTGATATTTCTAAGGGAGATTGATGTTTGTCTATATATAGAGGACCTCCCCTCTTACTTTTAAGGTTGGAAAATTTTGGAGCAAAATATTTTCTCTCTCTTTACAATTCTTTCTCTCTCTTATAAATTTCTTGAACCTTTGCCTATACTTTCTAAACCAAATCTTGCCATCTTTGAGCTGAGGTACTTTTGAGCCCACTTTGAGCTCTTAAGGGTGTGCATGTGTTGAATTGTTCCTTA
The DNA here is from genome assembly GCF_004153795.1 of Camellia sinensis. Taxonomy (NCBI): domain Eukaryota; kingdom Viridiplantae; phylum Streptophyta; class Magnoliopsida; order Ericales; family Theaceae; genus Camellia; species Camellia sinensis. Next base: position 1,303,332 of record NW_021025816.1, read on the forward strand.
GAAGTGTTCTTCTCTTCAAGAGGTATAAGGCTTGGCTTGTTTCCTTGCTTTGTTTGCTTCTTTTCTTACTATTTGTCTACTATTTTTGGACTATATAAACTTTGTAATTTTGGGCTGAAACTTGTGGTTTAAGGCCTTAAAGGGTGGGGGGGTGATTCACCTTTCTTCCACCTTGCTTCTCTAGCCTTTACCCTTGTGTTTCCCACCTGTACACTATCTTTTTTTGAGCTTTTAAATACTAAATTTCAGAGGTTTTTTAGTGGCTAAAAACATGTTTTGAAATTCAAAATTGGAGGGGTTAGCTTCCCCTCTTTGTGTCTTACTTACTAGCTTGCATAGCTCCATGTTTTAGCTTATTGTTCTAGCTATTTTTGTCTTAATTCCAGTATGTTTTAGGATTGATTTAGCACTGTTTTAAGACTATTTTTGGTTGTTCATTGCATTTGAGCCTTGTATAGCATGCTTGTAGTGTAGTTGTCCTCATAAGCTTGCTGGTTTAGGCTTTAGCCACCAACCTATTTGAGTTAATAGCATTTGTTTATGGCTTTCCATACTTGTTTTCACCTTTAATCACTTCTACAACCTCCCTCCTTTCTTGGCTTTTGCTTTGCTTTAAAAGTTGGTTCAAACTAGTTGCTTGTTTAAAGCATGAGGTTGAGGTCTTGTGCTTAATGGTTTAATCCCTTTGGGGGTTCATTACCAATAGCATGACACTTCTCTCATGCCTAAAACAACTCTTGGTTTGATGCTTCTTTCCATTAGAGGACTTAAAGCTCTCCTTTGGACTTAATTGACTAAGGAATGATTGGTAATTTAAAATAGAATAATAAAATCGGGGCTCAGATGACGCAAGATAATAACTTTGATTTGGGTTCAATAGGACATTAATTGAACCCTTGAGTCTTGAATCGTTTCATATTTGTTACCGATGTCAACGGTTCAAGAATCATTGTCGACCACTTCCCTTGACCAATCCATGATAGAGAGGAGGTTTGAGAGTCTTTATTTGTTACATTTATTGAACTTGTACACTTTGGTTCATAGGCCATCATGTAATGAAATTGCATCGATTGATGGTTTGTGAATCAAATTTACCGCTCCCTTGAGTTATTTGTTGATAAGGAGGGGTAAGTTGTACAAACAATCCTTGAGAATACCTTAGTTGTGCTCTATTTGCTCTTTGTTGTAGCAAGAAGAACCAGACATCAATGGCCGGCAGGCCACCTTTTGTGGACAGCAGACTATCATTTGTGGCCGGCAGGCCACCACTTCTAGCCTACCGACCACCTTTGCAAAACCAGGCAGTGGCTTTTTGAAACAAAACAGAGTTGATTCTAAGGTGAAAAACTTTGAAAATGTTCTACTGTGCAACAGAGGCTTTTTGGCAGCAGAACAGTGGCTTTTTCAAGTGGAAATCCGCGCGTATGCATGAGCATTCCTCGTTTCCCGAGGCAGAGTACTTAGAGTAGTTAGCTTAATACTTCTCTCATATTGTATTCATGTTGTAATCGGTTAATAGTTGATTAGTGTAATTAATTAGTTAGTTACATAGACTATTTAATTTGTTGTACTAATTAAGCTAGCATAGTTTAATTCATTTTGTAATAACTAGTTAATTAGCTTAGCTAGTTAGTTTATTCGGACCCTCCTGGGTGAGGGCACAAATTTGTAATAATGTGTATGTCTTCCAACCCCACGTCTTTCTCCCTTTTATTTACTAGCTTATGTTCATTAGTTTAGGACATCATGTTTTGTTTAGCATCTCTCATGTTTGCATCCATTGTCTTACATGCATTGAGCTCGGATCATCATTACTCAAAGGAGTTTTGTCAAACGGGATTGCCAAGAAATAAAACCTAACAGCATCCATTGTCTTACATGCATTGAGCTCGGATCATCATTCTAACTTGTATTGTTAGTTTAACGCTTCTTTGAATACGTACTTAGACTGCATGCTACCAAATTGATTCACATGTTATTTTAAGTAGCCGAGCCTATTTAGATTGCATATCGCATGTGTTGCATTAGTCATATTACATTAGTTAAGATCATGCATTTTTCTAATTTTTTTGTTTCTTTTGGCTCGCCTCAGAGTACTAGGTGAGCATTTCTGTGTTTTTGTGATTGTTTTCATGTTTAGCATGCTTACCATGAGGCTAAGTTCTTAAGTGTTAAACTGCTTGAATGCCTGTGGATGAAGGCTAGTTGCTTGAATTGGGATAGTTTGATTCATGCACGTTTAAGCCCACTTTTTCAAGTGGCAAATTCACAAACTATTTTCAACACAAACATGAGATCAAGTGTTCTAATTCTTGCAAATTAGTCTATACTGTGTGTGTGCGAATCACATAGTAATGCTAGAGTAATAATCGGAACAAGAGCATATAATGTAAATAAGATTCATATCATGATTAGTAGAGGCCGATCTTTGATCGAGCTCAATTTATGACCTTCCCCTCTCGTACCTAAGTTCCCAAGCAGAGACAATCTTTGTGATGATGGACACGTGGCCTTTGGCACGAGTCATGGGTTTCCTAAATTCCAAAAAATATTTAGGTGGCAACTTTGTATCTTGCAAAGCAGTCTATTTTTTGACAATTTGATTCAAAATCAATTTTCCAAAAGGTTTGCCAGATTTGGACTCTTTGGTGTTTATCTATTTCACATTGCACTTGTGAGATCAGATTCAGAACTGCGAGAGTTCAATATTGTAGGGCTTATTCGTCTTCCGAAAGGGGGCACCAAAAGTCAAGCTACACACCTGAACACGAAACTGCCTAAGTTTACGTGCTATTTGAGATTTTTAGAATTTTATGGTAAGTTTAATTGAATTTCAATTTGGAATCGAATAATTAGAATAAATTGAATTAGATTAACCAACTTAAACTATACTTAATTTAATCCCACTTATATAAGCTAAACCAATTTTAGAAACACTTACATACACACACCTTCTTCATCTACTTGAACTCAAAAAAAAAAAAAAAAAAAAAAGGTGAGAAGGAGAGGAAGAGGGAGAGAAAGAAGTTGAGATCAAAATAGAAGAAAAGAAGGAAATTTCTAGGCAATTGAAAAGGAATTGGAGGACTGAAGCAAGAAAGTGCTAGGATTCATAGAATTGGGGACTATAGGTAAGAATCATATTATTAAACTTGGTTTTCAAGACATTAGTGTGTGAATTCAAGAGGTTTAAGTGTTTAAACATGAGAATTGAGCTTAGAAGATAGAATTGAGGATGAATACACATGTATGCATATTTCATGACATTTTGAAGTTATTTTCCAAAGAATTCTCTCATGTATGTGCTTATCTTAGCTTGGTTTTGAGAATTCATCATGTTTCATATTAATTTATCCTAATTGTGCATGTTTTGGAAGCTTTGAATTCATATCATTAGATGCATGTTAGGTACATAGAGTTTCAAGTTTGGTTTTGGATAATTGGCATGCTTTTGGGCCTTAATTTTGTGAATTGATCTTCATTTCATGTTGTCCTACAAGTTTCTAAGTGTTTCTTCAAGCTTTGGCCCAAAAGAATGTGTTTTGAAGCTTTGAAATTAGTTTTGAACTTGGAGCTGAAGTTTGGGAAATCCAGAATTTGGTTTGATGGTTTGAATTCTAGCGTAAATTGCAAGCTCTTAGAAGTTTTGCAGAGTTTGATGGTTGGCTCGAGTGACCAATATGTTGGCTTGAGCGTAAAATGAGAGCTCCCAATACTTTTGTAAATTTTGTAGACTGCTCGAGCGACCAAAGCTTCGCTCAAGCAAATTACCCTATTTTCAAAAATTTTGCAAAGTGTTTCAAAGTGTATTATTGCATCCTCATTCCATCTTAGACATTCTTAAGCCATGGTTTAGGCCATGTTAATGAGGATATGAATTAGAAACACACTAAGAAAGAAATGTAATAAGACAAGTGTTTACAATGCGTGTGTATCAATGTGTATTTGTCATGTGTTATGTAGGTCAAACGTCGCACTGTGATCACGTGTTTAAAGGACCTAACTATGAGTAACAACGTTGTAAAGCTATGTTCAAACTATAATTATTTTCTAAATGATCTTAAGCTTTGTTTCTGAAACAGCACTGTTTCCTGAATGAGTGATTGTCCTATTTTACGAACTGTATTTGTGGCATCCATAACATCTGTTATTGTTACTGGTACAGAGATCTCTGTCAGTTCCAAATCTTGGAACTACTGTTTATTGTATTGATGGCTCTCACACCCCAAATCCAAGCATGACCAGCCGTGGCCCACGGGACTAAGCCCAAGGCATACATAAGCCTAAACATGAACCCAAAATCACAAAGAATAAATGTGACGATAGCCCAGAAATAAATAAATCAAAACCCAATCCAATGACAAGTCACAAGTATAAATGGTAAAACCAGCTATAACCAACTTTCAAAAATATATACTAACTGGAACACAAATCGCCCACAAAATAAAATAATTCTAAATAAAATCCAACCACAATGTATGCACAAAACCGACATAACAAGCTCAAACAAAATAATGAATGTCCTAGAGGTCCATGCGACAGGACAACCCTACCCTTCATAGGGGTGTTTGTTCTCTTTCTTGCTATGTGCGATGTATGGGATCTGAGGTTTTCAAAATTCTGAGCAGTGGTTCAGGCATTTCATTTTAAGGGGTTGAATTCAATGTTTCAGCATGTTATATAGTGACCAATTGAGCCGGAATGTTGTTGAAATTCTGATTGAGGGTTCCATTGTTTGTGCTAGGTAGTCGTGGAATAAGAGAAGTTATTTAGTAGTTTTTAACAACAAAATGCACTTTTGGCAATCAAATTTGGCGACTAAAAATAATTTAGTCGCCAAAACTTGGGGAATTGGCGACCAAAATTTTTTTTAGTCGGCAAAAGTACAACATTTAGTTACTAATTTTCTTTAGTCATGAAATATTGATTATTAGTGACTAAAAAAATTTAGTCGCTAAAAATGGCACAATTGGCGACTAAAAAATGTTTTAGTCGTTGTATATATGGTTTTGGCTACGAATTTTTTTAGTCGGTGAATGAAAAACAAAAAATTACTTTCAGACTTCTGGCGACCAAAAGTTCGGTAGCCAAAAATTTATTTTCAGCGACTAAAAAATGTTTTAGTTGCTGTATAACTAGTTTTGGCTGCTAAAATTTTTTTGTCGCCGAATAAAAAATAAAAAATTACTTTTTATCTTTGGTAACCAAAACTTTATTTTTTGCGACTAAAAAATATTTTAGTCGCCAAAGAATTAAAATTTTAGGAGGGAAAATTTTGCATTTTGGAGGGATTTATAAAATTAATTAGCGACCAAAATATTAAGTTGCCAAATTACTACTTTTAGCGACTAAAATAATATTTAGTCGCCATTAATTAAGGTTTTGGCTACTACAAAAAATTTAGTCCGCATTGATCAAACTTTGTTCTTAACTAGACTAGTATATCAGTCCTCTCCCATTTCACTCTCGCATCATCCCTCTCTCTCTCTCTCTCTCTCTCTCTCTCTCTCTCTCACTTTCATGTTAATATACTTACATTGCCCATGATACTTATACTGTCAATAGGATATTTCATCAAGCAATGCTTCTGTCGTGTGCATACAGAATATGTTGTATGAAAGTGTAAAGCTTATCAATATTACTAATGCAATTCAATTTCCTTCCAACCTGCTGTGAGACTAAGAACTACATACATTCATTTCAGTTCATTGAAAACATAAAAAAATAATCCAACTGAGTTTCATAATTAGCACGCATAGTGAAAATGCAAAACAGCCCCCAAACCACTATACGAATGTCATGGGCAGCACCCCCGTGCCAAATAGGACCTGTTGCAACAGAAAGAATGTAATTAGCACACGTAGGTTGGGACTTAAAGTCAAAAACGCCTTAGACTTAGTCGCAAAAGGACATTCGGGGGGGTGAAAAATGCAAAACAGCCCCTGACCACTAAATGCATGTCGCAACCAGCTTCCTGGTGACAAATATGACTTGTTGCAATAGACGGAATGTAATTAGCACGCATAGGTTGGGAGTTACAGCCGAAAACGCCTTAAATAATGTTATATATAGCAATTAGTGTACTAACTAGTGTATCAATTGATGATATGGCATAATTTAAGAGGTTTTTGGTATTTTCCTTTTCTGTATTTTGGTATGGTATGTGAACTACCTTTTTTTCTTAGTGTCTCCGATCATTGAAAGTGACCCTTGCTTATATTTCAAATGCCAAATTTGTTGTTGGAAGGTATGGACATTTTTCCTTTCAAAACTAGAGTTTTCTAATTCTTTACCTTCCCCTCTCGCTGTCTCCATCTCTCCGTTTTTTTTCTCTTTTTTTTTTTTGTTTTTGTTTTTCTTTTTCTTTTTCTTCTTCTAACGTGTTTTGTAATTATTTTGGTTTAGGGAAACTTGTCGAAAAGATCACTCCACAGTAATGCAGAGAAGCTTGAATTTCAAGCTGAGGTGTCTCGGCTTATGGACATCATTATCAACTCACTTTACAGCAATAAAGATATCTTCCTTAGGGAATATATTTGGCATGGTAGTGAATATATTTGTCTACAAAGGACATGTTTTGGTATGATTCTCTGTTTTGTGTGGAATAATATTATTATTTTAGGTTGGAATATAATTTGTATGAAATTAGACATTAAAAGTTATTCCTTTTTGGATGGTTGGAAGTGAAATGGATGCAAATTGCGGAATGATTGAAAATATATGTATTGTTTTATTTATATATATATATATATATATGATATAGGTTGCATGGAATACATATATGTTGTGGAAAATTAATTATAAAATAAAATAAAATCATATTTTTGACAACTAAACAATTAGTAGCCAAAAATGAAGTAAATATTTTTAGCGACTAAATAGTTAGTAGCTAAAAATAGAAAAAAAAAATTGGCTACTACTATTAGTAGCCAAAAATAAAAATAAAATGGAGAAAAACTTTTGGCTACTAAATGTTTAGTAGCTAAAAAAAAAAGCAGACTTTGGGCGACTAAGAATTTAGTAGCTAAAAAAATAAAATGAAAAAAACAAAAAAATAAGATGAAAAAAAAACCCTTTGGCGACTGAAACTTTGGTCGCCGTATATCCTTCAAGTTTTGGCGATCAAAGTTTTAGTAGCGGAAAATAAGATTTTTGGTGACTAAAATATTATTTTTGGCGACTAAAAATATTAGTCGCCATTTATAAGACTTTTGGCAACTAAATATTTTTTAGTCGCCAATACCTTCCCCGACAACCTTCCCGCGACCAATCCGGTGACCAAAATATTTAGTCAGGAAAAATTTTCAACAACTAAAATCGTACTTTTGGCGACTAAAAATTTAGTCGCCAAAAGTGAAATTTCTTGGAGTGTCAATACTTGACATCATACAATTTAGTTGTCTTTAAAAATAAATAAATAAAATAAAATTGCTGAGTTTTACTATCTTCTTCTTCTTCTAGTTTTTTTTTTTTTTTTTTTAATGACATGAGTCTTACTATCTAAACTAATAAAAATAAAATTGGGACACCACTTGTATTTATTTGAATAGTATTAAATAATATTTTGAAGAGACATTTATCAATAAGTCCCATCTCACAAACAAGTATTCCAATTAGTCCCAAATTTTTTTCTATTGATCTGTTAAGTCCTATTAGTAGAGAGTTTCTTTCCGTGTAGTCCTATTTCGATTTTGGTAGTATTTTGGTGGATAACTATACCCTTTCATTAATGTGGCATGTATGATGTGACACTCCAATGTGGCAGGTATTAATGTGACACTCCAACGTGGTGTATGATGTGACACTCCAAAAAAATTAAAAGGGCAAATTACAGAAATGATCCCTATAGTTTACTCGTGGTTTCATTTTGGTCCTTGTACTTCTAAATATATCAATTTTGTCCCTGCATTTTGGTTTTTGGCTCGAAATGGTCCAATAGTTAACAGTCGTTGGGCTTTTGAACAAAACCCCACGGGGACCTTGCACGCACGGGGACTTGCAAGGGAAGAAATTAGCCATTCATAGTTGGTTGGCCATCTCCACATGGCTGATCATGCAATAACTGGGGTCGCCACCAAACAAACAACCAATGGATAAGAAGATGATGACGTGTACTTTCTATATATTAAATAAAAATATAAATTATAAATTATAAATTTAATTTAATTAAAATAATAAATTAAAAATTATGGCCTTATAAATTAAATTTTTTTATTGTTAAAAAATTAAATTTATATATCAAATAAAATTATTTTTTTCGTGTTGTTAATTTTAAATTATATATTAAACAAAAATATAAATTATAAATTTAATTTAATTAAAAATAATAAATTATGACATTATGGCATTATAAATTAAATTTTTTTAGTGTTGTTAAATTATAAATTATAAATTATAGATTACAAATTTAAAATTACACACATAGTGTTTTTCTTGTACTTCGGTTCCATTGTGGAGAAAAAAGAAACTTTTTTATGAAATTGGTAAAATAATTCATCCAAATGGCTCTTCAATGTTCAACAAGGGGTCTGTCAGTTGCATTCTCTCAATGCTAAAACATCCATTTCTTTCCACAACCCTAACCATGTAATTGGGGCGAATTATGTACATAGGTAAATTGAAGGAGTCCACTTGAGCTTCACTAATCAATCCTTGTTTCAAACTACGAAATAGAGAGATATATATGCATACATATATACATATATATATAGAGAGAGAGAGAGAGAGAAAGAGGAGGGAGATTTGGTTATGGCGTCGGTGGCAATAGTTTCATCGCTGTGGAGGAGGAGGTTGCCATCAGTTGAGGCGTTCTAGCACCGTTGGATCTAACGGAGGTGGCTTTGGTTGAAACCCTAGCTTTGGTTTCAGCGGAGCTCATTGCGTCGTTCTCGGGGAGGGCTTTACCGTTTCAGCAAAAGAATTCTCGGTCCTTGCTTCAAAACCATTCTATTTCGGGCCATTTTCATGATCTCAATCAAGAAATTTCAACGCTTTTGGATGTTTTCCCTTTGAATGAGTTGAATTTGAGTGATAATATTAGAGAACAAATTGAATTGTTGCAAAAACAGTCAAGAAAGTCAAAATTGTTGATTGATAAACATGATGAAAGAGAGAGCCCATGCAAGTCCCGTGCGCGCAAGGCACACGTGGGGTTTCCGTCCAAAAGCCCAACGACTATTAACTATTGGACCATTTTGAGCCAAAAAGCAAACTGCAGGAGAAAAATTGATACAGTTAGAAGTGCAAGGACCAAAATGAAACCACGAGTAAACTATAGGGACCATTTCTATAATTTGCCCAAATTAAAAACTCCTTAATGTATTTTTTTCAAATGTGACAACGTGGTAGGTATGATGTGACACTCCCAAAAAATTAAAAACTTATTAGTATACTTTTTCTAAATGTGACAACGTAACCGGTATGATGTGACACTCCAAAAAAACTAAAAACTCATTAATATACTTTTTTCCAAATATGACAACATGACGAGTATGATGTGACACTCCAAAAAAACTAAAAACTCATTAGTATACTCTTTCCAAATGTGACAATGTGATGGGTATGATATGACACTCCAAAAAATTTAAAAATTCATTAGCATACTTTTCCAAAATGTGACATGTGACACTCTAACGTAGCGGGTATGATATGACACTACAAAAAATTAAAAACTCTTTAATGTACTTTTCCCAAATGTGACACTCTAACGTAGTGGGTAAGATGTGACACTAAAAAACTCCTTAATATACTTTTTTTAAATGTGACACTCCAATGTGATGGGTAAATGAGTCAATACACATCAAAAAAAACTAAATGGATTACAAGAAAAAATATAGGACTATATGAATTACAAGTCCAAAATATAGGACGTATTGGTCAATCCCCCTATTTTTAAATACTCACATGGTTTGACTATATATATATATATATAAAATTTATTGCATTACATACATACAAGTTCTTGTATTTTTTATTTGTCTTCAATAATTCATATTAATTTGTTTGCCTAAAAAATAATTAATTGACTTGTTTTATTTTTAATTTACAAATAATCACTTCAAATGTTATACAAAATCAAACTAAAACCCCTTATGTGATAATCAAACTAATCACTAACTTTCGCAAAAATAAATAAATAAATAAATAATTAGTCAAACTAACAGTCAACTAACAAAAAGGGGGAATTTGCAAATCAAAAATAAACCTCAAGGGAGGCCAATGTAATTTTTGGAAAAAATAGGAGAGGCCAATGTAATTGTCAAAAACCTCAAAGGAGCTGAGTGTCATTTACCTAGCTTATCATAGTTATTGTTTTCACTTATTTTTCAAATAAAATTTTTATTTATGAACAATTAATTGAAAATACAAAATTCATAAATTTTTAAGTAGATTACAAAATTACCGTTTATATATAATTAATTATAGCTAAAATATTTATATTTGTAGATTTATATTTTTAATTATGTAGATTTATATTTTTAATTATGTATAGATTTATATTAAATACAAAATATTAAATATTTGTAGATTTATATTTTTAATTATGTATAGATTGATTTCTCTTATATATATAATTAATTATAGCTAAAATATTTAAATCAATTAATTTTCAAACTAAAAAGTAAAAGATGTTGGTTTATAGTGCTGGATAGGACAAAGAAAGGTATTAAATGGAATTGGGTTAAGATGAGTTGGTACAAAAGTTGTAATATTCAGTTTGTGAACAATTAAACTTACGTCCGACCTTAGGTTTATATTTGAAGAGAATCGTGTATTAGTGAGGCAAATTAAAAAATTTTGCACTATATATTTGTATCGTTTGAATGAAAGTCTGACACATAAAAGACTTGCATCAAACACTAGAAATAACTTGCACCAAACATAAGACATACATGACCCCAATGAAAATGACATTTTTTAGCCACTTTCTAATTGATTTGATATTTTTCCTCATATTTTTAATAGTTGACCTAATGTTAACCTTGCACCACGTGTCTAACCATTCCATGTTTTTATGATCACATGAAAGATAATCCATTCGATGAGATTATTTACAAGGGGTTAGTTTAGTTAATGAGGATAAAGATCATAGAATATGGCCGGTATAGATTCTAACAAAGTTCAAATAGAGGTTGATTGTAAGATTGAAAATTGTAAGGGTAATTGGGGGAAGGGGAATAAAAAAGTGTGTCCAGGAAGGGAACTAAAAACACGAGTTGAAAGTGGTTAACAAGAGGAGTGAAATGATTTAGTGGTGGAGCTTGATGCAAGTTAGAGATGACTTCATTTTGGATGGCTTGGGAAAAGGGGTTAATGCTTACTCTTTCTATAAAATAAAAATAAAAAATATTATTATTATTATTATTTTATTCTCCAATTTGTTTTCGATTTTAACAAATTTTAAATGAATTTTATTATGTAATTGTAGATTAAAAATTTTAGTTGTTATGTCATTTGAGAAAATCTAATATAAAAGTATATATTATTTATCTTATATGCTAAATGTAATTTTAATAATTCATTCAATGTTTTTGCTCTAAAATATTACTAATCCACGTAATGACATATATATATATATATATATTTTAGTTAATACTTAAAATAAAATATTAATAACAACACAATTAAAACACGACTTTAGTACAATTTAAATGAAAACAACTCATTCACATAATTTTTACTATTTTTTCCTTTTAAATTTTAAAATTATTACTTTAATTTTTAAGATAAAATTTAAACTATTTGTCGGTGCATAGCATGAGTTTTAAGTTAGTTTATATATACACAAGGTAGATTACTTTTATTTTATGTAGGGTCGAATCCAAAATGAAAAAAGAAAATATTAAACATAAATATATAATTAAAAAATAAATAAATAAATAAAAACATACCTTTAGAAGTTGTATCATTACACTTTGACTCAAAGGCCCCATGGTTGTTTCCTAATCAGCACTTTCAACCAATTATTTCCAATGCTCTCTTGCTCTTCCTTAATTTTCCTGACAGATTCCCTAACAGAGAAATGACAAAAGGTTACCTCAATTAGCTGCAGAGTGAGTATATCCCCCAAACTAGATGGTATTTCCCTGAGATTTCGACAACCTTCCAATGATAAGTGTTGAAGGCTTGGAAAGTGACTAGAGCAGGTGATCCATTGCTCGACATTGAGGCTCCTCAGTCTCAAGAATTTGAGTCGAGGAAACCCACCATCAGTTGTTGCCCATTGCGTTCCCCAGGCAGCATTATATTCTAATTTGAGAAGCTCAAGGCTGGGTAACAGCATCCCAAGGACTGACATCTCCTCCCACTTTAGCCTTGTAGATTTCAAGGTTAGCCTCTTAATATTTGCAGGAAACTTGACCTCTCCGAGAGTAATTGGGTATCTGCACAAAACATTGTTGTGCAGCTTCAAAGTCTCAAGGTGTCTTAAAAATTCTAGATTAGGAAACATCAAATTCTCCGAATCTGACAACAGATGTCCACAAATTCCCAACTTTGTAAGATAAGGAGTTCTTGCCAATAAATCCTGAATACATCCACAAGGGTTGAAGTTTGCGATGGTTCGTAGGTTTTCTAATATAGAGGGATGGTTGTGATCCACCACTGCTTCTTCAGAACATAAAGACACATCATATTTTGCTCTTCCTTTAGCATAAAGATGCCTCAACTTTGGAATCTTCCAAACATTACATGGCAAAATAAGCTTTCTCCATTGTGTAGAAATAATAATAAGTGTTTCTAGGTTTGAGAGATTGGATATTGATTGCGGTAATTCACAGGAATCGTTCAAATTAATTGCCAAATACCTCAAATTAACAAGTTGGGTTAATTCTTTTGAAAAGAAGGTACTGATGTACCACATGTCCAACACTCTAAGAAGTTTGAAGGTCCAACAAATAAACGAACACACATCACCAAACGGATTGCCGGCATTTCTAATTTTTCTCTCAAACTTATTTTTGAAGCACAATAATGATTGAACAACTGCTGGGGAACAAGACTTGAGAACATGATCAAATTCTAGTAAGAAGTAAGACCGGATGCACAGGCGGCGTTGGTTATTTGTTTCGTAATTACTTGAAGAAGAAGGAGAAGAGTCATTATAATTGTGAATCCACTGCAGGAAATTAATTTCGCTGGCTTTCTTCAAGCATAAATCACGCAACAAATCATGCATACGACATGCTTTAATTCGACCATCAAACCCTTTTTGAGCAACAATTACCAGACTTCTTTGAATTAGATCCATCAAGTAATCCTCTGCTACTTCCTCCAAGCTTCTCTGCCCAATTTTTTGTATAAACCCCTCAGCTATCCACAAACAAATCAACTTCTGCACCGGGATTTCGTGGTCTTGTGGAAATGCTCCTAAATAGAGAAAGCATGGTTTCAAGTGGCGAGGCAAGTGATTGTAACTCAGTACTAGTGTGTCCAAGTACTGGTTTGGATCACTAACAATGTATGAGCTTACACTTTGGGCAACTTGTTTCCACGACTCTCGTGTCTTCATGTTTCTTGCAAGAAGTCCTGCTATTACAACAATTGCAAGTGGAAGCCCTTCACATTTTTTCATTATTTGCTTCCCAATTTTAATCAGTTCTAGAGGGCAACTTTCATTTTGAAATACCTTCCGTTCTAATAACTCCCAACTCTCTTCTTCAGTGAGAAAACGCAGACAATGAGGATGGCACTTAGGTGAGGCATGCATAGCCACCTCTTTGAGACGACTGGTGAACATAACTCTACTTCCATTGTTGTCATTGGGGAAATACATTTTAAGATCGACCCAGGCACTAATATGCCATAAATCATCAATGACAATGAGATATCTCTTGCCTTTTAATTGCTTGTACAACTTTTCACCTAGCTCCTCATTGGTCATGTTTTCAATTTCATCGACAGTAACAGAATGTAAAATGTCCAACAACATTTCGGTTTTTCTGGGTAATTGAGAAGCATAGGTCCATGCACGAATATGAAAGTAGTGTGTGATGTAAGGATCATCGTACAGTTTTCTGGCTAAAGTTGTCTTACCGTGTCCAGGCATCCCAACAATTGATATCATTTGTAGCTGCTTCTTCCCTCCAGCAAGTAGCTTTTTTATAGTCAACGCCTCATCATCAAAGCCCACTGTAATTTCTTCATCTACCATGGTTCTGTTCTCCATTGACATTGACATTGACATCGACGAATGGACTCCATCATAAAAATCTTGTAGGAGTTGAATCTGATTTATCTGGTCATAAAACTGCACCACTTTTGCCTCGATCGGCTTAATCTCTTCCATGATATTTGTGCCAATTAAAATATCAAAAAAATTGTCACCATTGTTGTTGTTGTCCCTCTGCTCTGGAACTTCAACATCAAAAGAACGGATGAGTTGTCTTGTTTTGCAGATCACATAATAAATTTGCATCGGCAGGTTTTTAGCTTCATGGTTCAAGTCATGTTGCTGCTGCTGCTGCTGCTGCTTCTCGTCCATATCATTGAGAATGATTGCTAGGAATCTTAGCCGATGGTAAAAAGAGTCGATATGATCTATCTGATCTTCTGTCAAATTGCACGCATTACTAATCATTAGATGATTCAGTTTATCTAAGACACAATAATTTTCACCCATCTCCCTCCCGAATCCCTCTCTCTGTTTCCATCTCTCTATCTTTCTTTCTCTTTCTCTGGCTTCCTCTCTCGCATACTCATCCATTTTTTTGATCAGCAAATAGTCGATTGTTTACTGCTTCCATAGGCCCATTTCGATGCTCTGCTATTTCTCTCAGGGTTTGTGCTCTGAAGACGGAGTTCAATCAGAAAAGATTCTGTGGCATCCAAAATGTTGACTCGGGAGCTTCTATATACACACACCTAATCCCCTCTATACACACACTTAATGATATTTAATTTTATTACAATTTTATCCCTAAGTGAAATTACTATTTTAGACATCAACTAAATTCATCTCAATGCACACATCCAGACTTCACGTTGAAGCAGAAGCTTCAACCTTCCTTATTCGTAACTTCTTCCTCATTCATCATTGATATAGAGGATTTGTCTTCTGAAAATCAGCAAATAAGTGTTTATGAGAAACATAGCGAAGGAAATGCGAGTTTCTTTTCTTTTTTTTTTCCAGCGTCGTTCGAATAACCAGAGTCGAATTGTGTTATTTGGTTCGGAAATCTACTACCGAAATAATTATTTATTTTCAGAAGTTGTTGTCCAAACAAACTAATAAATTTCGGAAGTTGTTGTCCGAAAAAATTATTTAATTTCGGAAGTTGTTGTCCGAACAAAGTTAACTTTTACAACATTCAACTTCCGAAAGTTGAAAATAAATTCGGGCAACTACTTCCGAATGAAGTAAAAAAAAAATTTTGCAAACTGTATATCAAATTTACAGTTTCGAATTGCAAATTAATCTTTATAATGCCATTAAAAATTTGTAATGTTATACAAAACATGCAATATCATTACATTTGAAAATAATATCATTTACAAAATCAACGACCATTGTTACCATTCCATTCTAATAATAAAATATCATTACAATACATCAACTAACAAAATAACATGTAAAAAGAAGCTCAAACAAAGCTATACCATTACAATACATCCTAGTGCATTACTAATGGTCTTATTCCCTAATTCTATCCCCAAACAAAGCTATACCATTTTTCAATTCCATGTTAGTACCCATTGAAGCTCAAACAAGTTTTCAAAAGGTGATCTCAAATACAATACGTAGTGATTGATTCATATAGGTATAAATTATGTTACAATAATTAAAATTTTAATGCATATTCTCAAATTATTTATCACGCAATAAGAGGTTACCACAAATGTAAAAAGAATATACATAAGAAGGGAGAGAAAAAAAAAAGAAAAAAAAAAAACACTGTTCGGAAGTTTAAAACCGAAAGTATATATACTGTTCGAAAGTTGAAATCTGAAACAAAAAATTAATTTCGGAACTTGATTGTTGTTTGAATTTAATATATACGAAAGTTGACTGCCGAAATAATCAAAAAGTTTCGGAAACCTACTGTTGAAATAAATCACCAATTTGGGAATCCTACTTCCGAACAAATGAATTAATTTCGGCAAACCAGTTCCGAACGGTTTGTTTACACTCCGTGGGCCTTCGTCCGTTTTCAAAGTGATAAAAACAAAACTCTACATTTTGATTAATTCATTTGTGATTTATTTCAACAGTAGGTTTGTGATTTATTGTTACTGACAGAGGTCGAAGATGAAAGCTGTGTGTGTGTATTTGGGGATGAAAGCTGTGTGTGTGTATTTGCACACGGTAAGCTTACTCAAGGTTGAAGATGTAGCTTAAGCTTCAATGGGTGTGTGTATCCTCAAGGGTGAAGATGTAGCTTAAGCTTCAATGGGTGTGTGTATTTGCACTGTTGGGAGAGAGCTGGGTTTGGGGTCGGGGTGTGTGTGTGTGTGTGAGGGCAGATGTGGAATAAACCATGTGTGTAGTGAGTAGATTAATTAGGAATTAATTTTTTTGGTGTGTGTAGTGAGAAAGATGTGCAAAGAGGGTATTTGGTGTGTGTAAATAGATGCTCCATGTTGACTCTGGCTAAAATTTAAGCAAATTACTTTTACGTCCTCTAACAATTTGCTTAAATTGTTGCTGGCCTGGCCTATTAGTTTGACAAAATATAATACCTGCTTCCACTGATTTCCTCAAAAGTTACTCCGTTAACGAGTCATGAAATAACAAAATTACTTTTACCCCATCATACTTCCACACTTCATCTCCCTATCACTACTCTTTCACCTCATCTCATCTCACTTCTATTGGTACCACTCTTCCCAGTGTCCCCGGAGATCAAAGTAGAAAAAAGCAAACAAAAAAAAATCAAGAATCAATAACTTGGTTGAGGTGGTGGATATTAGTTGCGACAATTCAATAGCATAATTAATGGTGAAAATATTAACAATTCATCTTATTAGTGTAACATTAGTTATTCCGTTAGATTAGTAAGATAAATAATTATCTTTTGTCTAATTTTTCGTTAGATTATCTCTTCCAAACACACATTAATGTGTATTAATTTGATTTTTTTTATATATATTAGTTGTAAGATTAAAAAAAAATTGTAAATTTTGTTGAATAGAAAATCAATCCAACTACAAAAAAATAAAAAATAAATAGAATGTGAGTCCCGTGAATTAATAATTAAAAATTTTAGCCAAAACTCCCTAGGCCCAACATGTTAATGTGTAAAGGAGAGTCTAAGATATTTTACTTTCTAAACCCCTGAACAACAAGCACTTCTTCCATGAAGGACACACTATTATTTTTTCTCCTTTTTCTAAATAAGTTTGCACTTATGTATATATGTCTCACAGAGTGTGAGAGAACTTAGTAATATATAGTATGACACCTTAAATATTTAATTAATTTTAACTCTACTTTAATATCAGCTAATTATAATTAGAGAAAGTATATATATTGGATATACTTAAAATGTAATTTAATTTAAGTTAAGGATTATTATGATTTTTTAAGAGAGAGAGATTGTAATACAATTAATTTAATATTCAGATCATAAGATAATAAACTTTGCGTTTGTTTGGATAAACTATGCCTACTGATAAGATTGAAAACAATAAGGGGTGGCAAATAAAGCCACGTGTTGAGTGAATCACCTATATAAATAGGTGAATTCGTGAGGTTGAAGTGACTAAAGAGAAAGGAATCAGCACAGTAAAAAGGGAGTGTAAAATTGGGAGTCGCTATTTAGTTGAATTGAATTATTGAGTAATTATGAATTATTTAATGTAAATTATATTTTATTAATTATGAATTATTTTATGTAAATTATATTTTATAAATTATATTATTTATTTTATGAATCTTATTTGTTTACAAGGGAAATTTATGGATATAAATTGCTTATAACTTTGGAGATTTGATATTTATTGATGTGTTTTATGAGTATCATCACAGAGGTCTTATGTCTTGAGAACTTAAATAATCATTGGCTTCTCTGATTAGTATTAGTTAGTTATTTTAGTGATTCTCTATTTATCATGGATCCATTTAACATGTGTTTTATACTGTGGTTATAATTATTTTACTTATATGATTTCTGCATGATATTTTTGTTATTTAAAATGATTTATTTATTTGAACCAAACTATTCACTGTTTAGCCTAAATAATTATCTATGGTAACTTTTATACCTTATGCTCTTAATATAATATTTTTCACTTTGTCATATGTTTATATTTGTTAAAACCCTTTCAGGTAATGAAACTTAGGGAGGAGTTTTTTTTTTTTTTTTCCACATAAAGTAGAACCAAGGTTTGGAATAAACACCGTGTCTTGTTTCGTTTTATTTATTTATTTTTTTTTATTTTGTTTTTATTTATTAGTAATTATTGCCTAACTCTTTTTAAGTAAATAAAAACTCCAATATACGTTTTAAGCACAATAAATATTTATGTATACCTTTTATTTTACTCCGCTGCGTTGTTAATTCCTTCTAATTTAAAATTAATCTTGGTAACTTTAGAAATCAACTAGTTGCGACATCCAGTCCCTGGGTACTGTGGTTGGGTCGTCACATATACAACACACTAAAGAAGTAAACAAGATAGTAATGCAAGTTACAAATTAAATGCACTGAAGAACTCAAATTTTCTAAAAGCTGATTAATGAGAGAGTAGAAACAAGTTGATCACCAACATTGTTCGTCTCACAACCCTAAGAAATCAAAATTCAATTGCAAAAATTCATAAACTAAAATGAAGAAGAAGAAGAGTTTTGAGAGGAAAAATCTTTCATGCCGATCGTTGAAGTGAAAGTAGGTCTAGATTTGGGTCTTGGTTGGGTTTTGATGAAAGTGGTAGTGGGTGTAGAAACCCAGTGTGATTAAGGAAAGTATGGTTGAATGATTGGGCCTATTGATTGAAAATTTTATCCCCACTACGCCATGAGTCTACTCTATCCTTCTAATACTTGGAAGTGATAAACAACTAAGTTAGCTGATAACTCAGTGAGTAGCAACATGGATAGTAAATACAATTTTGAAAACAGAGTTCAATTCCAAAATAAGATATATATCACAGAAACTAGATTGGCATACAATTTTAATAAAGATAATCTGTTTCAAAAATAAGATTCCACAGTTCAACAGTTAAAATACTCATGACTCTTAAGAACATAATAAATGACATTTTCCATTTAAAATAGATTACAACATGAATACCAATAATTTTTTAGGTACAAGGAATAACAAATAACATGCCACACAGTTCTCAAGGCAACAAGCCCGTTGGATCCAATATCGAGCCAAGAGTCATCCTCAGGGTGACAAACCGGGCCTTTTCTCTAAGACGATTCGATTAAAGGTCACCTCACCTAGCCTAGGTCTTTTCCCTATAATCGTTGAGCACTATAGTCATCACGGCCCAACCCGGATCTATTCCCTAGTGGACAGAGTTACCACACACAGTGGAATAATTTTCATGTACTAAAATATACAAATGGTCTCAATAATCAATACAATTCAGTTTCACAAAATATGGTAGTTCACCATTATAAACATGAGACCATAAAAAATAGTTTACAGTATGCCAAGTTCACACATGTTTCAAAAACAATTTAATTCCATTGATAATATAATAATTTATCAAAACAGTTTAGTCCTGAAACAACAATTTAATTTTCCAACAGTTCAGGGTAGGGAAAAATTTATAAAAATATGTAGCATGCAACTACTCACCTGAACACGGTATAATATAATCCTTGAATAAAGTATGAAAGTCCAACTAGTACCCTGAATAAAGTATTAAAACTACACGTCGCTACTAATTCAAACATACTAAAAGGAATAAGGAATAATAAACTAAGTAACCTCAAACTAAAGTGCACTAACACAGCTCAACCCCACTCACCGTTACTCTTAAATAATACCTAAGTTCATGTTCTTCAAGGTCTCAAATTACTCATGACATGGGTACAAAATGAAACTTAATTAAAAGTAATTTTAAGATAAAACAGAATTTTAAACAAGTTTGCCCAATCTATTCGCTAACTTTGAAAATTAAAAACTCACTCCACATTGTTCGAAAAATTCCAAAACCCTCCAAATATTAACTAATATATCCTAAGTTTCAAGCCCAATTGGTTTCACTCGATTTGCTTAACAATTAATTATACCCAAACAAATTGTTTTCTGCAGCACTTTAAAGAAATTAACGGTTCACTTAGAACACACAAGCAATCAATGCAAGGCCAAAAATTTAAGAAACTAGACTCGTAACCAATTCTAATGACGCTAATTTGATAATTATTGAATTTATACTCAAAGAGAACGACCCTTTCGAAGTTATTGTTTTACATCAATTTTCTAGACAGATTTGAATGCACCTGTTAATATAGATTTTGACTCCCAAAAATTATGAGAAAATTCTGATATGCAATTCAATGTGTAATTAATCTACTGTAAAAATTTCAGTTCAAAATTCATCCGTTTGATATGATTTCTCGATTTTTAAAGTTTGTGATTCTGTATAGAATTTTTAAACTAAAAATTACACCCATTCTTTACACACTATTAATTTCCTCAGGTTTCTTAATAGTGTATATATATACAAAATACATAAACCTACAACCTCTCCATCAATGAACTAAATAATAATAGAATAAGAATAAAGAAGAAAGAAAGAAGAAAGCTAGAAACCTACCACAAACCCAAAAGTTCTTCTTTGATTGCAACTTCTTTTTTTTTTTTTTCTTCTCTCTCAATCTCTCTCCCATGGTAGTGTGGCTATGGCTACTGCTGTTATATGTGGTGAACAAATAAGAGAGTAGGGTTTGTGTTTATTTTATTTTATACTTGTGGTAGGCACACATAATACATGTACAGGTCAAATAAATAGATAAATATACAATATATATATATATATATATGTAAGTTATATGCAACTCAAATGGTAAAAGCCTTGTTTATTAATTTTGTGGTCTAGAGTTCAAGTCGCACCCTCTTCTCTATTTATTTTTTTTATGTAATAAATCTTGCCTCTAAATTAAAGACTTTCACCATAAATTTATTTTAGGTTTTAAGATTAATTAAAAGACCCTCCAATAATATTTAGTTTGCACTTAAAGATTCACAAGCAAAATATTTGAGATTTTAAAATAATTATTACTTAATTATTTATTTGATTTGTATATTCGGGTTCTCACAATGGCCATCAAATATGACTGTTCAGTCTTTTAAGACCTTATGTACTGTTCTACTAATGGATGTACCACGTATGACTGCTATGATTGCAATATGATTCTAAAATGAGAAATTGATTCACTGATGATAATTGACTGTTTTATATACTGTAAAGACATCATTTTTGACCCCTTTACAGAATTGTTATTCACTGTGCTCTAGCTCACCATATTATATATGTATGTGGGTGATCAAGTACAAGACCAGACTTAGTGGCTTCAACCTGAACTCTGCTCTTCATTAAGCCAGCTTTTATGTCTCACTTCGAGGTTCTGACTTGGTCAAGCTTTACATGGGTGGTTTAGAATTCACCATTTTATATTTGTGAACAAGTGTTATGAATATGTTTAAGATTGGTTTGTTATCGAGACTTAATTCCTAAGTTATGTTTTTGTTTTTGTACTTAACCTTGACATGGACTTATGTGTATATAAAGGGTTGTTTTGTTCATTTAAGTCTTCATAGGTCATTGGAAGTTATAATTTATTATTTAAGGCTTCCGCTAGCCCCTCTTACTGCATTACTGATAAGAGGCCTTCGGTAATCTACGAATTACTGGCTGGTCACATCACTAATTCCTTGGGGTAGGGGTTGGGTCGTGACAGAATGATATCAGAGCACGAGTTATCGCACACACGTGTCTAGATGAGTTATAGGATGTCCTAGAAAATAAGATTAGCGCATTACATGAGCATGTGTAAGTGTGTGTGGACTTGTTATGTGAATACGTGATAACATGAATATGAGAACCATCTTTTCTATGTTTATTATTACCATGTTTTATATAGACCAATGGAGAACACAAGCCATACAGATGAAACTAAATCATCAAATGCAAAAATTGAATGGTTGGAAAGAATGGTAGAAGGTTTCTGTAATTATTAAAATCATAGGGCAGGTCCCTATATTTATTAAAAACCTCAAGGGAAGTAAGTGTAATTTACCCAAAATTAATTGAACTCTTCTTCTTTCAAGGGGAAATTACGCTTTGCCCGTTTGACCACTTTGTCACTTCAGTTCTTAAATATACATATATATATATATATATATATTGGCTCTTCATGTTTCAATTTTTTTTTCCTAGTGTACTCTTATAACTAAGTTTTGTTCAAAATTTGACTGTTCAAAATTTGACAGAAATGACACATTAACAATCACGTCGTATAAAAATATTTTATTTTATATAACTCACACTTATAACATAAACTTTACTTTAATATAATATTTTTTATGTTATGTGGCAATTATTGTGACATTTTCTAATTAATTTTGAATAAAAGTTAGTTTTAAGAGTAAACTAGGAGAAACTTGAAATATAAAGGGCCAAAGTGGAAAAAAAATTTTGAACAGATAAATAGAATTCAATGAAAAAATTGAACAAAAAATAATATTTGGGCAAATTGATTTAAATAGAAAAGAAAAAAATTGAACAGATAATAAAATTTGAACAGATAAGTGGGAAAAAATTGAACAAATAGAGAAAAAAATTTGAATGGATAGAAAAAAAAAATTGAACCTATAGATATAAATTTGAACAAATAGTCAAAAAAATTCAATCAGATAAAAAAAAGTCCACAGATATATTAAGAGGTAAAATTAGAAACAAAATGTCTTTCAAAACAAAAGAAAGGACGTCTCACCAAACTATTTCACAAATGGTGGATCTCTCACCAACAAAAATATCCATTAGACCTAATGCCTTAGACACTTTCCAAATTATATCTAATTTTCTCTATTTTTTATGCACATACTTTAATTCCATCAATAAAATTTTAAATTTTGTCTTTCGTGATAAGATCCCCAGGCACTAAGCACGAAGGGGATAACTAGTTTTATAAAAATATAGAGAAGTGAGATAGGCTAAAATGACTTGTAATGACTTGACAACTTGTAATGACTTTTTAATTTTGACAACTTGTAATGACTTTCTAATTTTTTAACTAAAATATTTGATTCCCAAATATCCCCTAAATGTATTTAACAAGTCAACAAATAACTAAAATATGACCCAAAAGAATCAATAAAAACAAAAGAATATTCGAAAAAAAATGTACACAATTTTTTATTTTTTTAATAAATTTTTTTTTCATATTTTATTTGTTTTGTTTTACTTTTTAGATGTATTTAAATTAGGTGAATTTAAAAAATAATTTTTTTTTTTACTCAAATATGAATAAAATGTTCAGTAAAAAAAAATTATAAATGTGAAAAAATTAAAAATAAAATATAAATATTCTATTTTATTATAAAAAATTATAAATTTATAGTAAAATTTATAATATTCTCCCCCTACCGACTTAGGTGGAGCATCAATCATACCCGCCAAAATTCGACACTTTAAATGTTTGTCCCTCGACAAAGTCTTAGTCAACATATCTGAAATATTATCACCTGTGTGAACCTTTTCGAGTTGCAATAACTTTGAATCTAACACATCAAGAATCCAATGGTATCTCACATCAATATGTTTCGATCTCGAATGAAAAGTATAATTTTTACTCAAATGAATAGCACTTTGACTATCACAATAAAGCACATACTTTTTTTACTTCAAACCCAACTCTTGCAAAAAATTCTTCAACCATAACTCTTCTTTGCAAGCTTCTGTAATGGCAATAAATTCAACTTCAGTAGTTGAGAGAGCAACACATTTTTGTAATTTGGATTGCCATGCCACAGCTCCCCTGCAAAAGTCATCAAATACCCGAAGTAGATTTCCTAGAATCAACATCACCAGCCATGTCAGAATCTGTGAACCTATCAAGCATCGGTTTACTATCCCCAAAACACAAACATACCTTCGAAGTCCCTCGAAGATACCTTAGAATCTATTTTACCACTGCCCAATGTTCTTTACCCGGATTAGAGAGAAAATGACTCACCACACCAACGGCGTGAGCAATATCCAGCCTTATACAAACCATGGCGTACATCAAAGAACCAACTACTGAAGCATAAGGAACTTTCAACATCTTTTCCTTGTCTTTCTCACTTGTAGGACATTGATTCGAACTAAACTTGAAGTGACCTGCAAGTGGACAACCAACCGACTTTGCTTTATTCATGTTGAACCTCTCAAGCACTTTCTCAATGTAGCTTTCTTGAGACAACCAAATCAGCCCCTCTTTGCGATCACGAACAATTTTCATACCAAGTATTTGCTTTGCCGGTCCCAAATCTTTCACAGCAAAAGACTTGCTCAACTCCAATTTTAACCTGTTAATCATGGTAGAATCTTGACCCACAATTAACATGTCATCAACATAAAGCAAAAGAATAATAAATTTACCATCTGAAAAATTTTTCACAAACACACAATGGTCCGAAGTGGTTTTAGAAAAACCATTATTCATCATGAAAGAGTCAAATTTTTTGTACCATCGCCGCGGGACTTGCTTAAGGCCATACAAACTTTTCTTCAATTTGCAAACAAATTTTTCTTTCCCTTTTTCCACAAAACCTTCTAGTTGCTCCATGTAATTTTCTTCTTCAAGATCACCGTGAAGAAATGCGGTTTTCACATCAAGTTGTTCAACTTCAAGGTTCATACTTGCAACCATGCCAAGTACAACCCGAATAGAAGACATCTTCACAACTGGCGAGAAAATTTCATCAAAGTCAATACATTTCTTTTGCCCAAAGCCTTTCATAACAAGACGTGCTTTGTATCTCAGATTCTTACCATCATTCTTCAATTTGAAAACCCACTTTATTTTCTGAATTTTCCTCCCCTTAGGCAACTTCACTAAATCATAAGTGTGATTTTCAACTAAGGAATTCATCTCCTCTTCCATGGCCTTTTTCCAATCACCTTTCTTTGCATGCTCAATTGCTTCTTGGTAGCTCTCGGGCTCCCCTTGATCGGAAATCAACACAAATTCATTAGGAGGATACTTTCTTGAAGGTTGTCGGTCCGTTGTAGATTTTCTTAACTCAAGTTGTGGTGGCGATTCTTGTGTTGGATGCTCTTCCTCAATTTCTGGATCAACTTCATTAGGATTAGCATCACCCTCCATATCTTCAATAGGTGGCTGCACATCTCCCCCATTTTCATCATCAACTGAAGATGAAGGAGATGGATCCATGTCAATGAGATCACTAGTTTTTTGCTCCGGTTGATCACCTTTGCCAAAGTCTTCAATTGTTTGGTCTTCAATAAACACAGCATCACAGCTTCGAATGACTTTCTTGTCGACTGGATCCCACAATCTATACCCGAATTCATCACACCCATAGCCAAGAAAAATACATTGTCTTGACTTACTATCAAGCTTGGACCTCTCATCTTTTGGAATGTGAACAAAAACTCGGCAACCAAACAATCTCAAATGCTCATAAGATACATCTTTACCGGTCCAAACTCTTTCTGAAACATCACCATTCAAAGGATAGGAAGGAGACAAATTGATTACGTCAACCGCTGTCTTCATTGCCTCTCCCCAAAAGGATTTTGGCAATTTAGCTTGTGAAAGCAAACACCTTGTTCTTTCCACAATGGTGCGGTTCATCCTCTCGGCAACTCCATTTTGTTGAGGAGTTTTCTTAGCTATCTTTTGATGCGACAATACTCATCAAATGGCCCAATGTATTCACCACCATTGTCTGATCAGATGCACTTCAATTTCTGCCCTGTTTCTCTTTCAACTATAGCCTGAAAATGCTTAAATACTTCTAGGACTTGATCTTTAGTTTTTAGTAGAGAAGTCCAAACTTTCCTTTAATAATCATCAATCAAAGTAACAAAATAAAGTGCACCACTATGTGTTCTAACTTTTAAAGGACCACAAACATCCGAATGAATCAACTCCAAAAGATTTTCTTTTTTAGAAGCAACATTTTTCTGAAAAGAAACTCTATGTTGTTTACCCGCCAAACAATGAACGCAAGTTTTAAAATGTGTACCTTTCAAACCGGGTAGAAGCTCTTTCTTGAACAAAACTTGCAGCCCCTTTTCACTCATGTGGCCAAGCCGCTTGTGCCACAATTCGGTAGAAGTATCATCTTCAGGTGCATTGACAACACCTTTACAAATTTTTCCTTCCATCGAATAAAGTGAATGAGTCTTCTTGCACTTAGCCACCACCAAAGAACCCTTTGTGAGCTTCCATATTCCATCACCAAATTTGTTGTTGAAGCCTTCATCATCTAGCTTCCCGGTAGAGATCAAATTGCGGCGAATGTCAAGAACATGCCTCACATCTTTAAGTAACAACTTGCAGCCCAAATTTGTTTCCAAGCAAACATCACCCATGCCAATAATCTTGGACAAACCTTCATTACCCATTCGAACAGAACCATAATCTCCTTTGGTGTAGGTAGTGAGGAAATCAACTCGAGAAGTCACATGAAAAGAAGCACCAGAATCTGTCACCCAATTGCTCTCTTGGCCCACAAAATTGATACAATCATCTTCACAAACAACCATGAGATCATCGGTAGTAACTGCCGTTGTTTCTTCTTGCTTCTTATCCACACTTTTGTCACACCTTTTCTCCTTATTCTTGAGCTTTTGGCATTCTCGCTTCATGTGCCCTTTCTCATGGCAATAATAGCACTCAATGTCTTTCTTTGAAAAAGAACCATCTTTTGATTTGTCACAGCTTTAATCACGACCATGAGGAGTCTTACTCCTCCCCCTTGTTTTGCTTCAGCCTCTCACAATGAATACTTCCGAATGAGAGGAACCCGCTGATTTTCTTCTAGTTTCTTCATTCAACAAGCTACTAGTGACTTGGCCCATTGTGACAACTCCATCGGGCGCCGAATTACTAATGGTTACAACCAAAGTCTCCCAACTTTCGGGCAAAGAACTAAGTAGCATCAAAGCCTGTAACTCATCATCAAAAATAATTTTCATAGAAGCAAGTTGGTTAACAATACTCTTTATTTCATTCAAATGTTCTGAAATGGGGCCATCATCTTTATATTTTAAATTAACCAACTTACGAAACATAAAGGCTTTATTTGTGGCTGATTTTCTATCATAAAAGCTCTCTAATTTTTTTCATAAATCATGTGCCGAAGTTTCATTAGCAACATGATGAAACACACTGTCATCAATTCATTGACGGATAACACCAACGGCTTTTCGATTAAGCCTCTTCCATTCATCATCTTTCATACCCTCGGGTTTGCCACTATCACCCTCAATAGGCCCATACAAATCTTTACAAAATAATAGGTTTAATTTTCCAAGTTACCCAATTGCTTCCATTGAAGCTAGACATACGAACCACATTCTCCTTCATTGATTTACACAAATAAATAAACTCAAATAAACCGTAAGCTCTGATACCAATTGTTATGGATAATTAATGATTCCCCACAAGTAAATCAATCAATTGGGAATAAAAACTAATGCGGAAAAATTAAATCAAAAGCAACACAAGAATTTTACGTGGTTCCCTCAATGTGAGGTACGTCCACGGGATCGAAATCCGATTCCACTATCAACCAAATAGTTTCCAAACGATTACAAACGAGACACGAATGGTCTCATAAAACCACCCTTAGATGAATTCTAAATAATTACAAATAAACAAGTGGAAAGACCTCACCAAATAGATGAATCAAAATGTTCAGAACCAGAGTTGAAGAAGACCCAAAATAACGAACTAAATCATCCAACTATGAAGCCGAAACCGAAGTAGCCAACCGAAGATTCCACACCTTAATCAATTAAGCCACTGGATTGAATTTTCCACATGCACTATCTCACAAAACAAATCGATCAATGAAGTGCTGCTGCTTCACAAAAAAACGGCTACTTTTTTTCTTCACACACCCGAGCAAAAACCATAAACAATATATGTATATATGTATTGTTAAATCTAGGACTTGTTTTATCAAAACTTTAGTTATATCTAAATTTAATTGGATCTTCATAAATTAGATATAATATATTAAAATATATTATACCTAAACCAAACCAAATTAAAATTCTTTAAGAAATCAATTGGGTTCCAAACTCCACTAAAGAGGTATACCCAACAATTCAAACACAGTTTTATTGTTTCACCACTCACAATTTTTTTTTAACTTTACAACTTGCAATCAAGAATGATAGTAAGAGTTAGTTAGCTGTGTTCGCTAACTTACCTAGGAAGTATATTTTGAGAGTCATAATTCACATGGAACTTTAAATTAAATATTACTTGGCTTGTTGGAAGGGTTTATGGGCATCTCAAATTTGGATAGAAATTGACCCAACAAAAAAAGAAAAATTATATTTCCTCTAACCCCCATTCAACTATTTTTTTTGAAGCTAATATTATTTCCACTGATCTAGTAAATAGGGAGTCATTTATTTTGGGAAGATAGTTAAAAGTCATCTTCCAACTTTTAACTTATTTTGAGTCATATCATCTCTCACATTTTTTATACGTTTTTTCAAAAAAAAAACTTTAAAAAATTAAAAAATCAATTTTTAACCATTTTTTCAAAACAACCCTTGTTTATGATTAAAATAAATAGTTGAATTTATAAAATAATATTTTGGCACACCATTAAATTGTTGAATAAACCATTAGAGATTGAGCCATCAATTAACTTGAGTTCTATAAAATAGCATAGCAACTTATTTCCCTTTTCATCCCCATCCTCCTCATCCAAGCCCTAACCCCTTCCTTAATTCATGAATGGCTACGCTGACAACTGTGATGTTGTTGAATAGGAGCTCTGATTAGTAGTGGGAGGAGTAATGCTAGGGATATTAAACTTTCTACCAAATAAATAATCAAATGTCTCACATAGGTGTAGGGTCCACAATTTTATGGGTCTCATACCCATGTAAGATATTTGGTCATTTATTTTATAGAAAATTTAAAATCTATAACATTTTCCTGACAATAATCACAAATGCAGAGGAATGGGACTTTGGCCATGGTAGGAAAGAGAAGGAACCACATTTGTTCACATATCTCATGGACAAATGACAAAGTTTTCGAACTATATGCATGGGGCAATTTGAGCCATAAATTAGACTTTCTGATAACACATTGTGGAATACGTTGCATACACTAGATCATCCAATTTAAGCTTAAATTTGAGAAAACTCACACCCTAAAGAACAATATTGCAATATTCAATCTTCCACAAGTCTTGACTTCATATTCTTGGAAACAAAATTTCCATTAAACATACATATTTTTTTTATTTTGTTATATTTAATGATTTTTTTGTACGAGAAATATATATGTATAAATTTTTTTAAGTCCATCTAGACAAGAAAATCCTGAACATTTAAACAAAAAATAAAGATCAAACTTGGAAAAATTTCACTGAAGTTAATGGGAAAAAAAAAACCTAAGAAAATTGATTTATTATCAATTGCGTTTTTTTCCTTCCAAATTTAGTAAATTTTTAAACTTTTATAGAACTTTTAACCTATTAAGGCATGAAAAGTAAAAACAAATGATTTTTTTTCAAAAAAGAAAAAAATCGAATCAACAATTCTTTTTAAAGAAAATATCTACCAAAACCCCTATTTTATTAATTAACTAATTTATTTTTGAGTGGTAGATTAGTGACTTGTTGAATTTTTTGAGGGACTTACGGACCAGTCTTATTAATTGGACTTATTTACCTATAAGTCTTGTCCTTTTTTTATCTATCATTATTTCCAAAATACCCTCCATCACCCATGAGACCATTGCCATGGCACCTTACCACCGACAACTACCCGCTATCATCTGCGGCTGTCGGAGACCAACTTCAGCCACTGACTATCACTTTTGACTGCCAATGACCACCTCTGGTTATTGTTTCTAGCAACCGGTGACCACTATCGACCTCCGACAACTACCTCCAACAATATTTTTTTTGGCCATTTTTCATTGCCAACATATCACTATCGTCACCACCTCCTTAGATCTAGTGGCGGCAAGAGAAAAAAGAGAAGCATAAGGATGAAGAGAATGATGGAGAGGAATAAGGAACCTTTACCAAAAGTTCTCATCATCCTTCATATTCGCAAATCAATACAAAGAATCAAAGACAGATTCAGTGATAAATTCATCACTGACATTGACACCTTGAATGATAAATTTATCACTGGATATATCATCATCGTCACAAATCAATACAAGAATCAAAGACTATTTAATGATAAATTTATCACTAATATATTAAACCATGATTTGTACCTGATTTGGTTTAAGAAAAATAATGAGGGATGGAAGGGGATAGAGATAAATGTTAATAGTTGTTAAACAGAAAGGCAACCTAATAGGAGAGGTGAATTGGGTGATTAAAAAAATGGCCAGAAAATATATTTCAAATGACTAAGGATTAAATGCAGATGATAGTCAATGAATACACAGAAAATAAAAGCGAAAGAAGGAAGAACACAATACAAGGATTCATAGTTATAACAATCCGAAAATTTAAATTGTCCCTTAAATTTTATATTAGTATTATTTAATTATAAATGAAAAAAAAAACTTTAAATGTTTAATTAAATATTTCGTAAAAGTAAAATATGAGATAAAGTGTAATGAATTATATATTAAATAAAAAAAATAAAATAAAAAAAAATAAAAAAACAAACAAACCAAAGCAGTGGCACGTAGCCTAGGATGATATAGGCATGCATAGTGTAGACTAGTGAGTCACTGATTGGATAAGCTTGGGGGAGAAGCATTTGGCGTGTGGCTTGGGGCTCATGGATTGCCTCCCTAAAAATAGAGAGGAGATGATCGAGGTGAGACAAGCAATGAAAGGGAAAGAAATACTAGAAGTAAAGAAGAAAGAGTGAGGTATTAATTTTAAAGTGAGTTATATTATAGCTTGAGTTACCATAGCATATTTTATGCATGTTTGAGTTACCATAATTTATTTTACATAATTTGTGTTTTAATTATGTTATTTATTTATGAACTTTATTTGATATACTAAGAAAAACTCATGGATATAACTATTTATTAAAATGTATTTTGAGTAATTATTTTATAACTACCACCACAGAAGTCTCATATCTTGGGGGACTTAAATAACCATTGGCCCTCTGATTAGTCACTTTGTGACCCTCTGTCTGTCACGGATCCATTAACACTCTGATTTCTGGTATGGAGCAAAGTATTGTACGGAGCTAAGTGCTACACTATTGTAGGAGCCACCTCTAGAGTTCGTACGAGCCACCTCTTGAGTCCATACATCTGTTATGTTTTGTACCGTGGTTATGATTTGTGGTGTGGAGCGAAGTGTTGTATGAAGTTAAGTGCTACACTATGGTGGGAGCCACCTCTAGAGTTCGTACGAGCCACCTCTTGAGTCTATACATCTGTTATGTTCTATTCTGTATCGTGGTTATGACTATTTTGTTTATACGATTTCTGTATTATATGTCAAATGATCTCCGTATTATATACGTTGTATTTTAATATCAAGCTTTGTTTAACCAATAATTATCCATGGTGAATTTTATGTCCTTATGCTCTTAGTATAATATTTTTCACTGTGCCATGTGCTTATAGCTGTTTAGTAATTTTCAAGAAGCTTTTGGGTAGTATTAGACTGGGGCTGCGGAATAGACACACATAGCACTTTTATAGTATTTATAATTATATTCTTCATATGTAAATATCGACCCCTTTAGTTAATAAATTTTGTTCTAAAAATAGAAGCTCTAATGATTATTTTGGTACCCTCACTTAAATATTTTTTTCCGCTCGCGTTTAGTAATTTGTTTAAGAATTGGCCGGAGGTAACTTCAGTTACTGGCCATCACGATGCTTAACTCTTGGGTACCGAGAGCGGGTCGTGACAATAGTGGTTTGGCTCACCAACCTACATCCACTCCTCAAGAGATCTTCTTGAGAATTTCTTCACTAAGAATCAATGCACCACCAAGCTTCACCTAGCTTATGGATTTTTACAAAGGACTTACTTCAATCTGTTAAGGACCTCTCAACTAAATGCCTCACTTTACAAGTGTTTCATTCAGAAAATAAGGAACAATAATAGGAGGCACAACTGTCCTCTTTTACAAATATTCTCTGTAACGCCCTCAAAATAATAACAATAAACCCATCAGATAAGACATGCATTTACATTTAAACTAACTGCATTCCTTTCATTCATTAGAATTCCAAGATGTAAGTATTACATGTTAACCTCATAACAAAATGCCCTACGGGCTTACAGCTTTCCAAGTTAACACTTGGTTACAACAAAGAGTTCTAACTTGTGACCCTCTGTCTGTCATGGATCCATTAACACTCTGATTTCTGGTGTGGAGCAAAGTATTGTACAGAGCTAAGTGCTGCACTATTGTGGGAGTCACCTTTAGAGTTCGTACAAGCCACCTCTTGAGTCCATACATCTGTTTTGTTCTGTATCGTGGTTATGATTTATGGTGTGAAGCAAAGTGTTGTACGAAGCTAAGTGCTATACTATGGTGGGAGCCACCTCTAGAGTTCGTACGAGCCACTTCTTGAGTCCATACATCTGTTATGTTCTATTCTGTATCGTGGTTATGACTATTTTGTTTATACGATTCCTGTATTATATGTCAAATGATCTCCATATTATATACGATGTATTTTAATATCAAGCTTTGTTTAACCAATAATTATCCATGGTGAATTTTATGTCCTTATGCTCTAAGTATAATATTTTTCACTCTACCATGTGCTTATAACTGTTTACTAATTTTCAGGAGGCTTTTGGAGAGTCGTAGACGTGGGGCTACGGAATAGACACACATAGCACTTTTATAGTATTTATAATCATATTCTTCATATGTAAATATCGGCCTCTTTAATTAATAAATTTTGTTCTAAAAATAGAAACTCCAATGATTATTTTGGTACCCTCACTTAAATATTTTTTTCCGCTCGTGTTTAGTAATTTGTTTAAGAATTGGCCGGAGATAACTTCAGTTACTGGCCATCACGATGCTTAACTCTTGGGTACCGGGAGCGGGTTATGACAACAGTGGTTTGGCTCACCAGCCTACATTCACTCCTCAAGAGATCTTCTTGAGAATTTCTTCACTAAGAATCAATGCATCACCAAGCTCCACCTAGCTTGTGGATTTTTACAAAGGACTTACTTCAATCTGTTGAGGACCTCTCAACTAAATGCCTCACTTTACAAGTGTTTCATTCAGAAAATAAGGAACAATAATAAGAGGCACAACTGTCCTCTTTTATAAATATTCTCTCTCAAAAGATGGATATGAAAGTGTAAGCTCACAAGTAATTAAAGACTCACTCAAATATGAAAATGGAAGTACAATGGAGTATATTAAAAGCTCTTGAGTGCTCTAGATTCGTTATATTAAAGAAGTGTGTTTTTCGAACAAGGAGAGCTTCTTCTTTGTAGCATTGATGACTTCTAACTGTTGGAGAAAGGCAGAGAAACATATTCTAGCCATTGGAGCAAATTATGGAGGATACCTTCCAGTTGTGTTTGATCAGGGCAAGGTGTATACAGACTATGGACAGATCTTGGGAAGATAAGGATCGTTGAATGTACAAACTTTTCATTTAATGCGCTCCTTCATAGGTCAACTCTTGGTAGAAGATATGGTGATAGAAAAATATGCTCAGAGATCAGAGATGATGTCATATTCTGCACATGGATCAGAAAAAGTGGTTGAGAAATGATTTGTGTCAGTTTAGATCTGGTTTGGCAGGTGGGATTTTTTAAACCCAGATTTTTGGGTGTCGACCCTTGCAGATTGCGTGTTGACCCTTTGCTCTTCTTCTTTTCTCTGAGTTTAGTTACAAATGTTCCTGGTGTAGACTCTTATCATTCTTAGTGTCGACCTTTACTGCTGGATTGCACACTAAAATTTAGTGTCGTCCCTTGCTGTCTTTGGTGTCAACCCTTGCTAGACCCTTGATGTCTTGGTGTCGACCCTTGCTTCTAGAACATTTAAACATTTTGAGCTTCACTCTAGTGTCAACCCTTGCCATTTTGGTGTCGATCCTTGGACCTGTTTCAAGTATAAATAGAATTTTGTAGTACTCATCTTATGTTTTGAAGGGCCAAAAATTATTGAAAAACAACACTTTAGAATCATATAACTTTTAGAACAATTGAAGCACAATTTGTATACTATTATTTTGAAAACTTTAAATAACAAAATGAATTCAAAATATTTGTCAATAATCAAAATCAATAAGAATTTAAATTTGAATAACCTTCGGGCTAACAATCTCCCCCTTTTTGATGATGACCAATATTTAAAGTTTTCAAAGAGTGAATGAAAGCATTAAGAAGTGTTTTTCAGGGAGTTTTGTAAAAAGAGATCGAAAACTCCCTCTATGAAAAGGGCTTTGAAGCCATACCAAAGATAACTCAAAATATATGAAGAATATGTATGTCAAGTAGATTTTAAATAGATACAACAATAGAGTAAGCTCGTCCTGTCGATATGCACTGAACCATTCATTAGTAAAACTAATATCTTCAGTTTATTTTTATTGAATGAAATCACAAACTCTTTAAAACAAATTCCATAATGCTCCAAGTGTAAAAAAATCACAACACATCACAAGCATTCATAACCAATCGCAATTAACACTTGAATAGCATCATGTTTTCTTACCATTAAAGAGATTATCACAGAGTATCTATGTTTCCAAAAATATCCATATACATCAATTTCTCAACTTGTGTTTCCCAAATTTTGTACCCAAAAAGTGTTGTTTTACCTAGGCATCTATATATATCTATTCTTCTTTATAGTTAATCACAGCTAAAAAGCTATATAAACATCCAAGGACTTACTAGTTAGCAATCAACCAACTACAAGTAGAACAGCTATAACATCTACAACTTCTCCCCATTTGTCATTATCAAAAAGTGGGGACAGAGCATCAGCGAAACGGATGAGGAGTTCAGGGCCAATGTGGTGCAACTTCGTGCCAACCTTGGGCAAACCACAACATGAATTTTTGAATTTGTTCACTCAGATCATCGTTCCAACACTGTTGGAAATATTGATGGAAGTCTTCATTGGAGTCCTTGATCTCGTAAACTATAATCACCATACTTTCTACACTCTCTTTAGCAGCTGCAATGACTTGAGCTTGCTGTAGCTTCATTCTATCAATGTCATTCCACATTTCAGTCTGTTGAGAGATAAGTTGTAGAACCAAAGATGCCAACTCATCCACTCTTTGTTCCAAGACAAAAGATGATGAAGCAGGGACAAAGTGAGAGGATGATGGAATGTTAGAGGCAGGGATAGATTGGGAATCTAGGTCTAGATTGTTAAGCCTGAAATTGATTGAAGCAATCCTATCCAACAGGGGACCTTGAACCATGAAGTCAAGATGATCAATTTTTTGAGAGAGAGATGAGAGGTCAGAAGGAGGTGGTGAAGTAAAGAGACCAAGGGTGGAGAAATGAAGGGTAGGACTGGGAAGGAAAGAGCCAAGGGTATAGAGCAAGTTGTAATGCCCTAAAAAATAAGACATAAAATAATCATTCATAAGATCTATGAGTCATAATAGAAAAGTCACATTTCATTTATCAGAGTCTTCGATATAAAAGATATTACATGTTAACAACAAAGTAAATGCCCTATAGGCTTACGGCTTTCCAAGTCATTACTTGGTTATAACAAAAGAAGAGTCTAACTCTATACATAGAAAGCCCTTGGCTTGGATATACATGTAACATCAAAACAAAATAACCCAAAAAGAAAGTCTTCAACTCTTAAACCACCCAAGCTAAGACCTTGGAGGCGGCATGTCCCCTGTTCCTGAAAATGATGTCCCAAGTAGGGTGAGCCAAAGCCCAGTAGAGATATGCTAAACAAAATATGAGAATTAACTAAAACATTAGCATTTGATAAATGTTTAACACTAGTAAACCATTTACATCATCTCCATGACCAATCAACGTTTACATCAGATTCAATTCCCTTCCCATTATTTATCCAAATCAATTCACTTACATTATCCAATATTATCCAAACAATTTAAAATGAGACTACAACTCATATATCAACACTTCAATAATTAACAACATTCAACACTTCCATTTTCTTGCCATTTTACGGAACTACGTCCGAAGGAATCGGCACCCAAATAAATAAGATTTCAGGACTTTCACCCAGGACACTTCGGCCAAC
The DNA here is from genome assembly GCF_004153795.1 of Camellia sinensis. NCBI lineage: Eukaryota > Viridiplantae > Streptophyta > Magnoliopsida > Ericales > Theaceae > Camellia > Camellia sinensis. The sequence continues at coordinate 1,339,668 of NW_021025816.1, forward strand.
TTAATTATCAATGGAGTCCATCCCCTATCTCCTCCCAAACAAATGGAATACATCCTCTATCTCCTCCCACGCAATATACATATACAATGTATTTAAACACATAGTCATATACAATGACCCAACAATTCACATATTCAATGTGTTAATTCCACCGTCACATTCAATGACATAGTTCAATTGATTAGTTTTAGTTTACCTAATCATCATGCAGTGTCTACAACAATCAAGACTATCCTCCACCGATAGCCCAAAACAGTTATTTCTAAACAGATAAATAAATCTATCAAACATATAATTTATTAACTTACTCATGGGTGAGTGATTTATCAATCCAACTACACCACTTAAATCACAATTTTCTCCAATTCCTTAATTCCCAAATCAATTTCACATTTCCATAATAGACTTCATCAATTACACAAGTGATTTATTCAATTCAAATTAGGGCATTAGTCCCCATTTCTCAAATATTGCATCCAGGACCAAATTTTATTAATTTTACACAAATAACCTTATTTCAAGATCTCATATACCCAATGGAGCCCAAAACTAGAAACCCCTCTTTTATAATTTTAAACTCAAAACCCCAACTTTCACCAAGCTTCCCATAACCCACCGTTTATGCAATATGACCAACATTTATATTAAAACTCATAATAAAGAGTAGTTTATCCCTACTTCAAATGGAGAAACTCAAAGGAGAAGGAAGAGAAACTTGAAGATGCTCCAAACACAAGCTTCTTCAGATCAAAGTAAAGCCCACACAAAGCTATACCTTTTTAACAAAGGAAAAATGGTAGAAAACCTCTAAAACAAGGTGTATGTGTAGAGAGAGAGAGTGTGTAGAAAGAGAGACAGCCGAATCTAGGGTTTGGAGAGAAATGGAGATGAAAAAGTGATGTAGAATCACACGGCTGTGAACTGGTATATACAGGGCTGGCTCGAGTGAAGGAGTGGTCGCTCGAGCGAGCCCAGGGGAAGAACCAGTTTTCTTGGTCTTGGTTCAGATGTTGTTGATCAGAGAATACCCCATATTTCACAGTGTTTCAGACCCATAAGAAGAGTCTCTAGGGACTCTTTCTTCCCCCTTAAGATCAATTTTGAAATGCTTGAAAATTTTTGTGAAAATTATGCCATAGAGAGGTTTGATTATTTTGTTTATGAGCATTAACGATACAGTGAACCACCAAAAAATTGAAATCAATGAGAAAACCGGTGGATAGGGCCCAGATGAGGTAAGTGTGACCATAAGTGATGGCGTCAAAGCGGCCGGAGCGAGGAATAATGTTGTGTGTGATTATGTGATGAAGCAGTCTCATTTCAAGGAAAGGTCCTTCCCAGAGACAGTGATATGATGAGTGAGATCGGGGTATTTGTGAGAAATCTGAGACCTATAAGATGAGTGTATTGGCATGGTTTAAGAGCAACCGATGGAGTGACCCTATGTCCATCATTGGATGTTTTCAGAATGGAGTTAATGAAAGAGGGTGTCAAAGTGAAAGGAATACCCTTTACAAAACAATCAAGGGTATGAGAAGAAGAGTCTTTATCATAAGAGAGATTTGCAAAAAACTCTTTAATGAGAGTAAGATAGATGTCACAGTCTAGTTTCAAAAGAGATGACCATTTTTGGTTATCAAACCACGCTTGTACAGAAATAAAATGTTTTTCAAAGAATGCAATGTCTATTGTGCAACTAAAGATTATCTTTTGTAGATTGAAGTCCTTGTTGAAAGCAGATCTGCATTCAAGATTCTTAAATCAAAGCATGGGAGGAGAAACAGCGTCAACGGCGGAAGAGTAGGAGGTGCGTGGTCGCTTTCGTCTTGGAACAAGAGGAGGGGCTTGAGAATCCATAGAGAGGAAGAATAGAGATCGCAAGAGAGATAAAAAAGGATCAAAATGTGAATCAACGAAGAAAGTCGCTGGAACAGGAAAAGGGGCTAGGGCTAGGTTTTAGAAGGTGTCACAAGAGAAAATAGAAGGGTCGCGGGGTATATAAATACCCTTGAGAAGGTGTCGACCTTTGTAAAGAGAGGGGTCGACCCTTTGAATTTGAAAGGACCGCGCGGCAAACCCTAGGCGAAAGACAGGTGTCAACCCTTAGGGGAAGAGGGTCGACACTAAAAAATAGTGTCCTCCTACACATCAGGTGTCGACACCTTCGAAGAGTGGTGTCGACCCTAAAAAGCAGTGAATCTAAAATCAACTGGTGTTGACACTAGAGAAGATGGGTGTCGACCCTTATCAATAGAAAGCACTAGATTGGTTCACATGGTGTTGACCCTATAAAGCAGGGGATCAACCCTTAAAGGTCCTAAAAGACAAAAACTAGTGTTTTTCTCAGCAAATTTCACAATGGAGCATAATAACACATACTTTAACATCACATGGGAATATTTAACATGCCAAGCTCAGTTTTAATAAAGTAGAATTGTTCCTCATTGAGCGGCTTGGTAAAAATATCAGCCAATTGTTGGTTTGTAGGCACAAATTCGAGTTCAATGTCACATTTAAGTACATGATCTCGTAAAAAGTAATGCCTCATTTCAATGTGTTTAGTGCGTAAGTGTTGTATAGGATTTTTTGAAAGGTTAATGACACTAGTGTTATCACATTTAATAGGAATGTGATCAAAATGAAGTCCAAACTCAAGAAGTTGTTGTTTCATCCAGAGCATTTGAGCATAACAACTAGAGGCGGCAATATATTCCGCTTCAGCTACCAATAAAGCCACAGAATTTTGATTTTTACAAAACCATGATGTAACTGAATTTTCAAGAAAATGACAAATGTCACTGGTGCTTTTACGGTCAAGTCTACATCCCGCAAAGTCGGCATCCGAGTGACCATAAAGATAAAAAAACATTTGTTTTAGGGTACCAAAGATTGAAAAGTAGAGTATCAACAAGGTATCTAAAAATGCGTTTTATTGCGATGACGTGTGATTCTTTTGAAGCTGATTGAAAACGAGCACACATACAAACACTAAACATGATATCGGGTCTACTAGTAGTGAGATAGAGTAAGGAACCAATCATACCTTGATATTTCTTTTCGTTTACCGATTTACCTTGCTCATCTTTGTCGATTTTAATCGACGTGCTCATGGAAGTCGCTGCAGGTTTAGATAAGTCCATTTCAAACCTTTTAAGGAGATCTTTGATATATTTTTCTTGAGATAGATGAATTCCATCTTGGGTTTGTTTTATTTGTAATCCAAGAAAGTATGTCAACTCTCCCATCATACTCATTTCAAATTCACCCTGCATATCCTTAGCAAATTCCTCGCACAAAGATTCATTAGTAACATCGAATATGATATCATCAACATAGATTTGAACAATAAGCATATCATCATTTTTGGTTTTTATGAAAAGAGTGGTATCAATTTTCCTACAAAAAAAAACCTTTTTCAATAAGAAAATTGCTTAAGCGTTCATACCAAGCTCTAGATGTTTGTTTCAAACCATACAACACTTTTGAAAGTTTAAAAACGTGGTCCGGGTGTTTGTGATTTTCAAAACCAGGAGATTGTTCAACATAAACTTCCTCCAAAATGTACCCATTTAGAAAAGCACTTTTCACATCCACTTGGTAAAGTTTAAAATCTCTAAAACAAGCAAATGCAAGCAACATGTGAATGGCTTCGAGATGAGCAATGGGTGTAAAAGTTTCATCAAAATCAATGCCTTCTTCTTGGTTATAACCTTGGGCTACAAGTCTAGCTTTGTTCCTAATAACAACACCGGATTCATCCATTTTATTTCGAAAAACCCATTTTGTTCCAACAATGGAATGATCCTTAGGACGAGGAGTCACAAATCAAACTTCATTTCTTTCAAACTAATTTAACTCTTCTTGCATAGCAAAAATTCAGTTTTCATCGTGTTCAACCTCAGAAAAAGTTTTTGGCTCAATTTGAGAAACAAAAGCTAAATTGCCACAAACATTATGAATAGAAAATGAGTTCTTACACCCTGTGTGGCATCTTCTATGATGAGATCTTTGAGATGTTCATAAGCATACTTCCATTCTTTGGGTAGATCATTTTCCTTCGTTGGATGAGCATACTCTTTTTGAAGATCTTCCATAGAGACTTCAACATTGGGTTCCGAAGAATGAAGTTCATCATTTTCCGATAAGTAAAATGCCTTCAATTCTTGGATTAGAATCGGCAACATCATCATTAACAATATTCTTGAAAGTAAAGGAGTTAGATTCATCGAAAACAATGTGTACAGATTTTTCAACAAGTAAAGCTCTTTTATTAAAAACACGATAAGCTTTACTAGAATTTGCATAGCCAAGAAACACGGCTTCATCAGATTTTGCATCAAACTTTCCAAGATTTTCTTTATTGTTATTAAGTACAAAACATTTACAACCAAATGCACGAAAATGACCAATGTTGGGTTTTCTACCTTTCCACAATTCATATGATGTTTTCTTAAGTTTGGGTCTAATCATGGCACGATTAATAATATAGCAAGCAATGTTGACGGCTTTCATCCAAAAATATCATGGCAAATTATTTTCACAAAGCATAGTCTAAGCCATTTCCTTAATAACTCTATTTTTTCTTTCTACCACACCATTTTGTTGAGGAGTTCGAGGAGCAGAAAAATTATGATCAATGCCATGCTCATTACAAAATAGAATAAACTCATCATTATCAAGTTCTCTACCATGATCACTTCTATTGCTACAAATAGCAAGACTAATCACATTTTGAATACGTTTACAAAGAGCTGAAAATATAGACACTTTTGTGTGCCAAGAAAATCACCCAAGTGAATCTAGTATAGTCATCCACACAAATAAGACAATAAGATTTACCACTTAGACTTAAAGTTCTAGAAGGTCCAAACAAATCAATATACAACAATTGAAGAGGCCTAGAATTGGAAATAATATTTTTGGATTTGAAAGAAACTCTTGTTTGTTTTCCTTATTGACAAGTATCACAAAGTCTATCTTTTTTAAAATCAATTTTTGGTAAACCAACAACCAAGTCAAATTTTGAAAATTTTGAAAGCAAGGCCATATGAGCATATCCTAGCCTTTTATGCCATAGCCACCCAGATTCATTTATAGTAGATAAGCACTTAACATTATGATTATGAGATAAACTATGCAAATCAAATACATACAAATTTTCATATGACCAACAAAAAGCACTTTGTTATCATCAGAATTTTTAATGGTGCAGTGGGATTTTTCAAAAGTGACATGATTGCCTTTATCACATATTTGACTAATACTAAGCAAGTTATGTTTCAATCCTTCAACAAGGAACACATTTTCGATAATGGGTGAAGAAGTTTTACTAATACTACCATCGCCGATGATTTTTCCCTTACTATTATCTCTAAAAGTTACGTGACCTCCTTCTTTGGACTTAAGGGTTGAGAACATTACTCTATTGCCGGTCATGTGCCTTGAGCACGCACTATCAAGGTACCACCGGTTGTTGCTGGATTTTGACCTAAAGCACACCTGCGAAAATCAAATTTTTGTTGGCCTTTTGGTACCCATTCTTTCTTGGGTCCATGAGAGTTAGGATTTGGAGTGTTTTTCGGAACCCACTCCTTTTTCATTCTAACAAATGAGTTTCTCTTAGCAGGACATGAAGGAGAGATGTGACCTTTTCTTCCACAATAATGGCATGTGAGATGAGAATGATTAGATGATGCATGAACAAATATCTTTTTGGAATTTTTTGCTTTTGAAAAAGGTTTATATCTAATTCTCATTCTTCCAAAGGTTTGATTTTGACTTTTGAGAATTTTATCTAAGGTATCTCTATCTTGAGTAAATTTTGAAAGAACATTTTTTTAAATCTTCTATGTTTTCATTTAAAACAATTTTCTCATTTTTCAAAATTTCATTTTCTTTTTGCAAATCATCTACTTTCTTTTCAAAAATGAAAGATTCTTTTTCATTTGAAAATTCTTTCTCCTTTTCCATTGTCAAGATTTCATTTTCTAAAGTATTGATCCTAGAAGTCAAAGATTCCTTTTCTTGATATAAACTTGAGATCATTTTCTTTTGACAACTACTTTTCATACTTAATTTTTTAAATTCAGCATGCAATTCATCAAAAGCAGTTTGTAATTCATCAAACCTCATTTTCATCTTCAAGTACCATTAAGCATAGATTTGCGACTTCATTTTTACCAATATCAGCCTCTGAGTCGCTGTCATCATTGTCTTCTCCCCATGCTGTGATCATGGCTTTCTTTTTGTCCTTCTTGAATTGTTTCTTAAGCTCTGGACATTCTGATTTGTAGTGTCCTAGTTTGTTACATTTGTAGCAAATAACTTCAGATTTTTTATGATTTTCTCCTTTTTGAAATTCTTTGTTGAAATCTTTTTTGAAGAACTTCCTTACACCTTGTTTCTTTTTCACAAATCTTTTGAACCTTTTGGTAATGAAAGTCATTTCTTCATCTTCCTCCGAAGCATCTTCTTCTTCCTCTTGAGATTTTGAGGGAGACTTGAAAGCTCCCTTTTTTCTTATTCTTGTCTTCTTCTTCTTCTTTTCATTCTTGCATGATGATCTCATGGGTTATGAAAGATCCTATTAACTCATGAAGACTTAATGTTGACAAGTCTCTTGCTTCTACCACTATTATAATTTGTTCTCCCAGCGTTTTGGCAATGATCAGAGGACTTTTCTGACAATTCTGCATTAGTATAAGTCTTCCCAAGAGATTTAAGACTGTTTATAATATCTGTAAAGCAAGTGAACATTTGGGATATGTTCTCATCAGGTTTCATCTTGAAGAGCTCATAGTTATGAACAAGCAAACTCACTCTAGACTCTTTGACTTAAGTGTTCCCTCATAAGTTACAATAAGTTTATCTCAAATTTCTTTTGCTGTTGTACAAGTGCATATTTTGTTAAACTTAGTAGCATCAAGGGCACAATATAACATATTAACAGCTTTGACATTGGATTGAATATCCTTATAATCATCACTAGTCCACTCACTCTCAAGTTTGGGAACTAACAGACCATCTATGGTTTTGGTGGGGACTTTAGAACCATCACAAATAATTTTTCAAACCTCATAGTCGATAGATTGAATATGCTTAATCATACAGGTTTTTCAATAGTTGAAATTTGTGCCATTGAAGAAGGGTGGTCGGTTTGAGGCTTGACCTTCAAGAAGAGAGGAACTATGGGTTACCATAGATCACTCTAAGACGGTTAAGTCACAATACTAGTGACGAGGCTCTGATACCAATTGTTAAATAGAAAGGCAACCCAAGAGGGGGGTGAATTGGGTGATTAAAAAAATGGTTAGAAAATATATTTCAAATGACTAAGGAATATATGCAGATGATAGTTAATGAATACACAGAAAATAAAAGTGAAAGAAGAAAGAACACAACACAAAGATTTATAGTGGCTTAGCTCACCGGCCTACGTCCACTCCTCAAGAGATCTCCTTGAGAATTGCTTCACTAAGAATTAATGCACCACCAAGCTTCACCTAGCTTGTGGATTTTTACAAAGGACTTACTTCAATCTGTTGAGGACCTCTCAACTAAATGCCTCACTTTACAAGTGTTTCACTCTGAAAATAAGGAACAATAATAAGAGGCACAACTGTCCTCTTTTATAAATATTCTCTCTCAAAAGATGGATATGAAAGTGTAAACTCACAAGTAATTAAAGACTCACTCAGATATGAAAATGGAAGTACAATGGAGTATATTAAAAGCTCTTGACTGCTCTTGAATGCTCTAGGTTTGTTGTATTGAAGAAGTGTGTTTTTCAAACAAGGAGAGCTTCTTCTTTGTGGCATTAATGGCTTCTAGCTGTTAGAGAGAAGAAGAGACACATATTCTAGCCATTGGAGCAAATCATAGAGGATATCTTCCAGCTGTGTTTGATTAGGGCAAGGTGTATACAGACTGTGGACAGATCTTGGGAAGAGAAGGATCATTATATGCACAAGCTTTTCATTTAATGCTCTCCTTTATAGGTCAACTCTTGGTAGAAGATATGGGGACAGAAAAATTTGCTCGGAGATCAAAGATGATGTCATATTCTGCGCATGGATCAGAAAAACTGGCTAAGAAATGATTTGTGTTAGTTTAGATCTGATTTGGCAAGTGGGAACTTTTAAACCCAGATTTACAAGTGTCGACCCCTGCAGATTGGGTGTCGACCCTTTGCATTTCTTCTCTTTTCTGAGTTTAGTTCCAAGTATTCCTAGTGTTGACCCTTATCATTTTTGGTATCGACCCTTGCTGCTGGATTGCACTTTAAATTTACCCTTGCTATCTTGGTGTCGACCCTTGCTTTTGGAACACTTAGACATTTTGAGCTTCACTCTGGCATCAACCTTTGCTATTTTGGTGTCGACCATTAGACCTGTTTCAAGTATAAATAGAATGTTGTATACAAGTGCTCATCTTATGTTTTGAAGGGCCAAAAATCATTAAAAAACAACACTTTAGAATCATTTAACTTCTAGAACAATTGAAGCACAATATGTGTACTATTATTTTGAAAACTTTAAATAACAAAATGAATTTAAAATATTTGTCAATAATGAAAATCAATAAGAATTTAAATTTGAATAACCTTGGGCTAACAATAGTGATAAATTTATCACTGATAAATAACCAAACCATTTAATTAGTACTCTTTTACACTCTCACATTCATACTTATATACATACACATTCACTTACATATTCATTCACAAACACATTCACACATTTACACACATAAAAAAAGTGTAAGACTGATAAATTTATCACTTTAGATTTACCTAGATTTTACAAACAATGGATTTGGTTTAACTAGATCTTTACCAACAAATTCATGGAGATCTATCACATAGTATAGAGAGAGGGGGAAAGTGGGAGAGAGAGAGAGAGAGAGAGAGAGACCCGATCTCACTAAAAAGAGCTTCAGCAACCATGTAATGGCTATATCTTGATGATAAAGATGACTACAATACTAGATCAACATTGTAAATGGCCAGATCTGAACAATGACAGTGTAGATCAGTAATGGTAGTGGTGGTTGGTGAACAGTAATAGTGGATTGGTAACGGTGACGTGTAAATCAAAAATTGTATAGTATAGATCGACAATGGTGAAGTGTACATCGATGATGGTGAAGATAAAAAATGGTAGAAATCGTTAGTGAACGATGGCGACGATCGAACAATGAGGTGGTGGCGACAGTGGTAAGTGGCGGGTGGACGACCATGGTGACAGTGGCGGTAGACGGTGGTGGTTTGAACCTCTTTAGGGAAAGGTGCAAAGAGAAAGAGACGAGGAAGAGGAAAAAGAAAAGCATCATGGAGAATACATAGAAGAAGAAAAAAAAATAAAAAATAAAAGATAATATAATCGAAAAAGACATTAATGAAGATAATATAGGTAATGAAGGATTTATTGGTGGATTTAAAAGGTCAACATGACTAAATGGTTTTTAAGTCCACTTAATGGGACTGGCCCACGATTATTCCTTATTTTTTTAAGAGAAAATTGTTGAAAAGTCTAATCTAGCAATTACGTAAGGCGTTAATCCAGTGGATATTTTTTATTAGTTAGAAGTCCATCTTTTTGTGAAATAGTTTAGTAAGAAGTTCTTTTGTTGTTTTAGAGGATATTTTATTCATAATTTTATCCCTTAATTTATCTATTGAATTTTTTTGACTATCTGTTCAAATATTTTTTAACTATCTGTTCAATTTCTTTTACCTTATCTATCCAATTTTATTATCAATTCAAATTTTCACTTATCTGTCCAAATCCTATTATTTGTTCAATTTTTTCCCCCTAAATGCTATTTGTTGTTGTTGTTTTTTTTATTTATTTTCCATTTTATTTTTGTTTATTCAATTCTTTGTTATTTAAATACACTAAGCCATTATTAATTCAAATTTTGAACAGTTCAATAATAATTTTTTATTTGTTCACTTTCAAATTTTTTTGTATGTTCACTGATTGAAGAACACAAGGCCAAATTGAATCTTTCTATCAAAAATGAAAAACACAAGACCGAGCTCTCTCTCTCTAATTTGGGCTCCCTCTTTTAGATCCAAAACCCTAATTCTCAATCCCCACAACAACAACAAAGAAAAAAATATAATCAGATCATTAACAACCACAATTTAGATTAAAAAAAGAAAAGAAAAAAGAAAGTAGATCTATTAGATTTGTGTTGGATCTGTGTTCAAATACAACATAATTCAAAGAAATAATGAGAAACACACAAAATGGATTGATTTGAAAAAAGAAAGACTCTTTCAAACGAAATGGGCACCCCAAAGTGACTAAAGAATGAGGGAGAATTCTAGAGAAAGATAAAAGGAGCTGAAAATGAGAGGAAGAGAGTTCTAGGATGTCGCTCACCGCCGTCGCTCCCTCGCTTTTAGTTTCAAGGATGAAGAGATGAGAGACACATTAATATTGTTTCAGATTATGCGTTGTTCTCATGTCGTAGTCATCACCAGGGACACATTCTCTTTGTCTTCGAAAACCTTTGACATCTCGAATATACTACTATCTCATGATGTCATTCAAGAACGCCCATACCACCACACTTCTCTTTCCAGCTCTGGTCATCCTCTTCACGCGCTGCCGTTGACATCGGCTGCAACCATGCTGCGAATCATTTACCAACAATAGATCAGTGAGGCTGGGACGATTGATGAGGTAAGAGAGAGTCGATTTGGAAAAAGAAAAAAAGAGATAGTCGATTTGGGAGGGTTGATGAGAATGTATATGATATATACCTGGGGTAGTTTATGTAACAATCTATTCTAGGTGACTGTTCGAGCGGTCAATCAGTCAATCAAGTAATGATGAAAAGTTCCTAGTATATTGCCTGTTTGTAGGTGAGACCACTCGAGCGATAAAGTGGTCGCTCTAGCGTAGAAATGAGGCTCCCAGTATTTTCACTGTAGCTCTGCAAAACTTCTGAGACCTTGCATTTATCGCTCAAGCGGTGGAAAGTTTGCTCAAGCAGTCTCTTTAATTTTGTGTACTTTGCTCGAGCAGTGAAAAGTTCACTCGAGCGATTTGTTCAGGACAACACATTTAAAAGTTGATCTAAACCCATTTCTCTCACACTTTTTCACATATTTTCTCTCTCTAACACCCATTTCTGAAACTCTAACCCTAAAACACTTAGGTAGCGTTTGGTAGATTTTTAGAATTATAATTTGATAATAGAGTTGTATTTTGAGTTTGTAAGTTTTAGAATTATGATTTGAGTGTGAAAAATTTGTTTAGTTATGAGTTTTGAATTGAGTTTGAAATTTTTGATGTGGCATATGATATTTGATTCAAAATTTTACAACTCATAACCGAACACACAACTCAAAATTCTATTCAAAGCTCATAATTTTTTTTTAAAAAAAATTAGAAAATATTTTTTATTTAAAATATTAAAATAACAGGTGCCAAAAAAAAAAAAAACACGAACACTGTTCTGGTCAATCGGCCAGATGTCCAAGAGGACGTCCGGGAGGATGACCGGGTAGACGTGTTTTCACAGATGGGTGTGGAATCAATTTTTGAAATTGTAACCAAACACATGGCTCAAACTAAGGGGTGAAATTGAGTTTGGAAAGCTTAATCAAACACAACCTTGATTTCTTATAGTTTTACTCAAGATTCACCCTAGATCTTCAAAGAGGGTTGAAGAACAAGCTAGATTTTGGTTTGAAGCTTAGAGTTGGGTCTTCATTCCTCGTTTTTAATCTTGAGGTAAGGATACTTTTAACTTGTTATATCTTTGATTTGATACACATATGTGTTATTTTCATTAGTTATCAAGATTTAAGAAATGTATTTGTGTTACAAAATGATTTCGATGAAAAAAGGGGCTACACCTCCTGATTTTTGGAAGAGTTTATGTACATTTTTTATGATTATTGTTGTTGATGATGAGGATTGGCCTAATTTTCCTAAAACCCTAGTTTTCAAATTGGTTCAATAAAGGGGAATTTGTTCAATTGACTCTTGAATTTTGAAATTGGGTGTAGTGGCTTGACTTTGATGTTGGAATATGAGATTTTGAAACTTCTTAACAAATAACCATGTGATGGTGATGATTGTGACTTGGAGAATTCTTTCGATTATGAATGTTTATATTATTAGATTGTTGTGAATTGAAAACCACCTTAGGGGAATTAAGATTTGGAAATTTATGCATCATATGCATTTATAAATATACTTTGTGACTTTAAATGTTAATGTTTGGAAAGTGTTGGAAGGGGGTAAATAAGGTATGAGTCCAGGTTGTGAGTTAGGTTTTGATTTAAGTGGTGTATTGTATATTGGTACTCGCGTGGGGAGTCAAGGTGCTTAATTGCCTTGTCTTGTGCATATCATCGGACGAATGTAGGAAAAGTTTTAGGACGTCCACGAGTCCGCCGTTTCTAGAGTTGACAAATGTGGAATAAAAATGTCTTGGGTGTCCACCGCCCGGCCATTTTAGAGTCGTCAAATATGAGGCTACTTAATACAAATCATTCTACATATGCATATGTGTGGTGTTGAGACTCTAGCTTGGGAAGTCCTAGCTTATTTACACCCCATGTTTGGTTGATATTTGTTATTGGCATTTCACGATTTAACTTTATGGTTTTCAAAAGAAAGATATTTGTATTTGCTCATTTCTTGCATGTCATGATCATATATACTTCAATTAATTATATAACTTATTAATGGTATTTCCTACTAGGCAATTGCTCACCGCAAATTTAGCAACCTTTCAAGAGATGAAGCTGGGATGATACCAAAGTGATTGGCATTGAGATACATTTTTTAATGGGAGCACGAAGGCTCCTTTATGTGATATATGTTGAAGCCTCAGACTATTTTTGTATTGGTAACAAAATTTCATTTTGTGTATTCAAGGGCACTCCTTGAAAAGATGTTTGCCTCAGGGCATTTATATTTTATATTATCTCTTACTCTTTGAACTCTTAATATTACTGAATGAATGTAATTGAACAATGATGTAACCATTTAAATAATTCAATGGGGAAGAGATTATTTCTGATGCCTGGGATATATATATGTGTGTGTTCTATAATGTCTTGGTATCTTTTTAAAGAAATCAAATTATTATTGAAGTAACACCGTAATTAATGGTTATATAATCGGAGCATTACGGTTTAGACTTTTATAGGAGCATGTCTTTATAGGCAAAATATTTTAAAGTACAGACTTTTAAATTTGAATTTATAGATTGAGTGTCGTTTTTTTAATAGTTAAATTTGAATTTATAGATTGAGTGTCGTTTTTTTAATAGTTAGAGAGAAAGGGAGGTCCAAACCCAAAACTTAACCCATATCCACGATAATGTCTAGCTTGGGCGACCCAAAACTTCATATTTAATACGAACTACTATTCCAAACTAACGCGACCCGACAACCATATAGGTACTAGTGTGTTGGGGGTGTTTATATGTCAGTTTGACACTCAAAACCAATGCAATTTAACCCAATACAGCTTGGATTGATTTAGGTTAGAGCACGATTCCACTATATATAAATATAAGTAAATTAATTAATAATATATAAAATCCAATAAACTAGTTTTTCTTTTCTTTTTTTTTTTTTTCCAAAACAAGCCTGTATTTGGCTTTTTTTCCCAAATTATTTTTTTACATATGGGTGGGTGGGTTAAGGTCGGGTCATATAATTATACAGTTATACAGTCGTTGCCCTACCCGGAACCGACCCGGGAACGAATTCCCGTATTTGTCCCAAAACCTCCGAAAACGAAAACCCTAGCTTCTCTCATCATCCTTCAGACTGTGTTCTTCTAGAGAGAGAGAATGAAGGTGCCGCGGGAGGAGAAAGAGATGAAGCCCAAAAAGAAAGAAGAGAATGTAACAAACATAGAAATAGATGACAAAGAAGATGATGCTGATGATGCTCAGGAAATTCATTCTGGTTCCGATTACGATGATGATTATAATGATGAGGTACTTATTATTGCCTTGTTTCTTTGTTTGGTTACTCGGAAAATGTAGGAAATTTGAAAATCAAAACTGAAGCCTCTTAATTCTCCTTTGATAGCAAAACTTAGTGAAACGTAATAGTTTCAATTCAGTTAATTCTGTTATATTCTTTCTCTGTCTGTCTGTCTCTCTCTCTCTCTCTCTCTCTCTCTCTCTCTGTACATATATCTTGTTTATGTGCATGGTGGTTCAACTTTAGCTGCAAAAGCACAGATTCCTAGCCCTGAATTTGGGACTTGGAGGTTATCTCAGTAGAATTTTTGAACTAAGATAGATTACAATGCCGATGTCGATGCCGATGCGGTGTACTTTTTTGCTTTTTTAGGAAAAAAAAGAACTCTAATATGTTTAAAGATTCATTTTTTGGGTGTTCAATGATTTAGTTTATGTGGTTCTAGGATTTGGATGAGGATGAGGGCACTTTGACAGAATCAGGATCGGAACAGAGTGAATTCTCCGAAAATGAGGTACGCAGTAATTCCACCATTTTTTAAATATCATGAAAAAAGTTACTTCTTCTATTCTAGTTTATGATGATGGGGGGGTTTTATTTTTGGGCCTTTTTTTGTAGTTCTTAATGGTTTTAATGGTGATTATAGCAGGAGATAGTTAATACAAGTGATGATGATGGGCCAACTGATGATGATGATAACAGTCAGCAAGATCATGAGGGTACTAATGATGATCATAGTGAACAACAAGATCAAAATGGAAGTGATGAAGACCATCAAGGAGTAGACGAGAGTGATTCATCTGAAGATGAGGTCTGTTGTATTTATTTATTTTGGGTATCTTTTAGGAGTAAAGAGTTGATTTATGTCCATAGATACAATCAGAAGGCCAGATGTGCTTTTTGGTTTTCATTATGCCTTTTGATATGTATTACGAATCAAGTTCCTAAAAGAGATTCTATGCTATTTTCAAAGAGTAAACAGCACAACCAAGTACATGTTGTCTTGCTTCTTAACTAAATCATGAAGATAGTTCCATAGTTACCAAGAAACTCTCTTTGAGATGGGAAACTCCTTTTCTTGGAATCTCATTTGAGGAACGGAAACAAAATTCTCACAAACTTTTCTATTCTCACAAACTTTTCTAAGGCATTTTAGAATCTAACACAATTTATCAAACTTGTCAAAAAATTGTGGAAATTCCCTAGAAATGCATTTCTCAGAATATCTACTATTTTTCTTGATCTTAAATTCTATTTTTCAACAATAATAAATATATATATTTTTGAATAGGACACCCATTGTTCTCAAGCATTTTAATACAATAGTATTCAAAATAGAAGTTCAAAACTAACTTTGAAGAAACATTGCGCACTGAAGAACCAAGGTTTCCTAGGGCCTAGGCTTAAGGCGAAGCACATGTTGAGGTTAAAAAGTAAATAATTTAATAAAAGAAAATATTTCAAGGTTCACATAAGCAAAACGTAATATTAAATATTTTGAAACATAAATACCAACAGGTACCGATATTTTATCATAGATAAATCATTCAAGGTTGCACATAAACACAATTATCTAACTCATAAATCATAAGCATTTGAAAATAACAATGAAATCAAAGTGTCTTACAAGATAAGCATAGAGAAGGGGAAGGAGAATGGGGAGGTGATGTTGGATGAAGATGAAGAAGAAGAAGAATAACGACAACTTTTAGTCCGGTTATTAAAGGCGTGCCTAGGCCCAAAGTGTAGTTAGTGCACTTTGGAACATCTCAAGCCAGGCAATGTAAAATAGTCCCCATAAAAACGCATGAAGTGTGCGCTTTAGGCTTAGGCTCAAGGCGCACGACTTGTGTGCTTCTTTTAAAATTTTTATTTATTACAATTACAACCCTAATTTCACTTAATCTCGTTGTTTTTTTGTTTACATGTGGCTACAAGGGATTAAATCCCTAAACATACATTGCAACCCAATACTTTTGAGCAATTATACAAAGACTTTGGTTGGATAGAGCTTTCTCTTCAACCAGATTAATAGTTGCCGTTATTCTTCTTCTTCATCTCCTCAATCGCTATTTTTAAAAAATATGATTTATAAATTAGATGTTTGTATTTATGTGAACCTTGAATTATTTGTCTATGATAAAATATTGATGTTTGTTGGTATTTATGTTTTAAAATATTTAATATTTCATTTTACTTGTGTTGAACCTTCAATTATTTGCTTATATTAAATTATCTATTTTTTATCGTTAATAAGAGCCTTGCTTCGACAAAACTTGCGCCTTACGCCTAGGCCCTAGGAAACCTTGCCGCTTCAGTGCGCCTGTCGCCTTTAATAACATTGACTCACCTTAAGTCTTGAAAAGTATGATAGTCCACAAAATTTGTTGGCCTGCATAACATAAAATGGGACAATGCACATTGGTATAGATCTTAATTATACAAAATTTAGGGTAACATCTTAATTAAATAATTCCTCCTCTCAATCTAAGTTCATCTCACATAAATTAGGGTTTAAAGTGTTGTTTAAAAGTCCTTTTATGATTGAAACAAGTTTCAAATGTTAGAAATGGTACCAATAGGTCAAAAGAGGAAAATTTCCAAAAACGGGACAGGGCAGTCAAACTGGGCCAAGACAGTGCAATTGTGGGTTTTTGAACTAGCGCGCTAGAGCGAGGTTCTGCTGAAACAATCCTTAGCTAATTTTTTTCGAGTTCAAGCCATCCCAAGCTCAAATGCCTATCTTCCAATATCCGAAAACATGAAATTTATCATTCTTAAGCCATACAAAGTAAAAGGAACTCCATGAAATCCATTTTTACACAAATACTTGGGACTTTTCCAAATCAAAGCATTTATTTCCAAGAAATTCATCTTTGAAACTTGTTTCCTCTCATTTTCCTTCTAAAATTCATTTTTAGTACAAATTGTCCAATCAAATGATCATATAGTGATGTAGGAGCAAAAATCTTACTTTGAATTAAGCTAGAAACTATCCTAAGTCTTAAAATTATGCTTTCCCATCGTCTTTTCTTCTCTTTTTGTCTTTCTTCTTCTCTGAAGTGGGTTGGCTTTTTGGCTTTTTGGCTTTTTTGGCTATTTTAGCCTGGGCTTAAAAGCTTGGTTTGGGAAGGGCTTTTTGGCTTTTTTGAGTTTTTTTGTGAGAGAAGAATGTAATGATTATGGGTTGGATGTGATGTTTTGTTTGTTATGGCTAAAATAGCCTATTTTGTTTTTTGTGGCTAAAATAGCCAAAAAAGCCTCCAACCCACCTTCCCAAACGGTGCCTGAAACAAGTTTCAAATGTTAGAAATGGTACCAATAGGTCAAAAGAGGAAAATTTCCAAAAATGGGACAGGGCGGTCAAACTGGGCCAAGACAGTGCAATTGTGGGTTTTTGAGCTAGCGCGCTAGAGCGAGGTTCTGCTGAAACAATCCTTAGCTAATTTTTTTCGAGTTCAAGCCATCCCAAGCTCGAATGCCTATCTTCCAAAATCCAAAAACATGAAATTTATCATTCTTAAGCCATACAAAGTAAAAGGAACTCCATGAAATCCATTTTTACACAAATACTTGGGACTTATCCAAATCAAAGCATTTATTTCCAAGAAATTCATCTTTGAAACTTGTTTCCTCTCATTTTCCTTCTAAAATTCATTTTTAGTACAAATTGTCCAATCAAATGATCATATAGTGATGTAGGAGCAAAAATCTTACTTTGAATTAAGCTAGAAACTATCCTAAGTCTTAAAATTATGCTTTCCCATCGTCTTTTCTTCTCTTTTTGTCTTTCTTCTTCTCTTTTTCAGCAATTTTCTCTCTCCTCTGTTGTTTTTCTTTGATTTATTTAGTAGCACAGACACTTGTATCTATAATAGTCATATATCCATGTGAGGAGGTGGCACCCCAAGGGTAAGTTGTGCCTACTTCATTTCAACTAATCACTTGATTATCTTAAATGAACACTAATTAAGCACCTTATTTAAGGATTTGAAAACACAAAAATGCATATTATGTTCAAAGGAATACTTCTCAATCTTGTACCCCCAGCTTCCAATTCATTCATATAAAAGTTCATATCCAGCACTTCAAAATTATGGTATTTCCATATTTCACCAAAGTATGTCTCAAAAGAATTTCTATATAACAAATAAACTAGTTCAAGTTTAGGCATTCAAGTATAAATAGAAATGTATTCATGTCAAGCAATAATACGTAGGGTGTTACATTTTATTTTTTTTAATGTTTTTAATAATTTTTGTTATAAATATTCTATTTGATCTTATATCAACTAGTGTTTCATGTTTCTCATAATATTTTCGGACCACATTTCATGTTTCTGTTTCTTGTATCATTTTCCACTTCCATTTCCAATATTGGCAACTCCATGGTTCAATTTAATTTTACTGCTCAATTTTTGATACATGGATTGGGCCCGCATTGTTGATTGGATATTGCCATGTCATGATAAATTAGTCTTCTTCTTTGTGGTTTAATACTGAATTTTCTTTTCTCAAAATAGGTTGCTCCTCGTAATACAATTGGGGATGTTCCGCTGGTGTGGTACAAGGATGAGGAACATATTGGGTATGACATCACTGGAAAGAAGATTAAAAAAAAAGAGAGACAAGATAAGCTGGATTCATTTCTTGCCAGTGCTGATGACTCAAAAAATTGGTGAGTTCTCAACTGTGATGACAATGGAATGCAAGCTTCAGGGCTGTGTTGTGTGTATGAATATGATGACTTCGCATGTTTCTTTCCATGCTCTCTAGAGTTTAAGATTTACTTTTGGATTTTGCTTTTTATGAAATAGGAAGGACATCTTAGGTTAAAAAAAAAAAAAAAAACCATGAAATTTATGCGACATAACCTATGAAGCACAGGTGCTAGTATGGGTATGCCAATATGCTAAAATCTAAAGGTACAGGTACGGGTACGGGTACGGCTAGGGTACGTCAAATATATATATATATATGTATATATATATTTTAAATTTATAGCTAAACATTCCATCTACAAATCAAAGTTTAAAACAATAACCAAAAAGAAAAATTACAAAACCAAAAATAAATCAATATTCAACAATACCAATACAATACTAAAGTAAAATCCTGAACCTGTTGAACTCATATCCCTATAACCATTAAGATAATAATTTGTGAATTCTTTCATTTCATTCAAGTATATAATTTTCAAATATTCAAATAACAATTTAAAAACATCAATATTTTGAAAGTTACAATGAAATATCATTCAGTGTATTTGGTTTCAATTTTTTGAAAATTGGATTTTTTGTTTTTCGTGTTTTTTTGTTTTTAGTGAATATTTTTAAAATTTTAAGTAATTTTTTTACTTTTTTAGATGCACCTTACTTAGATATATCTAAAAAGTAAAATATTTGTGAAAAAATATTTTAAAAAATTAATAAATACACAAAAATATGAAAAATATACTGAATTTTCGTATTTTTTTGTATTTTTGGTATTTACTGAATTTTTTAAAGATTTTTTTTCACAAAAATTATACTTTTTAAGTGTATTTATGTTAGGTGTATCTAAAATTTTAAAAATTGCTTAAAATATTAAAAAAATTCAGTGAAAATAAAAAAATATGAAAAACAAAAAGGTATAATTTTTTAAAAAGTGAATTCTGAAAATCAAAACCAAACAAAGTGAATATAATTTTCAATATTCCTAGAAATATCATTTTTTTTACTTTTTATGTTATATAATTCTAATTGTCTACTAAGTACAAAATAATAAGTAGAAGAGGTAAAGTTACTCAATAACAGTGTAAAGAGTTGGTGGTGGTTCCAAATTACCTAAAATTTTTGAAGATGATTAAAGAGGAATAAGGCTGTGGACTTGCATCAATTCCAACCTGTGGAAAAAAAAAAAAAAAAAATCAGCTGCTATGGAGTACCCACCCTATACCCATGGAGTACCCAACTTCTCCAGACCGTATACGGTGTACCCGGTATGCATACCTGCACTTGATACTTGTACAACAACATTTTTGGAGCATCCGTGCTTCATAGAATGTAACTGATCCTCCATTTGGACAGACATTCTTCAAATGCTGAACATGGGGATTTATTTTTATTCATTTTATTCATTTATGATTATTCTATCAGGCGCAAAATATATGATGAATATAATGATGAGGAAGTGGAGTTGACAAAACATGAGGCTAAACTTATACGCAGATTATTGAAAGGAAAGGCACCTCATTCTGACTTTGATCCATACGCGGTCCGTAATTTCTCTATCATTTCGTGGTCACCTTCCTTTATGGTTCCCATAAATATTATAATTTTTTTGAATTAGTAATCTGAAAATACTGCCGCTCGTATATTAAGTTCACCTCATTTTCTTCTCAGAAGCTTTTCTAAAGTTCTGTATGTTCTGAATACAGCCTTATGTTGATTGGTTTGCCTGGGAAGATTCAAAGTATCCTCTTTCAAATGCACCAGAACCTAAGAGGCGATTTATTCCTTCCAAGTGGGAGAGTAAAAAGGTGAATACTCTGGGACATATTCAGTGTGTTTGGTTTGAGCTTTCTGGATTAAATTTTTTGAAAACTGACTTTTTTGATTTTCGTGTTTTTTTTGTTGTTAGTGAATATTTTTTAAATTTTAAACATTTTTTATATTTTTTTAGATGCACCTTACTTAGATGTATCTAAAAAGTAAAAAATTTGTGAAAAAATATTTTAAAAAATTAATAAATACATAAAAATACAAAAAATGTATTGAATTCTTGTATTTTTTTTGTATTTTTGATATTTAGTGAATTTTTAAAAGATTTTTTTTACAATTTTTTTACTTTTTAAGTGTATTTATGTTAGGTGTGTAAATTGCTTAAAATATTTAAAAAATTCAGTAAAAATAAAAAAACACGAAAAATAAGAAAGTAGAATTTTCTGAAAAGTGTTTTTTGAAAAGTGGAAACAAGCAAGGTGATTACTTTTTGATTATGCGAGATAACAGGGCACAGAGTGTATTATTTTCTTTTTTCTATTTTCAGTATATGTTTTTCTTCTATTAAATTACATTGTATTGTTGTATCTGTGTATTTCCAACCCAGTTTGAAAATTTCTTCCCTAGAGGTATTTCAGTTTCTAGAATGGTGATGTTTGCAAATGTACTAGGCATTTCTTTACAATGAGTCAAGGTCATTCTTGGAGAATTTGCATTTAGTAGATTTACTATGACAATCTAAGAAGCACGGATACTTCTAAGAAGGTGACGTATCCGTGTCGTGTCCGTATCGGACACCGACACTCTTTGGACACTTCCCTATCATGTGTCCGACACTCTTCAGAACGTGTTCTATTGTTTAATATTTTTTAAAGACCCGGACACTCTTTAGAGACTTGGAGGACACACGTATGTATCTGTTAAACACACGTGTCTATTGATTAGACACGTGAAACTAATTATAAGTTTGAACAAAACAGCTTAAGATACAATAATAAAACAAAAACTATATAAATTTATAGGAATTAGTATCATATTGCATTTTTTATTATCTTTGAATGATATATTCATATATATAACATATAATAAATATATAAAATTATATATTTTATGCGTGTCCCCCACATGTCATGTCCTGCATTTTTTAAAAATTAGCGTGTCAGTGTGACCGTGTCGTATCCGTGTCGTGTCGCGTATTCGTGTCCGTGTCTATGCTTCTTAGATGACAATGCAGTGAGTTTTTGTCATTTTTAGTGAGTGTTTGTAGCCTTTTTTTTCCTAGTGTCCTTGTTGAATTTTTTTTTCTCTATAATTACATCTCTTTTTTCCGCAAGCATTCTCGTGGCTAGGTCTTGAATTAGATTGATGGTGTGAGTCTTATTAAAGAGACTATTGGAAGCTGGTAATTGCATTTAGTTGGAATTGTGTACTTGTATATAATTCCAATCTTCAAATATTGTGGTTTCTTGTGAATCTATAGGTTGTTGAGTATGTGAGGGCAATTCGGAAGGGTTTAATAAAATTTGACAAACCAAAAGAAGAACCAAGGTTCTATCATCTGTGGGGAGATGATTCTAGCTCAAAAGAAAAGACTGGTCATGGATTGGCTTATATTCCTGCACCAAAGCCAAAGTTCCCAGGTATATTATGTTGGTTTGACTATAATCATGGCTGGAAAGTCATTATTTTTCCTGTTTGAAGTAACACTCAGATTTGGCATTTAATTACTGTGTATTTTGCTTTTAGGGCATGAGGAATCCTATAATCCTTCTTTAGAATATATTCCAACCCAAGAAGAAATTAATTCTTATCAGCTTATGTTTGAGGAGGACCGACCTAAATTTATTCCAAAAAGGTATTGTACATGTTAATCTCATTGTTCAGTATTTTGTTCATTTGCTTCTCTTTTTAGTTGTGATCCTAATCTAGTTGCATTGCGTTCGCTTAGGTTTACATCTTTGAGAAGTGTCCCAGCATATGAGAAAGCTGTCAACGAAACGTTTGAACGTTGTTTGGACCTATATTTGTGCCCTAGAGTCCGGAAAAAACGTGTAAGGTGCTATGGAAAAAATTTTGGTGTTGTCTATGAGTTTCAAAATTTGATATTTTTTTTGGGGTTTCGTAATGCTGATTCTGTTGCTTCTATTCTGCAATAATGATGTATCCAAAATGCCTTCATTTTTTTTTTTCCAGATCAATATTGACCCTGAGTCTTTAAAACCAAAGCTACCAAGTCGTAAAGATCTTAAGCCTTATCCAACAACATGTTATCTAGAGTATAGAGGTCACAAGGGTGCAGTTATGTCAATTTCTACTGAAGCTTCTGGGCAGTGGATTGCTTCTGGTTTGGATGCTGTTCTTAGATTTATGTTGTATCTTTAGTTTCAGGACTCACAAATAAAGTTTTGAATGAGGTTTCACTATCCACTATGTTCTCAATAGGTTCAAGTGATGGAACTGTGCGTATATGGGAGGTTGAAAGTGGAAGATGCCTTAGAATCTGGGAACTTGGTGAAGCTGTGCAGCATGTAGCATGGAACCCTGCACCTGACCTTCCTATCTTGGCTGTTTCTGCGTAAGGCTAAATGCTCTCTCTCTCCCCCCCCCCCCCCCCCAACCCCCCCCCCCCCCCCAATCTGGGCATCTTGTTGATTGGCCATATAATTTAACTACCATTAATTTTGCAGGGAACAGTATGTTTTTCTTTTAAACACTGGATTCGGGAATGAAGAAGAACAGAAAAGGATTAAAGAACTTCTGCATGTTGAGACACGCACAGGACCAGATGACTCTGGTGAGTGGATTAGCTATCAGGTTGGACAGTTATATAACTTATATATGCAATGACTATTGTTTGACTCTGCCTATATTTGTATTTTATAGGTAATGCCGCATCTGTTGTCAGCTGGGCTCAAGATGATATACACAAGGGAGTCAGGTTAAAGCATTTTAAGGTACTTCTATTTCATTGTCCCTCATTCTATTGTTGTTAGACTCATCTGATATCCATGTTGCTTGGAAATTAATTCTATAAAGAAGGCCTTGTTACTAGACTTAGGCTTCTTATTCTTTTGTGGTCTTGCAGACTGTATCTTCTGTAGAATGGCATCGCAAAGGAGATTACTTCTCCACAGTTATGCCGGCTGATATCCTTTCACCTATTATGTTCATTGAATTTCTGACATGATCTTTCTGAGATTACAGAAAAGTGGCTTCATGGGTGGTGTTTTAAGTGCTTTTACCTTGTCTTCTCATCATCCTACATTTGTTTAATTTTGATCATGATTTATCTCTCTTTGAACAAATAATTTGCCTTTTATTATTATTGATCCTGATTTATCTCTCTTTGAACAAATAAGCTGCCTTTTATTATTATTATTATTATTTCAAATGGTGCATACTTCTGTTTCTTCTGAATCCTGCTTAGTGTTTTGATTTTGAGGTTGAGATAAAGTGCCCTATTTATGGAAATCAGGCCATAATATTTACTCGTTGCTGGCTTGTCTTTCTGGTATCATGTGAAAAGGGGGTGACATCCTGAAAAGGAGTATTCAGTGTTTTGCGCATATAATTATGAGTGTCTAATGATATTGGTACACTTATTTACTACCAGCAATGATTCAGAGCACTAATTTCGGTGCTCTAATGGAGTACTAATGAGATGGCAAGGAGGAAAAAAAAAAAAGAAAAATGCTTGGGAGCACTAGAAATGAAGCACTAGAAGGACCACTAATGATGTGGCAGTGGGCCCCGCTCGCTTTCTATGCCTTGTTTCTTTTTTTTTTTTCTTTTTTTTACCAATCCCAATGCATTAGTGCTATTAGTGGTGTGTTTTTTAGTGGTCTAAATCATTGTTGAAAAAAAAAAACAAGACCGAAACATCACATCACAGTAGGTGGGGCCCACTGCCAGCTCATTAGAGCTGGCTTTAGAGCCCAAGAATTAGAGTTCCAAAACATTTTTCTTTTACCACATAATTACTGAGCTCTTCACATTGAGCAGGAGTAATTGGACAAAACAGTGTACGTCCCAGGTATATGTTGGTTTAGTTTTCCACTTGGGTTTTAGTACATGCCTTGATTTGGTTGTAATACCACCCTAATAATTGATGTGATGTGAGTAGCATCTGAGAGACAGGTATCTGTTGTTTAGTTTTCTATATGGTTTTTCTTAACTTGTTTGTTACGTGAATCGAGAGCAATATTGATACACCAACTTTCAAAGAGACTCACCCAAAGACTTCCGTTCAAATTGCATGGGCTTCCAGTGTCATCAACCTTCCATCCCACCCGTTCTATCTTTTTCATTTCCACAAAGAAGAATATCCGTGTATATGACTTGTTAAAGCAAAAGCTCATCAAGAAGCTCGAAACCGGGCTCCGTGAAGTTTCCTCCATTGCAATTCATCCTGGTGGTGTGTCTCTATTTTTTATTTGCTCACATATATATATAAAATTATAAATTCGGTAGATGAATTTCAGTGCTGTTACCTTTACTTTTCATATGATCACATGTTAAAATTGTTGTGTTTCTATTGATTTAAGGTTGAATATGTCTGGGTTGCCCTTTTTGTGCAGGTGATAATGTTATTGTGGGGAGCAGAGAAGGAAAATTGTGTTGGTTTGATATGGACCTCTCATCTAAACCTTATAGAGTTCTAAAGTATGTTTCTTTCTTTTTCCCCACTCCCTAACCCAAACCTGAACACTAGAATAAAAATGTTATTTGTAAAACGTTACCTTGACTTCTTTCGTGTGGGAACTATTCAGATGCCACTTTCAATTTTTATCAGCAAAGGACTCAAAATAAATATGCAAAATCTATGAATGATATTTGAGAGTATTTCACCAAAGCGGTGCACAGTTGGCTAAAAAATGGGGGGGAAACCTCTGTGCAATTACAACACATATGGTTGAGTAACAAAAGTTTATCCCGGTATTGTGAGTATGTTTAGAGCAAATAAATGATTATGACCAAGTGAACTTGTGTGCAACTTTATTGATTGGTTTAAAAGAAAAAATTACTTTTGTGCATGTGCATACTACATTTATGGGTAGATACATGCATGCTTAAATGCATATACACATCATGAATCATTGTAATAGAAATCAATACAATCAATCAATAATACATAATTCATTCTCTCAATTTCTCTATACATCAAATTTAACAAGTTTATCCCGGTATTGTGAGTATGTTTAGAGCAAATAAATGATTATGACCAAGTGAACTTGTGTGCAACTTTATTGATTGGTTTAAAAGAAAAAATTACTTTTGTGCATGTGCATACTACATTTATGGGTAGATACATGCATGCTTAAATGCATATACACATCCATAAAAAGGTTATGTGCGTAAAAACAATAATGCTCTAGTTTGTGATTTAATTGCGGGCAAAGTTTGTCTGGTACCTTTTTTTTGTTGCTCTTTTTTTATTCATTTTTTTTTTTTGGTTTTTTAAATTCAGTATAATTGCTCTGATCTGGTTATTCAAATTTTCAGATGTCACCCAAAAGATGTTACCAGTGTGGCCTTTCATCGTTCCTACCCTCTGTTTGCGTCTTGCTCTGATGATTGCACAGCATATGTTTTTCACGGCATGGTTTATTCTGATCTAAATCAAAACCCTCTTATTGTTCCACTGGAAATTCTCCGAGGGCATGCAAGTGCGAATGGAAGAGGTTAGTGAATGTCTATACGTTGTTCTTCTTCTAGTTGTGGTTGATAATAATTTACTTGCGTGGATTGAGAGCAGATAAACTGAAGGCTGCCAACACAGATTTTAATCATACATGTAAAAACTCTGTCCGTCTGGCCTTTATGTGTTATGTATTAGCTCTTGCAGGGTACAATCTGTACTGATCATGAAGAACTTGAATCTATGGTCTATAAAAAAAAAAAAAAAGTGTCATCATTGTTATTTTTTTTTATAATTGAGGGAAAAGAAAAGCAAAAATTAAAAAAAAATTAAAAAAAAAGTGTAGTAGGAAAAAGAATGAAACAGGGGACAAAATGCCTTGTTAAAGTGGTCTGCTTATAATTATCAACATCTACTTGACTTTCCTTACGTATGATTATATATGAAGCAATGCAACTATATTTTTCAGTATCAGTAGTAGTTAATTTAGTTGATAGCCATAAATTGGTATATTTAACTGTTTGCAGTAAGGGGAATAAATATATATTACAGCATCATTTCCTCCATTCTGTTGTCATTGGCCTTTTTATTTTTTTGGGGACTGATAGATACCTGCTAGGCACCCACCTTCGTTCATCAGGGAACACTTGGATTTCTATATGTAGAGCCCTCTACCGAGGGGGGATTGTCAATCCCATGACCTCGACTTTGGAATGCTGGATCCCCAACAATTACATGTGCCTGTCTTCAAAGTTTTTATTTTGTGAAGCTGTCATTTTTTATTGATATATATTATATGCATGCTGTCAAGTCTAGTTCTCGTTTTGATGTATTCCGAAGATGGTTCTCTCTGTGAGTGGGCTGGCTTGCTCCTTGTCCAACCCTGATTCCTCTCTTAAGTTGGCCTAATTGTACTTGTCAAAAAAAGTTGACCTCATGGGAGGCAGGTTGTTAAGCTTCTCGTAGAGCTTTATTGTTGACTCATTACATGATTGTATTCCATTTGATTCTCAGTTACAAAAATAGTAGTTATATATTGCCAGTTTTGTTTTTGGTTCATTGGCAATGTGGTAGGGTTGGCTGGGATTGAACTAGCCTCTCCCTACTGATAACCCAGGTCCTTGCTTTTGGCACCTTCTACTATCGATTTTACTTGCAAAAGGTACACTATTTGTGTGGAAATAATAATCTGACATGCAACATAGGATGTGACCTTGTGAATATAGATACTGAAATCTCTGAATATAAATGTCCAGAGTGTATCTTACTAATATTTGGTTTGAAATTATTTTGGTGGCTTCTCTGATTCATTTTGCCTTTCACAGGAGTAATGGATTGCAAGTTCCACCCTAGGCAACCATGGTTATTCACTGCAGGTGCTGATTCAGTGATCAAACTGTACTGTCATTAAAAAAAGAAAAGATGGTGAATTGCCCTGTCTGTGTTTCATATTATTATTGGTTGAAAAATATTCTCACTTCAGCTAAAATGGATGATGGGGTCAATCAATCTCAACGTGGAGATTGGGCAGCTGAAGTGTGTTTCAGATATATGATTCATTTTTTGAAGGGGAAGATGACAAATCAATAGTCATTTCCATATCAAAGTTTTTGACATTTGCTTGTTTCATTATGTTTAATTGAATTGGTTGAATTGTATTATGCCCCGACATATAATAGATTTCTCTTAATTTTGCTTGTGTTCATATTATTACCTTGCTTTTTTTGTTCGGATATTTTGAGAAAAATCAGGTCATCACATTTTCCAACTGAACAATGTGTCAGCTCTTTTTCAGTTGGTGGGTTAGTGGAAAAATAGCAACTGAACCACACCACCAATGGCCGATTGACTGACTTGTCAATCGCAGGTGACCCGCCATTGGTTTGTGTGAGATCTATCATCATTTTAGATTGAGCGATGATAGGTATCAAAAAAAAAAAAAGAAACCCAAAAATTCTGTACTGGGTATCTCACACCCAAAGGAGTATTGTGTATAATTTTTATTAGATTTTTTGAGATCGATTATTTTTGTTTTGGAAGTGAGAGCCACGCCCACACAAGTAACTTTGGTGAGGCTTTGGGCTATGGGGGGAGCACGCACTGGGGTGGAGCTTGCATGGGTTTTGTCCTCCATACTCTTTTTTGGTGATGAGGATACTAGGAATCTGCTTGGTTGGAGGATTTAATTAGAGAAATAACAAGGGAAAGTATAATGTAATTTTACTTTTTGTTTGGTTATAACGGAAAATACAAGAGAGAAAAAAGTGAGAAATGCAATCTTATTGTTTTTTTGAGTTCACTTACGATATGTTTGCTTGAGGAATTTGGGAAAGAAATTGAAATGGAAAAAGGAAAAGTTGTGTGAAAATAAGTAAAATGTAGCTATAAATATAAGTATATTTTATTCATATTTTACTTTTATTCTCTTTTTTTTTTTTGTCGTTTCATTTCTAAATTTTTCAACCAAACACAAGATTAGGTTATTTTCTTTGTCCATTTTCCAACCCAACGTAGTTTAGAATTCAAATCCAATCAAATTTTTCTATTTTTCTATTTATTTTCTCTTCTTTCATTAAATCTTCTTTTTTTTTTTTATTCAAATTTCATTAAATCTTCTAACCAGAGCCCAAGAGATGCTTAAATAAACTATATTTAGCATATGGTGAGATACACTAAAGTTTAACATAAAGTGAGATACGCTTTGCCTTATTTTAATAGAACTACTAAAATCACCTACAGAATTTTTATTACTCCACTGTTTTGTTTTTCTTGGTTTTTAACTAATTAATTAATTTTTTTTAATACTTTTAGGTTGAGTAGATGGACTTGAAAAATAAAAAAGAAAAAAAAAAATTAGAAGAAGTTGACAACAAAAATGTTTTAAAAGTTGTTTTTTTTTATTTTTTATTTTGCTTCAAATTTTCATAAAAATTTTACTTTTTTTTTCTGAAATTCTTCTAAACAATACCAACTCGACAAATAAATTTTTTAACACATCTTTTTTTTTTAAATAAATAAATAGATAAACTAATCCCAAATATAGCATAAGTAAAAAGTAAAATTTTATTTTGAATCATGTAACAAAATACTTTTTCTAGTTTGTTAAAACGATTGTCTACCATAAAATTTGTGACAAAATTGATCATAAAAATAGTTATAGTGTGAAATGAAAATTTTCATTTCAAAACATATACATATCTTTATTTTGAGAAGTAACTTAATGATTTTAGAGCATCATTAGCTCAGTAGAGCCTTCTCTCAACTATTTTATAGTGCAAAATCATAGAAACACATTTCATCAAATTCAATTTTTCACTAATTACTTAGTTGAATATCAAACTACTAGCTACATGTTGCTAAGGATTATGTCATGACCCGAACCCGCCCCTATGGGTTAAGGACATAACCGGCCAGTAATCCTATGATTACCTACGGCCTCAGACCAAAACAGACATAACTCGTCAGAGTAAAGGGGCCAAACGAAAGCAAAAATATAAAACTTTGTCCATAGAGCCGTGCTTATATGCACATCAAACAAACTATACTCATATACGTTAATAACCCACATCAAAAGTATAGTAGCATAAACTTCTTTACAGACAGGATCATCTAAACTGAGCCAACCCACAACAGACTATATACAAATATACACAAGGTCCTTGCCAACAGGACAAAACGTAGATGCATAACAAAATGGCAAGGATGGGTCTCGCGTGTGAGACACAAGGCTGACTCTCCAAAACTCGTGTTGTTCATGGCAGACTTCACTGGGGCCGGGTTTAGACTTCGCTTTGCTCACCTACAAACATATGAATGAGCGTGAGCAATAGCCCAGTGAATAATATCAAATATAGAAATTACATAACAATGTAGAACAACATGTTCCAAACGGCCTCGGGCCCAATTCACATTTCTACTTAACATATATATATACTTATACAAAATTTAGGTCAAGTGACTGACGTTCCAACATACTGGCCTTTGGCCCATTCAGGTTTCCATTCCTGTCAAAACGGCCTTCGGCCCATTCATTTATGTCAAAACGGCCTTCGACCCATTCATTTCTGTCAAAATGGCCTTTCGCCCATTCGTTTACCTCAAAATGGCCTTTGGTCCACTCATTCATGTCAAAACGACCTTTGGTCCATTCACATAGGTCAAAATGACCTTCGGTCCGTTCATTTACATCAAAACGACCTTCGGTCCATTCACTTACATCAAAACGACCTTCGGTCCATTCACTTACATCAAAACGACCTTCGGTCCATTCACTTACATCAAAACGACCTTCGGTCCATTCACTTACATCAAAACGACCTTCGGTCCATTCACTTACATCAAAACGACCTTCGGTCCATTCACTTACATCAAAACGACCTTCGGTCCATTCACTTACATCAAAACGACCTTCGGTCCATTCATTTCTATCAAAACGACCTTTGGTCCATTCATTCATTCACGTCAGACTTTTGTCCACAATCCCAATCATAACAATGTAGAACAACATGTTCCAAACGGCCTCGGGCCCAATTCACATTTCTACTTAACATATATATATACTTATACAAAATTTAGGTCAAGTGACTGAAGTTCCAACATACTGGCCTTTGGCCCATTCAGGTTTCCATTCCTGTCAAAACGGCCTTCGGCCCATTCATTTATGTCAAAACGGCCTTCGGCCCATTCATTTCTGTCAAAATGGCCTTTCGCCCATTCGTTTCTGTCAAAATGGCCTTTGGCCCATTCATTTGCGTCAAAATGGCCTTTGGCCCACTCATTCATGTCAAAACGACCTTCGGTCCATTCACATAGGTCAAAATGACCTTCGATCTGTTCATTTACATCAAAACGACCTTCGGTCCATTCACTTACATCAAAACGACCTTCGGTCCATTCATTTCTATCAAAACGACCTTTGGTCCATTCATTCATTCACGTCAGACTTTTGTCCATAATCCCAATTAATAACTCATAAAGTTTATAAGGGAATAAACAATTGGACATTGACAAGCTTTCAAATATTGATATTACTCACAGTGATCGGCTTGTGGATTGCCCTGGAGCTTGACCCTACACATTTCATGAACACAAAAAGGTCACTAACAGTTCGATCCGTTCTTTAATTCACATATTCCTCTTTAGGCTTTATTTATATCTCACTAACTCATTTACAATGCGAAACATATGCCTAAGAGTGATCATAAGTGAAAGTGAACGGAAAACGAAACATAGAACGCATGAACAAAATTTCAGAAAACAGGGTCCCCACTCGAACGTGGACTTACCCGCTCGAGCGGACCCTTAAGGCCTGCAAAAGTACTAGTTGCATGAAAAATACGCTCGAGCGTGTAATAGAGAGCTCGAGCGGAAGGCCTGCCTACAAAAACCCCACGCTCGAACATGAGATATCCTGCTTGAGCGGATATCCAACTTTGCAAAAAGTGCTGGAAGCACGATTTTCCCGCTCGAGCGGACCTCAAAATTCTGAAAAACCCAGAATCGCATTCTTGAGCTTCATTTCGGCTTTTCAACCACAATACTTGCATGCAATGGCTCAAATTTCAAATATAATCATATCAACATGGCACCAATGCAAGATTATAACATTATGGAGCTCAATTTCTTGATTTATCTACATGCATGTCCCAAAATATAACAAACTCAACACCAACATAACAAACTCATGCATTCAAGCTCATATCTTCTCAAATTGTTCATGCATGTGATGAATTAGCCACACTCTCAACTTAGATAACACAAATGGTGATCAAGACATGAGTTTCCTTTACCATTTCACATGGATTATACACATTTGTGCTCAAACATGCAATATCAAGGTGATTTCCTACATGCATGCACATATTAAGCTTTAATTCAACAAATACAACTCAATCCCTTCACATTCAAACTAATTCATGCTCTTGGCCATCTATTAAACTTGAATTCACAAGATGATGACTAAAAATGCATGAACTACTCACAAAAGAGTTTAATCTTCACAAACTATGGCAATTCTTGAGCTTAACCTCCAAAATTTCTAAGCTTTAAGCCAACCCTCAATCTCTTATTCTCCCTTCTTCCAGCCGACCCTCTCTTTTCTTCTTTGAGTTTATTATCAGTCAAAATGAGGCTAGGGAGAGAGAGATTGAGTGTTTAAAGCCTTGACAACAAAACCCACTAAGGCCAATATTATAATAATAAAATAGTTGGTCGATAGGGCCCTCAATTCAATTCCCAAAGCAGTTTACTCAAACAGATATTCCTACAGTGAACAGATAGAATTGCAAAATCACATATATTCACATAATGGCATATAAAATCATGCTAAACACATAATCATATTCAAATTAAGGACCAATTTAGCATATTACGGAACAGGGGTATCACAGATTAAGACTCAACAAACAATTTTAGGTGATAAAATATTTAATATATTTTATTTTATTTATCATTTAATCAATGATTACTATATTAATAATAAACACGAGGGGTGAAATCATTAAACTAATGAAATTGTAATACATGAGATAAAAAAAACACAATTTGACAAATTAAGAAAAATTTATAAACAAAATTTGTATAAAAAAATTGAATCAGAATAATATAATTGTGTTA
This sequence comes from Camellia sinensis, assembly GCF_004153795.1. Classification (NCBI taxonomy): domain Eukaryota; kingdom Viridiplantae; phylum Streptophyta; class Magnoliopsida; order Ericales; family Theaceae; genus Camellia; species Camellia sinensis. Next base: position 1,372,368 of record NW_021025816.1, read on the forward strand.
TTTTTTAAAATATAAGTTGAAATAATAAGTATTTTAAATTGAGATGAATGGAGAATAAAGTGTCACGTCATTTTGTATGTAAATTCAATATAATTTTTTTAAGAATGAATTACATTGACTTCCCTCAAGTTTGGATACAACAAATCACACGTTTTGATATAATTAAATAAACCTCTTTATTAGTAAGCTTAAAAAGATTGGAACAAATGTAGGTAGTTTTAAGACTCAAAGATGAATAAAATAAACTATACATTTTAATGTAAGAAAGATGACAACAATCACTTTTTGATTCATAAGACTAACAAATTATGAGTAAAAATGGATTAAGTGTTACGTAAATTAAAATCTTAAAGAAGTCTAATATAATTATGAAAACTTATGAAATTTATTGTATTTTTTTCAACTTTTAAGAGATGTGAATGTAATTTATCCAATATTTTATTTATATATCATTACCCTAAACAAATGTGATCATTCATTATTTTAATTCTCTCTTAAATATTAAATTTGGAATTGGAAAAAAAATAAAATAAAAATAGAATAGAGTAAAAAATAGAGAGTTTGTTAGAGAATATATTTGAAAAGATGATTAGCTAAATTTAACCAAAAATTTGACTATTTTAATAGAGATGCCCTTAGAGCATAGCTAGATTATACAATTTTGAAAATGAGGATTGAGTTGAAAATCTAAGTTGATTGAAATCGTTTCACCAGTTTTTATTTTTTTTATTTTTTAAATGTTCCCTTTAACACTGTGTTTGGTTAGAATATTTGAGCAGGATTTAGAAAGGAAAAGGAAAAAAGTGTGTGAAACTAGGTGAAATGTAAGTATATTTTATTCACATTTCACCTACGTTTTCCATTTTCATTTCTAAATCCCTCTTCAAATCCCCCAACCAAACACAGCATAAATGATTTCTTCAAATGGGTAACTATAAATATTTAACTACAGATATGAGAATATCTGGGTGGTGAGTATAAAATTTTTTAAAAGATTTTTGGGAAGACGAATTTATATAATTTAAGCATATTCTAAATTGATACTACTATATTCAAGGAATTTTCTTAAAATTTTGAGAGTGACTGTGTTCTTCATATGCTCTCACTCCCTATCAAATTCTTCGAAAATTTGATGTTCCTCAGCCCATCCCAAATGCTCTTCCCTTCGATTTGGACTGTTAATTGCCATTACCATGCACACCACAACTGATTGGGTGTTGATCAAGATGGGTTTCATTTCAAATTTGTGTATTAACACATGGAATAAAGTAATGTTCGAGCTCCTTATTTCTATAAGACAAACCATACTACTTAAGGTTACAAAATAAATTAAATTATTCAAACTTGATTTGTGTTAAAATTATTATATAAACAAGTTAAATGCTATACATTTACATACATTATGAAAAAAATTGAGAGCGCATATATATTACAAAAAAATTAGAGAATAAATTACATCTATGTTAAGATTTAAGAAAAAAAAAATACAATAAATCTCACAATTTGGGGCTGGTTTGGCATCCATGAAAAAAGATAAAAAATTAAAAAGCTACTAAAAAAGTTAAAAAGTTATCACTATACATAAAAAAAATATAAAAAAAATAAATTTACAAAAAAAAAGTATAAGTCAAAAAGATGGTCTGAAGTGCTACTGGTACAAAAAAGTATAAGTCAAAAAGTTATCACTATTTGGCTTGTGGGGACCCATCAGGGGTTCCATTTTGATAATTTGAACCATTCAATGTGTATAACTCGTTGAGTACTATATGCCTATAGAAGATCATGTTGATTAGATATCAATAACTATATGATCAAATCAGTTTTGTATATAAAAAAAATGACGGTGCACAAAGTAATGCTTGACAAAAAACTAATCCGATCAGATAGCTATCGATATCCGATCAACGTGATTTTTACAAGAATATAGTACTCGACGAGTTCTACATATTGAATGGTTTCAATTATCAAAACGGGACCCGTGGTGAGCCCCTACTAGCCGAACAACACCGTCTAGTTCGAACAACACTGTATACGTCTTGCTACCAACCATATGCATGACGGTGCCATCACTCTCAGGAGGCAATTATATATTTAAGGGTAAAATGATAATTTTGCTATTTTATACAATATTTTAATACACATTTTTTCATAAAAAGTCAAAAAGTTATCTTAAACAATCATCTTTTTTATTTTTTTCTACTTTTTAGTCCAAAAATTCAAAAAATGTACTTATTTAAGACATCACAAACAACCCCTTAATATAATTACACTATCATTTTTAATTAAACAAATTTTACTTCATTCCCTTATGATTTAACTCATGTGCGGATTGTTCCTCTCCTTTAGAAACAAGTTAATAACCACATAGTCCCTTTGTAGTTTGTAAACTGGAGTGTACCGTTAGATTCGTTAATAATTTAATAAAAAAGACTAAAATATCCCTATATATAAGTAATCTAAGTGTGAGTTATTGATATTTTTGTCATTCGTTTGGAAAGCAAAATGCACTTTTACCCCTGTATTTTATTCCATGTACAATTACAATTTACCCCATTGAAATTTGAAAATGAAAATATAACTAGGTATGTAAAATGGGCTCAGGCCAAGCTAGTCCAGGCCCACTTGAACTCTCGCCAAAAATCGAGTCGGACCAGTTTCCAAAATCTAGGCATGGGCCTAGGGGTACTTGGGTTTCAAGCCGGGCCGTAGACTCGACTTCTTTTTATTATTATTTTCCATGAAAATCCCTTGCAAGTGATGTTAGGCATTAGTCCTGGATCGGGCTCGTTAGACTAGGCTTCAGATCTCGGGCTGGTGAACTATTTTTACACTTCTACATATAACCTCCTTATATCTGGTATGTGTTTCACAGTTACTATTAAGTTAGACAGAATGTTTAATAGTATATTTTAGTTCACAAATCACAAAGGAATTATATAATTATTTTCAAATGAAAACAGAGAATATAGGCAAAAGTACAAAATGCAAAAGTACCAAATGATAAAGTGAAATTTGTCCTTTTTGAATTTAAAATTTTCTAAACACTTTTGATCCTTTGCCATCATCAATCATATGTCAATTATATAGATTAAAAACCATGTTATAATTGGGGGTGTTTGGGAAGAAAAAAAATAGCCAAATTTAGTTTAAAAATCACAAAAAGACAAAATAGACTAAAATAGTTAATAAGACAAAATATCACATCAAATCTATAATCATTTCACTTTTTCTCTCACAAACATCACATCTAACCACAAAAAAATCCAATCATCTTCCCAAACACAAAAATTTTAACCTACTTAAAATAGCCAAAAACTAAAATAGCCTACTAAAATAGTCACTTCCCAAATGAGACCAATATCTTTTATTTTGAAATATATTTTTACTTATGGCTTTTATTAGTCATGCCTATTTTATCATAATTAAAGAAGAAATCAATATAATTATGTCAAATTTATAGGGTTGATTGTATTATAGGTAAATTACATTGGAGTGTTGCTAGTAGCGCCTACTTAATTTCTTTGGACCCCTCAATTTTTACTTTTTTTTATTATTACAATTATACCCTAAAATAAAATTACATTAAAAAACAACTTTTAATGGAACACCCACCCATTAAATGAAGACAATTAAAATGACACTCTACAATACTGTACACTCACCTCCATCCCCATGTAAATGTATTCATTTTCATCACCATCCTAAACCCTAAACGTATTTATTTTCATCAAATTAGTTAACATTTCAAACAATCCTAATACAAATTTTGAGTTTCTCCGATCAAATTTCCATCTATATCTGTGATCGTTTTCACCATTTGTTGATACTTATAGAGCAATGGAGGACGATGACAACAATTCTGATGAGGTTGACATTGTATTGGTAAGTTTATCTATTTTGCATTAACTATTCTTGATCATTTTTTATGGTTATTGTTTTGTTTAAGCTTGTTCAGTATTTGTTTGCCTACTGTTAAGGTTTGGTTTGGTAATACAATCCTAAACAAAAAATTTTAGTTTGGTATATGGTTTCGAACAAAACCTTCATTTTCGGCACTGTTCAACTGAACATAATTTCCAACGAGACGAAGAGATTTCCGTCAGTTACTAATCTCAACTGAGAGATTTTTAACGAGTCAAAGAGAAGACGATGAGGGTAGTTTGTGAGAATTCGTATTTAATTATTCTTAAAAATGCATTATAAGATGTAAATAATAAATTAATTTTATCTAAAGACTATTTAATAAATATATTGTTGTATAAATTAGTTTTAAACCATTCTAAATTAGTCATTAACAAAAATATTGTTAAGAATAATAATTTTGTGAGTAGTTAATGTTTTTCATTTGTAACTATTTTTGATGAAAATTCAACTCAGTAATTATCCTTACGAAATATCTTAATTGAAAACTTTCTTTAATTGATTTTAAGAAACACACAAATGCACAATTAAATAAATTTATCATTCAATTAAAAAAAAAAATTAGACTGCTGGTGAGATGGGTTGCTTGCTAACTATGAGATAGGTCTAATGAGGCTGACATTGTATTGGTAAATTTATCTATTTTACATTAATTATTCTTGATCATTTTTTATGGCTGTTATTTTGTTTAAACTTGTTCGGTACTGGTTTGCCTACTATTAAGGTTTTGTTCGATAATATAGTGTTGAACAAAAATATTTTGTTCGGTATATGGTTTCAAACAAAACCTTTATTTTTGGCACTGTTCAACCGAACATAATTTTCAACGAGACGAAGAGATTTCCGTGAGTCATTGATCTCAACTGAGAGATTTTTAACGAGTCAAAGAGAAGACGATGAGGGTAGTCTGTGAGAACCTGTATTTAATTATTCTTAAAAATGCATTATAAGATATAAATAATAAATTAATTTTATCTAAAGACTATTTAATAAATATATTATTGTATAAATTAGTTTTAAACCATTCTAATTTAGTCAATAACAAAAATATTGTTAAAAGTAATAATTTTGTAGGTAGTTAATATTTTTCATTTATAAGTATTTTGGAAGAAAATTCAACTTAATAATTATCCTAAGTGGGTGTTTGGAGTAAATTGAAAAAGTACACTTTTTGATTTTTTTTACTAAAAAAATAGAGAAAAAAAGATGTATATTTGGAAATTTTTTTAATTTTTTACGAAAAAATATGTAATAAAATATTATAACAAATATTAAAATTATCAAATTACCTTTACTGACACAGTCAGCAACACTGCTCTGACTTTCTCTCTCTTTTCAATTTATTTTATTTTATTTTTATGGGATTTACATTGTGTCTTTTTTTTTTAATGGAAAATTGTGATTACACATCCTGCACTTTTTTTTTTTTTTTTGATCCTACAGATTTCCAGCCAAAATATAGGTGAATAGGATGAATTTTTTTACATTTTTAATGATTTTTTAACTTTTTAATTTTTATAGATAATGCTAAACCAATCCTAAATATCTTAATTGCAAACTTTTCTTAATTGATTTAAAGAAACACACAGATACATAATTATGAAAAATGTTTGAGAGAGTTTTGAGTCATTTGAGCCACACTTTTTGTGGCCCTCTACCATTGCTCCATAATTATATAAATTTATCATTCAATTAAAAGAAAAAAAAGTAAAGAAAAAAGTTTCAACAATGATTCATCCCACTAAAAATATCACCACTAATAGCACTAATACATTAAAAAAGTAAAAAAAAAATACAACTCTAAAACTAAAACATCACATCATTAATAATAGGACTCACTCCCACTTAATTAGTGCTCAAAAAGTTTGATGACTGATGAGATAGGTTGCATGCTAACCTATGAGATATGTCATGATGCCCCCTGCATGCTAACCTATGAGATAGGTCATGATGGTCAGTCTTGGAGTGGTGAAGATATGCTCCATGCATGATGATGAGATAATTAAATTGTTGGGTATGATGATGAGAGAAGTAAATGATTGGAGAATAAAGTTTCGGTGGTTCCGATTGGTAACTCGAATAACACGACTTGAAATCTGACTCGATACTAAAATGATGTCTTTTTGGTGTTGAGTTTTTTTTTTTTTTTTTTTTTTTTTTTTTTGCAGAAAGAGGGGCAGATATGGGATTACACCATATGGATGATAGGCTTGTAAGCCAACTACTTGCAATGGTTAATATCTCTCAGATTTCATTTTTCAATTTTTTATTTTTATTATTTCTCTCTGTCTAGGCAATACTTGAAAATTTGCATGCCTTTCAGATTGACGGCCTGAAAGTATTGAACAACATTTTTATTATTGGTACTACAAACCGAAAGGAGCTCATTGATGAAGCCCTGCTGAGTTAAAATTTTAAAATTAAAACTCCTTATCATTATTGATCGGTTAGGTATGTTTGTAAGCCTATAGACATGCAGGTGAGCTCCCTTGGCTGATGGGAGTTCAAAAAATAAAAAGAAAGTTAAGTTAGAAAGAAGAAAATAGTTACATATGCAAAGTTAGAGTTATTTAACCATGTTATTACTAAGTCCTCATTTGTGATAAATATTAGGGTTAAAATAGTTATATAGAACAAAATAAGTTATTTTAATTAAATAAAATAAAATATCACATTTCATCTATAATTATTTTATTTTTTCTCTTATAAAAGTTAAAAAACTCAAAAAATTTATCTCAAATGAAACTTTTTAACCCCAAGTTAAAATAGTCAAAAAGTTAAAAAGCTAACTCACATCCCAAATAAACCCTAAATATGACAACTCTCATAATCGTCTCACTTAATTTTTTTTTTCTTTAAATTCAAATTTTATTCAAATGTCTATGAGGCTAAAAATCTTGATAGAGTTTTGTTTATAATTATAGGTGAAATTGGTGTTATATATATTAGATGTTTGTAAGTTATTTATATATTGGTAGTATTAAAATCATGATATAATCTTAGATTTAGGCTTGGATGTGTAATTTGTGATATTAAATAGATGATTGAATATTTTTTTTGGTTTGTTCTTATAATTCTTAAATCTATCAGAGTTTTATACGAATTTTTAGATAATTTTATACTCAAAATTTCGAGATGATTTCTTCTACAAAGTTGTGAAGAATGATAACTAGATCACCCAAAAAAATTTGTATCAATTATTTTAGCTTTGTATGAATTTATATAAAATTTTAATTAAATATGAAATTTTAGACAGATTTTGCTTCATGTTTGAAAAATCACTAAAAAATTCTATATTAGACTAAATCTGAGTTAAAAGTGAAATTTAAGAAATATAGTTTTATACTCAATTTTTAGATTATGGATTTGATTTATAAATTTCAGCGTGAAATTATTTTAAGAAAACGTGACGAATCTGTGTCATGTAATTTCTTATAATTTTGTAGAATTATTTATAATTTATTTTTAAAAAATGACCATAACATGTTTGTTGAATATTCCTGAGAATTACATGACTTTTAGAATTGCCTAAATAATTTATTTGTAATTTTAATTACGAAATTTACGTTCTGAAAATTTTAGATAGAATATTAAAAGAGTTAAGATTACCACTTCAATTTTTATTATTTATTTATTTTTTATTTTTTTTGGACTAAAAGTAAGTGTTGTACTAGTCTATTTAATTGGATCTTGTGAATTAGTAATTCATGCATGTGTATTGTTATAATTTATTTTAGTTTTTAAAATTATTATTTCACATCATGGCTTGATTTAATGTTATAATTTATTTTAGTTTTTAAAATTATTATTTCACATCATGGCTTGATTTAACTATTTACAATAATTTGTACATTGATTGATTATTATAGAACGTGTGTTAATATTTTCTGTTGAGATTGTGATATGTTAGACTAATTTATTTTGATGATTTATTTAATTATGTTTTAATTTATTTGAAAGAGAAAAATAGAATCCAAATTTATTTTGTCCCATTATTTCTCACATAAACATTTATCCTAAATTTTGTTAGAATGTATTTAATATTTGATTAAATTAAGAGTTCAAACAGCCCAAAACAAAGGTTCAAACAGCCTAGCACAGCAGCGGGCCAAAAGATTCAAAAGATTCAAGTGGAAGATATTCAAATTAGTAATGATGGAAGTACAACGGCTATAAACAGCTATAAAGGTTCAAAAGGCCAAAATGTTCAAGTGGAAGATATTCAAATTTGTAATGATAAAGTGGAAGATATTCAAATTGGTAATGATGAAAGTACAACGGCTATAAACTCAAATGACTATAATGGCTATAAACGGCTATAAATTCAAATGAATACAACGGCTATAAACGGCTATAATTTTCATTATATATACCAAAGCCTCTAATGTAAACAAGTTACAAAAAATCTGAAAATATTCTTTGATCTATAATCACTCACATATTTTCTCAGAAATTATACACTGAACCTTATAGCTTTAAGCCTATCTTTCCTGTGTGAGATTTACAGAAAAATCAAAGTTTCATTTTATATATCTATTTTTGAGAGATATTTATTGTAAGCTTTTTTTAAAAGTAAAAATACCATTTCATCTTGTAAAAATGTTGCAAACACTGTGTTCTTGAAATCTTGAGAGTGATTGTGAATCACTTAAGATTTGCAAGGGTTTGGGCTTGTGAAATCTGTGTAAAATCTGTGGAGAATTGCTCCATTTGTAAAGAGGTTGCTAGCACCCCTGTGAAACTAGAAGATAGTGAAAAATCTCAAGTGAAGCTTGAGAAGTGGATGTAGGCTTGGTTGAAGTCGAACCACTATAAATCTGTTTGTCTCCTCTTCCATAATCTCTTTACTTTCCTACTACTGCTATAGCTATCTAATATTCATGTGTTAATCATTTGATTTACCATATTTGTTAATTATACTTCATTGTTATTTTGCTTTATCATTTACTGCTAAGTTCATCATTGTACTTGTTAATAATTTGTTGTACTAGTAATTAATTTTATTGTGGTATTATTAATTTTATTTTGTAGAAACCTAATTCACTCCCCCTCTTAGGTTGCTTTTTGGGTAACAATTAGTATCAGAGCCTGGGGTTCTTGTTGAGATTTAACAATCTTGAGTTTTTTATCCATAGCAACCATGTATTCTACTTACTTTACTGTAGGACAAGCTAGCAATAGACCACCTCTCTTTGATGGTAGCAATTATATTCGATGGAAAGAAAAAATAACTTTGTATCTTTAAGCTACCAATTATGCTTTGTGGCTCATTATCACTAAAGGTCTTAAAATCCCTACCAAGGTAATAGACCATATCAATGTACCTAAACTTGAGGATGAATTTGATGAGCGTGATTATAAACTCCTTCAAGCTAATGCTAAAGCCAAACTTATTCTTCTGTGTGGACTAGATGCAAATGAGTACAATAGAATTTCTGTGTGTATTACTGCTAAAGAGATTTGGGATAAACTTGAAATCACCTATGAAGGAACTAGCCAAATAAAAGAGTCTCGGATTGATATACTTATTCATGATTATGAACTCTTTACTATGGAATCATTTGAATCTATTTCTGAGATGTTTTATAAATTTACCAATATTATTAATATTCTAAAATCTCTTAGTAAATCTTATACTAATGATGAGCCTGTAAGAAAAATACTTAGGTCTTTTCTAAATGAATGGGAAGCTAAGGTTACAGCTATTCAAGAAGCAAAAGATCTAACAAAATTAGGCATTGAAGAACTCCTAGGCTCACTCATGGCTCATGAACTTTCAATGATGGATGGCAGCAAAAAGGAAGCCATTTGGGGAGAAAATGATGGAGTAGCCAACCTGTGTCTCATGGTTCTTGGAGAAGAAGAATCCACTCAAGATGAGGTAATTTCTAATTATGTAGAACTTGAAATTGCTTTCAATGAATTACATGACATATTTAGAAATGTTTGTGTTAAGAACTCTAAATTAAAGAAATTAGTTACTTCTCTTTCAAATGATGCGGGTGTTTTAAAAATGGAAAATGCTACTTTGAAAAATGACTTTATGTCTATTGGCAATAAGAAAAACATTTTGAAAAATAATGTTGAGGATTTAAACAAAACTCTTGAAAATTTTGTAAAAGGAAAAGAAAACCTCAACAAGTTTCTTGAAAATAAAAGATGTGTTTTTGACAAAGTAGGCATTGGTTTTGATCATTCTAAACCTTTTATGAGATTAAATGTTCTTGAGACTAATCCCCATGGACCCAAGAAAGTATGGGTACCAAGAAAGAAATCAAGATATTTTGTAGGTAGAATCTCAAAGAACACCAAGGACTTCGAGAGGAAATGCACAACAAGAGTGTTCAATCTAAAAAACAAAATCAGCTCCTACAAGAAGAAGAATAATGAAATGAAAATCACTAAGATAAACAATAGAGGTAATGTATGGGTGAAGATTCCAAAGAGGTAAATGAAGGTATAACTTCTAACACATCTTTAAGCCTAAAGTTCTATATTCTTTAAAGTGTGATTTGTGTACAATAGGTTGTGTCTAATCATTACTTCCATGTAACCTAAGTGTACTAAGTTTGCTAAGTCATGTTCTGCTAGTTTCTTTCAAACCTTCATTGAACTAAAAAATGAGAATTATATTATTTTGATGAATGCCTATTAGAATATGAATGATTCATGTATTCATTAACATTTTATATCATGTCATCCATTGCTATAAAAAAGAGATAAGAAGTAATAAATTTTTTTTCGTGAGCATACTTTTCACATCTTATATATGACTTCATACTAATATGTTAATTTCTTTGTGAGTCATATCTTTGTAGAATCAATTTTGATGTCATAGCATGTTTTTGAGATGTATACTATCTATATTTTGAATTCTACATTTGTGATCTCAAGAATATGCTCAATATGAAATTTTCATGCTTATATGCTTTACATTGAAATATTTGAATGAGTTATGAAATTCCTTGATTATGATCCATCAACAATGTCTAAATGAAAAGAAGTATCATACGTTTGTAAAGACATTGTATCTATCCTATTGAATATCTTTTGAATATGGATTATTGTAATAACCCTCACCACTGTTTACTGATAAGCCATTGATTACTATTAAACTGAGGCTAAATATGTTAATTGACTGACTGACTGAAAACTGAAGCCAAATTGATTGAGTATATTAGTTAAATTGCAACTCTATCTGTTTGACTGTTTAATTATCTGTTCATATTTTATGCTTTAAACTGCAAATTGAAGGCCTTATCGGCGGCCGAATCCGAAATTGATTGATGATTTATGATCATTAGAATTTATATGATTTTATGGTGTATTTATCCAAAATGTGATTTGGTATGCTTAAATTAGATTAAATGTTGATAAATTGCACTAATTGACTTAATTCACCAAAATGCCACATTAGTGGCCCATTATCTAAACATATTTGAGCCTTCTTCAAACATACTTCTTCACCATTTTAAGTCCCATAGCCGACTAGAGTGAGAGAGTGTGAGGAATTGAGTTCAACTTGGAGAATTGGCTAAAAAACTTGAAGAAATTGTTAAGGATTTGTGCAATTGAGTTTCTATACTTGAATACAAGACTTAAGGTAGAAATTCATCTTCTCATTCTTGTGTTTAAATTGATTATTGCATGGTTTAGATCAAAGTTAAAGACTAGAGCCAATTTATGGCTCAAATTGTTGTGTTGAAGCTTAATTGTTGCATGTATGTATATATATATTGAAGTTATGAGGTTGTAGTTCATAATTCCTCACATGCATGTCCATGTTTTGAGAGTAGACCATGATTTCATCTTAATTTTGTAAGAATTGGCTCATTAGAGCAAGTGTTGGAAGCTTTGAATTGGTTAAAGTCATGCATGTTTGCATGTTCTTCATATTCATGAAATTAGTTTCAATTTGGGCTCAATTGATCTTCCTTTGGGGTTTTGATTTTACATTTGAGCTTTGAATCATGTTAAACTTTGAGTTTTGGAATGTTTTTTGGAAAATTGGCCCAAATAGTATGGCTTTGATGCATCTAAAGTTGAATTTGAGCTTGAGGTTCAAATCTGGGAATTCCAGATTTTGAACTCACGCTCGAGCGTGGTGGCTGGCGCTCGAGCATGGAAATCATGCTCCCAGGATTTTGTTCTGTTTTTAAGTCAGCTCGAGCGGGGTAATTTATGCTTGAGCGAGACTTTGTGTATTACGCTCGACTGGGTGTCGAGCGCCCAATCGAGCGTGAATTTCACCTATCCAGCATTTTTGACTGTTTTGCAGAACGCTCGAGCGGGTAAGTCTACGCTTGAGCGGAAACCTTTGTCTGCATTTCCGCTCGAGCGGAGTAACATACGCTCGAGCGTGAACCCTGTTTTCTGAAAATGCTTTTAAAGTGCATCTTTTCATCCTCATTTTATCCTAAGCATTCTTAGGCCTAGTTTAAGGCATCTTAATGAGGATAGTGATGTAGAACCACACCGAGGTAAAGTAGGGACTAAGTAATTGTTTCCCGAATGTGAACTTAGTGTGTGTTCATCCTGTAAACTGTGTAGCGTTGGCATCTGAGGACGCGCTCTAGCTCAACTGTAGCCCAGAACTCTGTGAGTAACAACTGTGTAAAGATATGTTCAAATATGATTACCTTCTGAACAATTGAACTGTACTGTTTTCTGAAATGATATTGTTGCTGAATGAATGATGTCCTAATTGTGAACTGTATTGTGGCATCCTTAGCAACTACTGTTACTCTTACTACTACTGTTACAGAGATCTCTGTCGGTTCCCATGTTTGGAACTATTACTGATGGCCATCATTGATTGTTCGGTGTCTTAAGACCTACTGTTTACTGTACTGTTATGCTACTGGATGTACCACATATGACTGTAATGACTGAATAACTGATATACTGATTGGAAATAATTGTTTTCAATACTGTAAGGACATTCATTCTTAACCTCTTTACACATTATGTTATTCATTGGGCTTTAGCTCACTGTTTATATATATATGTAGGTGTACAGGCACCAGACCAGAGCTAGGAGCGTGGGTTAGACTCCTTTTTTGTCAAGCCAACCACTGTGCCTCACTACGAGGTTCCGAGCCTGCCAAGCTATGGCTTAGGGGTGTTTTAATTTCCCCCGTCTGTCTCTGCATCTGTTTTGTAATAACTGTATAGACTGATAGCACCGTACTGTACTGTCTAACAAGGATTAGGTCCCTGTTCTGATCGACTGTAAATGTTGTACATACTGTTCTGTATTGTTCATGTATATACGTATGAAAAATCTTTTTATATACAGACTGTCACAGCTCATTGGACACTGTTTATTTACTGTTTTGGCTTCCGCCATGCCCCTGTACTCTGTATTATTGTCTGACTATTAAGCAAGCCTTTGGTTATCTCGGATTACTGGCCGGTTACGGTGCTAAACCCATAGGGGCGGGTTTGGGTCGTGACAGAGTGGTATTAGAGCGATACTTAACCACGAGTTATACCGTACACACGCGTCTAAATGAGCTATAGGGTGTCCTAGAAAAGTAATTAAGGCATCACATGAGCATGAAAAGTGTGTGTGGACATGACATGTATATGTGTTAATGTGTTGAAACATATAATTGCTTTTGTTTAAATGTTTAAAGTATGCAAGTTCCTATGTTTATTATTATAATATTGCATATAGAGAAATGGATAATGCAAGCACTGCTAATGAAACTGAATCCCCTGAGGCAAGAATGGCGAGCTTGGAAAGAATGGTGGAACTACTAACCGCAAGACTAGAACAACAACAGAACCAACAGCCCCCACTTCCTCCTCCGGTACAGCCGGAACCGAATGTTAATGATGGGGATATAATTGCTCTCACCCAGAAGTTCAGCGAAATGAAACCGCCATCCTTTCAGGGAGGCCTTGAACCCTTAAAGGCTGAAGCTTGGGTCCTTAAGACAGAAAAATTGTTCGAAGTTTTCCCATGTTCTGAAGCACACAAAGTGCTATTGGCCACCTTTACACTACAAGAAGATGCCAGAAGGTGATAGATATTAGTCCGCGACACCAACACTGTTATGACTTGGGCTCAATTCAAGGAGTCCTTCTTTGAAAAGTATTTCCCTCAGTGTATCAAGGACAAAAAAATGACTGAATTTGAACAGCTGAGACAAGGCACTATGTCGGTGGCAGAATATGAGACAAAATTTACTGAACTTGCCCGTTATGCACCGCACATGGTTGATACTGATTACAAGAAGGCCAGGAAGTTTGAAGACGGCCTTAATGTTGCAATACTGGACAGAATAAATGTTTTAAAACTACCAAACTATGTGAATGTTCTTGACCGAGCATTAATGCCTGAGTCGAACATTGAAACGCTGAAACAAACTGAAGCACCAGCGTCTGAATGGCGTGGTAAAAGGCAGGGTTTTAAGTTCAAGAAAGGCAAAAATAACCCATTGAACAAGAAACAGAATACAGGGTCAATGACTACTTCTAGTCAAGGGAACCGGTCTATACCACCCTGTTCTGAATGTGGTAAGAACCATAAGGGAGTTTGTTATAAAATATCTGGAGCTTGTTACAGGTGTGGCTAGGTGGGCCACATGGTTAAAGATTGTCCCTCTGCTCCGTAGGCCAATAGTAAAGCTGCACCTAGTGCAGCAGTATCGACTACTACACCAAAGCCTTGCCCCAAAGCTACCAAGAAAGTGCCCATGAGGCAAGGCCGAGTGTTCGCACTAGTACCGGGAGACGTGCAGAATACCGAGACCATTGTGTCAGGTATTCTCTCTATTTGTACTCAAAATGTATATGTTCTGATTGATTCGGGGTCTACACATTCATATGTATCGCATGTTTTTTCGCGAAAACTGAATAAACCATTAGAACCCATGAATTATCTGTTAGCTGTATCTTCACCTATCGGGAGATCTGTAACTTGTGCTTATATGTGCCCTGCATGTGAAATTATTGTTGGGGATATGCATCTGTATATTGACTTGCTGCCTCTAAACATAGATCATTTTGATGTTATATTGGGGATGGACTAGTTAACGAAATATTATGCTACTATAGACTGTGTAACGAAACAAATAATTTTCCGTCCACCGGGTTTACCTAAATTTGTGTTTAACGGGGTTGGAGTAGTACCTCCTCCATATCTGATTTCATCTATGAAAGCCTGTAAATTGATTAAAATGGGTGTCAAGGGTATCTGTGTTATGTATTGACTGTACCTACTGATGATAATGCTAATATGAACAGTATTCCTATAGTCAGAGAATTTCCAGATGTTTTCCCAGATAGCCTACCAGGGGATTTGATTGATAGGGAGATTAAGTTCACTGTTGATGTAATTTGGGGTACACAGCCAGTATCTGAAGCTCCATACAGAATGGCACCTACTGAATTGAAAGAACTGAAAGTCCAGCTGCAAGAACTATTAGACAAAAAGTTCATCAGGCCTAGTACTTCACCGTGGGACGCACTTGTCTTATTTGTGAAAAAAAAAGACGGCTCATTGAGACTTTGTATCGACTACCGTGAACTGAACAAGGTAACTGTGAAAAATAAATATCCATTACCGCGTATTGATGATTTATTTGATCAGTTACAGGGTGCTCAAGTTTTCTCTAAGATTGATCTCAGATCCGGATATCATCAGCTGAAAGTTAAAATAGAAGACATTGATAAAACTGCTTTTTGAACGAGGTATGGACATTATGAATTTTTAGTTATGCCTTTCAGAGTTACCAATGCACCTGCTGCATTTATGGACCTCATGAACAGAATCTTTAAACCATTTCTCGATGACTTTATTGTTGTATTCATTGATGACATTCTGATTTATTCCAAGAGTAGAGAAGAACATGAACATCATCTGAGACTTGCCCTATAGACCCTAAAAGAACAGAAACTTTTTGCTAAACTGTCTAAATATGAATTTTGGCTTGATCATGTTATGTTTTTGGGACATGTTATTAGTAAGGATGAAATTTCAATTGATCCACAGAAAGTTGAAGCAGTGGTGAATTGGACTAGACCAATGAATGTTACAGAAATCCGAAGTTTTTTGGGATTAGCTGGGTATTATAGAAGATTTGTCAAAAATTTCTCCAAAACTGCCTTACCGTTGACTCAATTAACTCAGAAGAGGATATCATTTGACTGGACTGACCAAAGAGAATCAGCTTTCCAAGAGTTGAAAACTCAACTAGTGACTGCACCTGTTCTTACCCTACCTTCAGGTACGGATGGTTTTACCATTTTTAGTGATGCTTCTCATAAGGGTTTAGGGTGTGTTTTAATGCAGAATGGAAAAGTAATTGCTTATGCTTCCCGACAACTGAGACCGCACGAAAAGAACTACCCGACCCATGATCTGGAACTTGCTGCAGTAGTATTTGCACTGAAAATCTAGCGTCACTACCTTTATGGGGCTACATGTGAAGTATATACCGACCACAAGAGTTTGAAGTATTTCTTCACACAGAAAGAACTGAACATGAGACAGTGGAGGTGGCTTGAACTGATTAAAGATTATGACCAACAGATTTTGTACCATCCGGGAAAAGCCAACACCGTTGCCGATGCATTGAGTCGGAAATCGATTGGGAACTTAGCCTATTTACTCACCGGACAGAAAGAGTTGCTTTGTAACCTTGAAAAGTCTGAAATTGAAATTGTTTTACGAGAACAAGGTGGAACAATAGCTGCTATTTCTGCTCAACCGGCACTAATTGAAGAGATTAAAGAGAAATAGCAACAAGATGACTTCTTGATGAAGATCATCGAAGAACAGGAATCTAAACCGAGACCTTGTTTCAAATTTGAAAATAATGTACTGAAATTTCAGGAAAGACTGTGTGTACCAAATGACACTAAATTGAAAAGAAGAGTTCTGCAAGAGAGCCACAATTCAAAACTGTCTATCCACCTAGGAAACACAAAAATGTATCAAGATTTGAAACTGAATTTCTGGTGGCCAGGAATAAAGAAAGAAATTGCTGATTTTGTATCGAAATGTCTTCATTACCAACAAGTCAAAGCTGAACATCAACGACCCGCAGGCTTACTGCAACCCTTACCCATACCGGAGTGGAAATGAGAACATATCACCATAGATTTTATTGTGGGATTGCCTTGCTCCAGTAAAGGTATGGACTCAATTTGGATTATTGTTGATAGACTGACTAAATCTGCTCACTTTTTACCTGTCAAAATAATTTATAATGCGGACAAATTGGCTATACTCTATATTGATGAAGTTGTTAAACTGCATGGAGTGCCTGTGTCCATTGTTTCTAATAGGGACTCGAAGTTTACATCGAGATTTTGGCAAAGCATACAGACTGCATTGGGTACTGAATTGAGACTGAATAGTGTCTATCATCCTCAGACAGATGGCCAGTCAGAAAGAAACATCCAGACTCTAGAGGATTTACTAAGAATGTGTGTTCTTGATTTTCAGGAAAACTGGGAAAGCCATTTGCCATTGGCTGAATTCGCCTATAATAACAGTTATCATTCAAGTATTGGTATGGCGCCTTTCGAGGCATTGTATGACAGAAAATGTAGATCTCCGATTTGCTGGGCAGAAGTTGGAGATGGGCCTTTGCTTGGGCCCGAGATTATATATGAAATGACTGAGAAAGTAAAACTGATACAACAGAGACTGAAAACCGCACAGAGCCGACAGAAAAGTTATGCGGATGTCAGAAGACAGGATATAGAATATGAAGTGGGTGATCACGTGTTTGTGAAAGTGACACCGATGAAAGGCCAGACTCGTTTTGGAGTCAAAGGCAAGTTAGCGCCGAGATACGTTGGACCATATGAGATTATTGAGAAAATCAATCCGGTGGCGTATCAGGTTGCGCTTCCTCCTGAAATGGAGCATGTGCATAACGTCTTCCATATTTCTATGTTGAGGGACTACCTCCGGGATCCTTTCTATGTGATAGAGCCTACTCGTGTAGTGCTGAGTGATGACTACACTTACGAGGAACGGCCTATTCAGATTGTAAACAGACGGATCAAGAAGTTGAGAAACAAAGAGATCCTGTTAATGAAAGTTGACTGGTAAAACCATGGTGACGTGTATGCCACCTAGGAAAGGGAAGATGACATGGCTAAGAGATATCCTGAACTGTTCCTTCTGAATCCTGTTTTCTTCCAGAACGAAGGTAACTCGAGTTTAGAGGACTAAACTCTTTATAAGGAGGAGAGACTGTAATAACCCCCACCACTGTTTACTGATAAGCCATTGATTACTGTTAAATTGAGGCTAAATATGTTAATTAACTGACTGACTGGAAACTGAAGCCGAATTGATTGAGTATATTAGTTAAATTGCAACTCTATCTGTTTCACTGTTTAATTATCTGTTCATGTTTTATGCTTTAAACTACAAATTGAAGGCCTTATTGGCGGCCGAATCTGAAATTGATTAATGATTTTATGATCATTAGAATTTATATGATTTTATGGTGTATTTATCCGAAATGTGATTTGGTATGCTTAAATTAGATTAAACGTTGATAAATTGCACCAATTGACTTAATTCACCAAAATGCCACACTAGTGGCCCACTATCTAAACACATTTGAGCCTTCTTCAAACATACTTCTTCAGCCATTTTGAGTCTCATAGCCGACTAGAGTGAGAGAGTGTGAGGAATTGAGTTCAACTTGGAGAATTGGCTAGAGAACTTGAAGATATTGTTAAGGATTTGTGCAATTGAGTTTCTATACTTGAATACAAGACTTAAGGTAGAAATTCATCTTCTCATTCTTGTGTTTAAATTGATTCTTGCATGGTTTAGAGCAAAGTTGAAGACTAGAGCCAATTTATGGCTCAAATTGTTGTGTTGAAGCTTAATTGTTGCATGCATGTATATATATATATATATATATATTGAAGTTATGAGGTTGTAGTTCATAATTCCTCACATGCATGTCCATGTTTTGAGAGTAGACCATGATTTCATCTTAATTTTGTAAGAATTGGCTCATTAGAGCAAGTGTTGGAAGCTTTGAATTGGTTAAAGTCATGCATGTTTGCATGTTTTTCATATTCATGAAATTAGTTTCAATTTGGGCTCAATTGATCTTCCTTTGGGGCTTTGATTTTACATTTGAGCTTTGAATCATGTTAAACTTTGAGTTTGGGAATGTTTTCTGGAAAATTTGCCCAAATAGTATGGCTTTGATGCATCTAAAGTTGAATTTGAGCTTGAGGTTCAAAACTGGGAATTCCAGATTTTGAACTCACGCTCGAGCGTGGTGGCTGGCGCTCGAGCGTGGAAATTGTGCTCCCAGCATTTTGTTCTGTTTTTAAGTCAACTCGAGCGGGGTAATTTACGCTCGAGCGGGACTTTGTGTATTACGCTCGACCGGGTGTCGAGCGCCCAATCGAGCGTGAATTTCACCTATCCAGCACTTTTGACTGTTTTACAGAACGCTCAAGCGGGTAAGTCTACGCTCGAGCGGAAACCTTTGTCTGCATTTCCGCTTGAGCGGAGTAACCTACGCTCGAGCGTGAACCCTATTTTCAGAAAATGCTTTTAAAGTGCATCTTTTCATCCTCATTTCATCCTAGGCATTCTTAGGCCTAGTTTAAGGCATCTTAATGAGGATAGTGATGTAGAACCACACCGAGGCAAAGTAGGGACTAAGTCTTTGTTTTCCGAATGTGAACTTAGTGTGTGTTCATCCTGTAAACTGTGTAGGTTTGGCATCTGAGGACGCGCTCTAGCTCAACTGTAGCCCAGAACTCTGTGAGTAACAACTGTGTAAAAATATGTTCAAATATGATTACCTTCTGAACAATTGAACTGTACTGTTTTCTGAAATGATATTGTTGCTGAATGAATGATGTCCTAATTGTGAACTATATTGTGGCATTCTTAGCAACTACTGTTACTGTTACTGTTACTGCTACTGTTACAGAGATCTCTGTCGGTTCCCATGTTTGGAACTATTACTGATGGCCATCATTGACTGTTCGGTGTCTTAAGACCTACTGTTTACTGTACTGCTATGCTACTGGATGTACCACATATGACTGTAATGACTGAATAACTGATATACTGATTGTGTAACGCCCTCAAAATAATAACATTAAAACCCATCAACTTAGACATGCATTGGTATAAAAGATAAATATTCTTCTATTCATCAGAGTAGTTCTTTACAAAAGTATTACATGTTAACAACAAAAGCAAATGCCCTACGGGCTTACAGCTTTCCAAGTTAACACTTAGTTATAAAAAGAAGAGTGCTAACTCAATACATATTAAGCCCTAGGCTTGAATTTACATGTAATACATCTAAAGAAAGCAAATAACAAAACAGTCTGTCTGCCTCTAGCCTCCCAAGCTATGTCCTTGGAGATGGCATGCTACCTGTACTTGAAAATGATGTCCCATAAAGGGTGAGTCACAGCCCAGTAGAAATATGCTAAACACAGTATGAGTAATAACTAAGACATTAGCAATTGATAAATGTTCAATTTCCATAAATCAATTCATAACCCATTTCCATTTCATGATCACTATGTTCATGTTTCATTTCAGTTTCCATTTCTTATTAATTTCACAATTTACATCAACGGCTCAGAACCTGGCCAACCTCTTATATGAGACAGTGACTCATATTAAACGTTTCCTATTTTACAATAGATAAACATACTAGTTGTATCAACATCTCAACAGATAAGCATACGAGCTGTATCCACGTTTCAACAGATATGCACATTAGCTATATCAACACTTCCATAGATAAGCATATAAGCTATATCAACACATTATCTGACAAGCATATGAGCTGTATTAGTGGAGTCCATCCCCTATCTTCTCCCAAACAACATCCGGTTTAGAGTTACATCCCTTATCTTCCCCTAAACCGTGGAATACATCCCCTATCTCCTCCCACACACATAACGTATATACACAAAAGTCATATACACAATCAATCAATACATAACATTAATATATTCTATCAACCGTCATACTCTATGACATATCCAATTGATTAGTTTTAGTTTGCCTAATCATCATGCATTGTCTACAACAATCAAAACTACCCTCCACCGGTAGCCCAAGCAATTATTTCTAAACAGATAATAAAAGCTCCAACAGATAAGATATCAATGTTTTCGAAAGTGAGCGATTAATAAATCTAACTCCACTATTCTACCATATAATGAACAAATTTCATTATTTCCAACTCAATTCCATAAAATCACAATTTTCCCAAAGTTAGGATTTTCCACCAGATTTCCCAATATTGACCCAATGGTCTAAATATCAACAACCAACAACGATATCATTATTTTGAACCCACAATACACATTTTAGACTCAAAATAACAAAATCCTCTTTTAACATTTTGAAACCCTAAGTCCCAAAATTTACCCAACTTCAACACTTTATCAAAACAACCAAAAATCTAGGTCAAAGACTATAAGAGTAAGTAGGAATCCTTACCTCAAAAAAAAAAAACGGAGCTCAAGAGAAGAGAGGACGGAAATGAAGTTGCTCCAAATCACAAGTTTCTCAGATCAAAGTGTAGCCCTCGACAATAAACCAAACTTTTACAAAGGCCGAAGGAAAAGGAAACACTCTAACTAGATCAAACCCTAGAGAGAATGGAGTTTCTAAAGAGAGGAACTCTCAAAATGTCTTTTTGGAAAGTAAGAGAGAGAGAGAGAGAGAGAATGTAAAAAATGAATTTAAAACGCCCAACTGCCAACTGATATACGACATTCTTGCTCGAGCGAAGAACACAACGCTCGAGCGTCAAGAACAAAAATTAGGTACGCTTGAGCGCAAGAATGCCTGCTCGAGCACCAAGACATAAAAATAAAGTATATCCGCTCGAGCGCGAAAACCAGTCCGCTCGAGCGTAGATTTTCCCCTCCCAAAACTTACACAAAAAAGTACTATCTGCTTGAGCGCCAGAGTACTCGCTCGAGCTCCACCGCTCGAGCGTGAAAAACATGCCTGCAGCAGTTCTGCAGAGCACCAAAATACTGGGAGCGTGTAATATCCGCTCGAGCGCAAGAAGACCCGCTCGAGCGGACCTCCCAAAAATTGGGCAACAAAGAATTGAAACCAAAGCCTAACCAACCTGTAACAACTCTGTCCAATACATCCTAAAACTCAAACAAATGGAATTAAAGGACGACAACAAGATGAATACAACTACCAACTCCACGGAACCGAGTCCGAAATACAATAGAACAGTAAAGGGACAACCGGGATTGCTATAGATTGGAAATGATTGTTTTCAATACTGTAAGGACATTCATTCTTAACCTCTTTACGCATTATGTTATTCACTGGGCTTTAGCTCACTGTTTATATATATATGTAGGTGTACAGGCACCAGACCGGAGCTAAGAGCGTGGGTTAGACTCCCTTTTTGTCAAGCCAACCACTGTGCCTCACTGCGAGGTTCCGAGCCTGCCAAGCTATGGCTTTGGGGTGTTTTAATTTCCCCCGTCTGTCTCTGCATCTGTTTTGTAATAATTGTATAGACTGATAGCACTGTACTGTACTGTCTAACAGGGATTAGGTCCCTTTTCACCTAAACATTTATCCTAAATGTTGTTAGAATATATTTAATATTTGATTAAATCAGGAGTTCAAACAGCTCAAAACAAAGTTTCAAACCGCCTAGCACAGCAGCAGGCCAAAAGGTTCAAAAGGTTTAAGTGGAAGATATTCAAATTAGTAATGATGGAAGTACAACGGCTATAAATAACTATAAAGGTTCAAAAGGCCAAAATGTTCAATTGGAAGATATTCAAATTTGTAATGCTGAAGTGGAAGATATTCAAATTGGTAATGATAGAAGTACAACGGCTATAAATTCAAATGACTACAACGGCTATAAACGGCTATAAATTCAAATGAATACAACGACTATAAACGGCTATAATTTTCATTATATACCAAAGCATCTAATGTAAACAAGTTACAAAAAACCTGAAAATATTCTTTAATCTATAATCACTCACATCTTTTCTCAGAAATTATATACTGAGCCTTATAGCTTTAAGCCTATCTTTCCTGTGTGAGATTTATAGAAAAATCAAAGTTTCATTTTATATATCTATCTTTGAGAGATATTTATTGTAAGCTTTTTTTGAAAGTAAAAATACAATTTCATCTTGTAAAAGTGTTGCAAACACTGTGTTCTTGAAATCTTGAGAGTGATTGTGAGTCACCTAAGATTTGTAAGGGTTTGGGCTTCTGAAGTCTGTGTAAAATCCGTGGAGGATTGCTCCATTTGTAAAGAGGTTGCTAGCACCCCTGTGAAGCTAGAAGATAGTGGAAAATCTCAAGTGAAGCTTGAGGAGTGGATGTAGGCTTGGTTGAAACCGAACCACTATAAATCTGTTTGTCTCATCTTCCCTAATCTCTTTACTTTCCTACTACTGTTATAGTTATCTAATATTCATGTGTTAATCATTTGATTTACCCTGTATGTTAGTTATACTTCATTGTTATTTTGCTTGATCATTTACTGCTAAGTTCATCATTGTGCTTATTAATAATTTGTTGTACTAGTAGTTAATTTTATTGTGGTATTATTAATTTTATTTTGTAGAAACTTAATTCACTCCTCCTCTTAGGTTGTTTTTTGGGTAACAATAAAATAGTATAACATCAATGGTGATTTAATTTTGTAATTATTTATGATTATTATGAAAATTAACTAAAATGATTAATGAAGTATACAAAATTTAATAGTTGACGGTTAATATCGATTGTTCAAAGTGAGCCTTGATTTTGAGAATTCTTACATAATTTGTGTCGTGAAATCCTAAGATGACACGAGACTTATTTAAACCCTTTTCAGTATTCAATTTTGGAATAATGGTAGATATGGAGGTGGTACAAAGGGAGGTTATGTACCCTTGGGGCAGACCACGAATACCACTGCTTGGGTATGTAACTTTGGACATGGGCATCCTTGGTTGTTACGGTTGGTAACACTTAAATAGTTGAGCAATGAGGGGTTTCAAATTAACCGTGGCCATGGCTTAGTGGTTGGTAAGTTATTGTAATGGTTGTAATTTATATTTACAATTATATTGTTATATCATGTTTATAATCTCGTTATTTGTTGTGTTTTCTTACTGTAACTCATGGCATATGTTTTGTTGTTCTGACATTTTATGCCAGATTTTGATAAGGAAAGAATTGGAGTTGAAAATGGAGTTGACGCTAACTTAGAGCTTTGGTTGACTTGAAGCGACAACTGAAGCGGAATAAATTTTATTATCTTATGCATTAACAATTAAGGACTTTACGATTTTGTTTAATGTTATATTTGGACATTTTAAGTTCTTATTAGGTGTTGTTTGAACTTTTGGTTATATGAGAGTTAGAATTTCCAATTAAAATGTTAGTAAGTTATTTAGTTTATTTAATTTCTCTTAATGTTTCACAATTTTTAGGGCGTCACATAGTCCAAATGCAACAAGTGCAACAGTACATTCGTCGTCTGCGATGGTGGCGGGGGGCGAGGATGATAAGTTGGGTGGCTAGTGTTGTAAAGTTGGGCCTTGGTGGCCCGAAAAGTGAAAGACAAGTAGAGACACACCAGATTTGGAAGAAGAAGAAGGAGGAGAAGGAAGATAAGGAGAAGAGAGAGACAGAGAGAGCATGCACGCGCAAAATTAGGTAGGTATACACTTAGTTGTGATGATATTATGAATATGGATAATATTAGTATTAAGGCTTCGTTTGGTAAGTGACTTTTTTAGTCAAAAAATCAAAAAGTTATTAAAAAAATCAAAAAGCCAATGACCTATACAAAAAAGTCAAAGATTCTTTTTTCTCTCTACTTTTTGCACATCTTTTTGTAAAAAGTCAAAAAGTCATCCCATATACTAGTTTTTTTTTACATTATATTTTAGCCAAAAAGTTAAAAAATTACTAAAAAAAACTGTTCCCAAACGAGGCCTAAGTGAGAATATTCAAAGAAATCTTTTTAAAATTTAGAATTTAAGGTGGCGGTTCAAAAAAATTAAGAGTCCAAAAAATTAAGATATGTGCTAATAGTAACACTCATTATATTGACCTCCTAAATATATATATATGGGGGTTAATTTGGGATGTACGTTGACTTTTTAGTTATTTTAACTTGAGGCTAAAAAGTTTAGTTTGGAATGAACTTTTTGACTTTTATGATAGAAAAAATATAATGATTATAAATTGGATTTAACGCTTTATTTTATTAGGTTAAAAGTCTATTTTATTTTTTTGACTAAAATAATCAAAAAAAAATCCCAAAAAAGCTTATGCCAAACGAGCTCAAACACTGTTAAGTTTGATATAATTATATTAATTTTTTTAAAATTTCAATTAACACAACCCTTAATCTTATTTGCTTCATTAAATAAATTAAAAAATGGTATTGGGTTGTTTTGAAAATTTGGTTAGTAGTTGATTTTAGTTTTTTTTTTTTTATAAAAAAAATTGTTAAAAAAATAAAAAGATAATATTAAATGAATTAAAAATCACAAAATAGCTTTTAACCTCTCTACCCAAAAAACACCATTATGTCACTATCTATATTAGTTTTAAAATATTTATTAAAGGGATATTATTGTAATTATATTTAAAAGAATAATATTATATATATTAATTAATATATTAACAGATAATATAATATAATATTAAAATTTTTAAATATATCTAATTTATGTAATATATAAGATGAATAATAATAACATAATATTAATAGATATATTAATGTGTGCATTAATTCATAATATCACCGTATTTAAAATAACGTAATTTAGTTTTGTATTATTCTAAAAGCTGAAGGTAGGTGTGTCCAATCAAGCTTCTCAAGCTCTCTCTCACCTCGCTTGTTCCGCCTCGCAAAATCAGAGTGCTCACAGACAGACCATCTTCTCTCTGAAATCCCACTCTCTCTCTCTCTAACAATCATGGCGATGGCGGCGAGGAGACACTGCTCTTCTTCTCTGTGGTTCTCTCCTCTCTCCTCCCTCTTCCTCCCCAGAGGCGACCTCCTAGCTCTCCTCTTCATTCTCTCTCTCCTCCTCCACCACCTCACTCTCTCCACCGTTTCCGCCGCCGACTCACACTTCGAGGGTTTCGACGCCGACGACGAAACCCTAGACGATGACTCTCTCCATCTCATCGATCTCCCTCTCCGATCCCCAACACCTCCGACTATCACTCAGTCCGACACCACCGAGTCCGATCATGGACCCCCTGATCAAACCCCCCTTTCGGCCGATTCGGATATACCTTCCAAACCCTCAACGAGTTCGTTCGAGTACTGGGACGAAGACGAATTCGAAGGCCTCCCTGTACAACACCAACCTCCAGAAACCGTGAATTTAACCGATTACGAATCGAATTCGGATTCGAAAACTGAAAAAACTGTGAAGAACACTGCTGATGTTCAACGATCGTATATAGTCGAGATTGCCTGCGGATGGTTCTTGATTATCTTTGTAATCAATTATTTCTATGGTAAGAAAGAGAATGAGAACATTGCGTTGGCTTGGGCAACGAAATTCGCGACCAAGGACTCGATTTTCGACAAGAATTTTAGTCTTTTGGGGGTCGGTGATGGGGCTGACTCACCATTGTTGTTGAAAGAAGGACAGAATGTGTTCAAATTTTATGCGAGCGGGCGGCGATTTTGTCAGGGGTTGTTGGCGACAATGGAGCTCAAGAGCCGGCACGATTTCATTTCGAGATTGTTCAATATGGTTGTGCCTTGTAAAGATGAGATGACTTTTGAGGTTTATATGAATGATGAAGCAATGGATCAGGTGGTTCTTGCACTGGCAAAGAAGAAGGCCTCAAAAACAATGCACAAGGAAGTGAGGGATCTTCAGAGTTTCGCGAGTTTAGTTTCACCGCCGAGTAATAGGAAGTGGGTTGTTGAGGATTTGGCTGTTATTTCGGAGTCGAAGGAGGTTGCTGGGGATTTGATCACAGAGACCGTGCTTGAGCAGGTATCCATTTGTTCTAATTATTGTTTTGGAACTATTAATTATTCCATACTTAAATCAGTTGTGTTTGTTGTTTATTATTGTTCTAGGCAGTCCTAAAATTGTTTGTCTGATAAAGAAAGTGGTCAGTTGTGATCCTGTTGTAGGGCTAAGTTGACTTTATTGCATGATTGCCAACTTGGAAACAGATGAATTGACACCCAACCTGAGTCTTGTAGAACAAGGTCATTAATAATGATTCAATATCATGTTGTAATTAACACTATGTTTGGGGACCTTGGAGAGAAAAGAAAAGTAATGAAATGATTGTGATTTTTCTCCTTCTTGGTTAGATGAGTAAGAAATAAAAGAAAAGGTGAGTAAGAAATAAAAGAAATGAAATGATTGTGATTTGTCTTCTTCTTATTTGGTTAGATTTCATAAGAGAAAAAGAAAAGAAACTGTTTTATGTTATATTATCAAAATAACCTTAATCATTTTATTTCTTTTATTTTTGCAAGGACAAAATTAGTATTATGAAAATATAAGAATCTATTGATTTTTTTCTATTCCAATCTCTCTACTTTTTAGAAGATTGAAAATGAGGGTTACTAGAGAAATGGGTTTCTCTCCGTTTCTTTCAATCTCTCCCCATTTCTCTCCATTTAAGTTATCTAAACAAGTAAGAGAAATACGTATCTCTCCATTTCTTTTTTTTCTCTCTCTAAATCACTCAATCCAATGTTGGACATTTTACGTACTTGGCCCAAAAAACATTGTGCATTGTGCATTAAATAGATCGTGGGTACTGGTAATTTTTTTTTTAGTTTCTTTAGTGTGGTATTACTGGTCTGGCTGTTTGGAGGAGTTTGACTGAGTTAGTCTAACTACCTTGTTGAGTTTACCTATGTGCTTTGTGTTTTCACCATTTTTTATTATGGTAGTGAAAAGGCTTGACAAGATGTAACCAGCTTGTTGTGGGGTGGTACATGTGATGAGTTTAAATGTCATCCTGTAGTATGTACTCCTATTAGAGAGAGGGGTCTATGGATTTTTGGAGGCTTGTCATTTTAAATCAAGCTCTTTTGGAAAGTGGCTTTGGAGGTATACTTTCGAAAGAGACAGGTTTTTGACTAGGGTGGTTAGGTCAAAATATGGTTGTATGTGGGGGGATTGATCTACCATGGAGGTCTCCATGTCTCACGGTAAGGGACTTTTGTAAAGCATCTTAATGGGATGAACTTGTGTTTTTTAAAACATTTGTGTGGGGAGGAGAAGGTGGAGGGAACATATCTTGCCCTTGCTAGGATTGTGGTAAGGGAGCTGCTACTAGTGACTACCTTATAAAAGAATGTACTCAAGTCTTTTCGGATATTCCATAACAAAGAGAGACAGAGATCAAAGCCCTCAATTTATTTCCTTCATTTTCCTTTCTTCTCCTCTGATTTGCTGGTTTCTTCTTGTTCCTCTCAGTTTTAGTGTTTTGGTATAGGGCTTGGTTTGCCTTTGATCTCTTGTGAACTCCTTAGATCTCCTTCGCTCTCCTTCAATCTAGGGTTCAACATTCCTTGATCTCGGGCTTCGATCCTTCTCTTTTCGTAAGTGAATAGGACTTCAATCTCCATTGATCTCCTTTGTTATTCTAGTTCCTTTTGGTTTCACTCAAATCGAGAGCTTCATTCTCCTTCATATTGTGCTACCTGAAGATTTCTCACAGGTTCTTTGATGGCAAAGCATGAAGAGCTACAAGACTCGTTGAATTAATACATGCAGATGTTTGCTTGAAGGTCAAGATGTTGCTTCGTCCCTTTGGAGAGTAAGGCCATCATGTTTCTTAGGTTCTACAATTTATACTGAAGATTGTAAGATGAAGAGGATTGTTCAGCAAGGGCTGAAGAGTTGGACTTTGTAGGTGAAGACCAGAATGGAAGTTGAGTGATGTTGGAGAGGGAGAGGTCTTCATAGAGATTGGACAAGAAGGAATCTTCACAGATCTCTCTTTTTGCTGGGGTATAAATTTTGATGATTGGACAAGATTTACGAATTATCTCAGGTGCATTGGGGGAGAGATTTATTAGGGAGTTTGACAGGGGAAAGTAGGTTCCTGGAATGGAGGAGCCTTCAAAAGTGGAGGGAAGGTTAAGGAATGGGTGATATTAGGAAATATCTTACTGCAATATCAGTGTGGACTTTCCATGAATGAAGGAAGGTGTTATAAGTTGTTTGAGAAGACTTCAAAGCTACCAAACCATTTGACCAATGAAAGAGAAGGTGTTGAGTGAGAAGAAAAAAAGAGTCCTAATTAGAATGAGAGGGGAAGAAGAAAGGGGAAAGGTGTAAGAAAAGCTAGACAGAAGAAAAGAGACAGATAAGAGGGAGCAGCCATATCTGGGATCTTACATTGTTTGATTTTCCCCTTCAAAGAGGCAAGAAAAATATATATACAGATAAATATATTAAGATATTAACCATTTTTTTCATCGTCTCTTGTATTCCAAGATGCCAAATTACCGAAGTCATTTAAGTTGTCATGCATGTTGCATATGGATTCAGAGTATTAGGCTTTATGTCATAAAGGATCCGAGCGGCTTTTTTACGTGTTGGCTGTCGGTACCTAACACACAACCCTCCTCCTTTACCCGGGCTTGGGACCGGTGGAGTTGTTAAGCAATCCCGGCGGAGTTGCATGTTGCATATGGATCTGAAGGGAAATTTAGTAGATGTGGGCATCCCTCTCACATTATAGATAAAAAGAACAGACTGAAATAAAATAACCATGCAAAACTAGTAAACTTAAAAGTATAACTTACAAAGAAACTGAATACTTCTGAATCTGAACTAGGTTTATTCTCTCTTAATCATATTTTTCTTATATATTCTTATTATTTCTTATCCTACAGATTTTCTTTTCTTTTGAGTGATTTGTTTGGAGGCTTTGATTGATAACCTGTTTTGCTATTGTAAGCAATGCCCATTTTACCCAGACTAGTTCTACTGCAGCTCACCCTTTCACGGCTGTAACAGTAATAAATCTTATAACAAACGTGATGTCACGTATTTCTAGAAGAGTTGAGTATCTGCTTCTCCTCTCTGTATATAGTGTCATTCTATTCTTTATAGTCATCTGAGAGTTTCCTTGCAAAAAGAACATCCATTTTAATTGTTAGAATTGATTGTTCTGGACTTTTTAGTTGTTTGTTGATGGCAGCATGACTAATTGAGTTGTGGATTTACACTTTATTTACATGGTAATATTTCATAGATATCTATAATCTATGGGTTGCTATGTTCTCTCTCTTATTAGGGCTAAGACTTCAAAATTAGAAAACTATGACTCCTTGACTATTAATCAGCATGTTTGGTTAGAGTTTTCCAAATACTCTTTTCTATATTCATATATATAATATATAATAAATATATAAAATTATATATTTCATGCGTGTCTTCCACGTGTCGTGTCCTGCATTTTTTTAAAATTAACGTGTCGGCGTGTCCGTGTCGTATTCGTGTCGTGTCACGTGTCCGTGTCCGTGCTTCTTAGCTATAATCTATGGGTTGCTATGTTCTCTCTCTTATTAGGGCTAAGACTTCAAAATTAGAAAACTATGACTCCTTGACTATTAATCAGCATGTTTGGTTAGAGTTTTCCAAATACTCTTTTCAGAAAATTCTACTTTCTTGTTTTTCGTGTTTTTTTGTTTTTACTGATTTTTTTTAATATTTTAAGCAATTTTTTTTTTTACTTTTTAGACATACCTAACATAAATATACTTAAAAAGTAAAAAATTTGTGAAAGAAACCTTTTAAAAATTCACTAAAGGCTAGTTTGGCATGTACTAAATAAGTCAAAAAGTTAAAAAGTCACTATCTTATTTTAGTCACATCATCTTATTTAAATCACATCACCTCTCTAACACATCACATCAAACCCAACCCATTTTTTTTTTACTTTTAGACATACCTAACATAAATATACTTAAAAAGTAAAAAATTTGTGAAAGAAACCTTTTAAAAATTCACTAAATACCAAAAATACAAAAAAAATACGAGAATTCTGTACATATTTTGTATTTTTATGTATTTATTAATTTTTTAAAATGTTTTTTCACAATTTTTTTACTTTTTAGATACATCTAAGTGAGGTGCATCTTAAAAAGTAAAAAAAATGTTTAAAATTTTAAAAATATTCACTAAAAACAAAAAAAACATGAAAACCAAAAAACTCAGTTTTCAAAAAACTTAATCCAAAATCCTCAAACCAAACACACTGAATGTTATTCTTTACCTGTATAAATCATATATGAATGCCTCAAAACATACTTGAACTATGATATGACCAAAGAAACATGGATACGTAACACACTGACATGAAAATTTTCAAAAGAAAAACTTGGACAAGATGTGTGAGGGACATGTTGGGGACCGTACAAAATATGTAGTTTGATATATTTATTATGCTATGAAACATGATTCGACAAACATGCCGTACCTGTACCGGGTACTTACCGGTATGGTATTTCGTATTCTACTTGTGCATACGTACCAGGTACCGAAATCCAATTTTTTTCTTCTTAATTTTGGGCGTATCCAAACGTATCTAGCATATACTCAAGACGTACCGTACTTCATTCAAAACAATATTTTCTTCTACTACAGAGATAAAACAATATTTTCTTCTACTACAGCGATAAAATTCCTTTCATTAGACTTTTTTTTTATTTTTAGTTTTATACTTAGCATGATTTTAAAATTAAGTTATGGTTCGTAAGTTATTTAATATAATGACATTTAATTTTGATTTATACCTTTACTTTTGGTATTAAATGTTAATTATAGGTTAGATCTTAACAAATTAAACCATTTACTCAATTTTTGTATTATTTCAAATTAAAAATAAATATTTTTTTACAAACGTACCAAGCCGTATCCATACCCTAATTTTTTTAGATTTTACTGTATTGACGTACTTGTATCGTATCAATGCTTTTCTTTTGTCATTGAATTTCAAATTATTTTATTCAGTCTTGTAATGTGTTTTACGTGTGTGTAATCGATAGACTTGTGTTTCTCCGGTGTCTAAAGTGTGTTCAAGTCTAAATTTTTTTTTAAAAAAAAAAAATTTAAATAGAACATGTTAGAGCTGTATCCAGTAGGTGTTGAGAAGTGTCCACAAATATCATGATGTGTCGGGCACTGACAGTGTTTGACACGGCACAATACCTTCTTAGAAGTGTTTGTGTGCTTCTTAGGTTTGTAGCCATACACTTTCAATTTGGTTCCTCCAGCTGTCTCCATCAACAAGCTTATTCTTCCACTCTGTTATTTCTGATCCTTGCCCTTATCGGTGATTGTTTGCTGAAACGTTTTCTGTTGGTGTATCTAATTTTATTGTCATATGAAAATTAGTCCATCAAACAGCCACATAATTATAGAATTAACATACGAAATAATTCTTTCCTCATGCAGCATGATTTGCACTTGTTTCTCTACAGGTCTTTGGCGACAAAGCTTTTGATAAATACGGAAAAGGTTTCATCTCAATGCATTTTTCTGATCAACATGTGGGCATGCACAAGAAGATGCTCGTGTTCAAGTTTGCTCTCCCTGATGCCAATCACATGGCTGACATG
The DNA here is from genome assembly GCF_004153795.1 of Camellia sinensis. NCBI lineage: Eukaryota > Viridiplantae > Streptophyta > Magnoliopsida > Ericales > Theaceae > Camellia > Camellia sinensis. The sequence continues at coordinate 1,404,896 of NW_021025816.1, forward strand.
ACTCGATTAATTGCTCTTGTGCCCTACTACATTGATTTAATCGGTCGCTACAAGCTCAGTTCACAGGTGGGTCATATTTATAATCATTTTTTCCAGTACATCTAGGTATTTGTCAATTTGTCATCATGATATTTTAAACCAAGATCTCTGCAATTAATACAGTCCCGGTCCAAGACAGAAGCAGCCCGAGCAAAGGCTGCTCAAGAGGCATACAAAGAACTTCAAAATGCTAGGCAAGACGCGTTGCAGAAAAAGAAGGCTGAACGGAGAAAGTTGCTGGAGGAAGCTGAGGCAAAGCTCAATGCCGAGGCAATTCGCAAGAAAGAGGCAAAAGAGCGTGCTCGCCAGGTGAAGAAGGCCGCGCCAAAGGTGAAGATGACACGTGCTCACTAGATCTGAATTAGTTCTGTTTGTTCTGTGCTATGCAAGTCTTATCATCATTTTTCTCAATTTTGAGATGGGTTCCCGCTCCATTCCTACGCAGATACAAATAGATTCTGTACCATCACACGCCTGTGTATGATGTTAGCAGTAGTTAGGTCAACATTTACTTACCCAAAAAAAAAGGTCTTCGACATTTGCCACGACGCTGTGGTTTTTGAACATTAGTCCTATTCAGTAATGTGACTAAACAATGCATCAATTATCGATTATCAAAAGATTTATTTTCAAGAAGCAACCGCGTTATTTCTACTGTTTTTGTGCCATGCAAACCAAGAGTGTTCGTTTTCTTTTGGAAAATAAATCTTATGATTATCAAAAATTGATGCATTTTTTTTTTCAATTTGGCAGCACACAATTATCATCTGTATATTATGCATACGATGCAGATGGATAATATTTGCAGAATGTGCTCTTTTGGGAGTGAGTGAATGATTGATTGCTTTGGAAGAATGAAACTATAGTAGTAGTAAACAGTCTACACAAGATTTAAAGATGGAATGTATGTCCATGCTCGAATCAAATAGAAGGAATAAACAGGTGAACAAAGGTGTTTTGTCTAAATGTGTTTACTTCAAAAAACTAATAAATACACGAGTAGTTATATTTTAATAGTTAGACATTTAATAAAATATTTTTATAAATTAATCATACAATAAAAATGCAATTTTAGAAGCATTTTGGTCTTTTTGTTTTATATTTAACAATTCTGTTCTCTTTAGATTTTAGTTTATTGTATATTTTTTTTTATAAATAATTTTCAAGTAAATATAATAGAATTTTTTTATAGACCACTTTGTTTAATTATTTGTTTTGAAATGAAAGTATATTGAAACATAGGTATTACCATTTTCAAATAATGTTGATCATTGTCTACTGAGCTAATTTAGAATCAGAGCTAGTCAACGATGATGAATTTCTCTAGAGTTGTAATTAAGTTGGCATAGTCTTTAAAGAGTGATCAACCAAAATTTTTATGATTGGCATCACTGGATTGTAATCCTCTTAATTTCATATTTGTAATGGAGAAAAATTATTATATCATCTAAGGGTGCGTGTAATATTATTTTCTAATTTTAAATAATTATAATTTGTATTCTTATTTTATAATCATTAGATATGTTGTAACGACCTTCACTCTACTCTAGTTATGCTTGTATAAGTTACATGATTTTGTTTTGATATATTGCATCATTGCAAACCTTGATTTGTCTTGCTTAAGTGTTTCTCGCATGTTTTGTACCTTGCTTGGTGTGAGTTTAGCCGAGGTCATCCTCAGTCTAGAATTATCTTGGAACCCATTTGTTTGACCTCCACCTTCGCCCTGACATATTGGCCGAGATGTCATTATCTAGGCCGAGGTGTTCATCACCAAGGCCGAGATGTGTATTATCTAGGCCGAGATGTTACCTTTGCACCTAAGTGACCTTGTCCTGGAGTGGTATGACCTAGACTGAGGTGTGACACATCTAGGCCAAGGTGTGGCACAGCTTAGCCAAGTGTTGTCCCTCCTAGCCGAGATCATTGTTCCCCCTACTTGCCGATGTCTTGTTCTTAGCCGAGGTCATTACCTGCCAGAGTGCCCATGCCATCGTGCTTGTTGAACACATTTTGTCATAGTCTTGTCTTTTCGCTCAACCACCTTTTTGAGGAGAACCAACCCGGTAGTGCCACTTGTCCCAGCTGAGTGTTAAGTCAGCCAGCAGACCTAGAAATGTGTCATTTGCTATATGTCTTTGTTCTTGAGGAGAGAGAAGCTCTAGGAAGGAGAAGAAGTTTTAGAGTGAGAGAGTGGGCTTTCAAGCTTGATTCCTAGAGATCAAACCGTTAGATTCGTGTATTGAGGTTAGATTCTTGATTTACTCTTGTTGTTCTTATTGATCATCTAGCTGCATTGCACGATCGAACCTGTTCTGCACGTCATGCATCGATTTAAAGTTGGTTTTAGAAAGAGAAAATAGTGTTCATGTGTTCTTGAAGAAAATGTCTTGTTTGATCCGAAAGTTTGCCTTAAGATTCATGTTTTGTGTTTGTTCTCACAAGATCCTTGAATATAGGTACCTAGGTTCATGTTTTTGAATTCGTAGCATGAAATCTCGGATTTTGTAATAGCAAATTATGATCCTTGCATTCATCTTCCTCATATTCATGTTCTTCATGTTCGTCATGTTCTTCAAGAGAGGGAAACCCAGATTTTTTCCGACCTCATTTCCTTGAATGTGGCCATCGAGGCAACACCTCGGCAAGGAGGTGTGGGACCTCGGCCTAGACCTGGTAGTCGCCCTGCATGTTTTTTCGAGATGGGAAAACAGTGTTTTGTTTTGACTTAGCTTGGTTTTGAATGGTGCCAAGATCATCTGTATGCATGTGAACTTGTTTGAAAGTGCATTCAATAGATTTTGCCATGTGTTTGTAGGACTTGGACTTGCCTTGACCCCGACGTCTGAAGAGCTATGTGAGTGGTATTTTAATAAAGTTATGTTATTAAGTTTTGATAAAGTTTTGCCTTGCTTGTTTTGATAAAAGTATTTGTTAAGCATGAATGATATCCTTATTTTATGTATCAAGTATAAGCTTTGTTTTGGATGACATTCTTGGAACCATCCTTTCATGTTAGGGGACGTTAAGCCTAGGTAACACCGTCCTTTCGTGTTAGGGGACGTTAAGCCTAGGTAACATAGTCCGTAAGTGCCAGGGGACTTTAAGCATTTGTGGCACAAGTCCTTCCGTGCTAGGGGACTCTAAGCCTATGTAGCATAGTCCTTTCTTGCTAGGGGACTTTAAGCCTAGGTAGCCCCGTCCTTTCGTGCTAGGGGACGTTAAGCCTAAGTAGCACCCTTGTTATGATATCGGCCACCAACGGACTATGAATGGGTGTGCTCGATGCCAAGGTCATGCTTTGTTTTGCCCGGGATGTCATCACCCTATGTTTTAAGATTTGACGTATGTTAAGTAAGTAAGCAAGTTTTTGGAAAAAAACCAAGGTTCGATTGATGTTTTGTTTCAAGCCAAGCTAAGCTATGTTATGTATGGTTTTGACAAGGATATACTATGTATTGTTTTGAAAGGATCTCGGGTATCATTCATTTAAAACCTTTATTACTTGTACCATTCACTGAGTATTTAAGCTCACCATCCCTATGTATATATGTAGGTAACAAGCAAGAAGTCGGTTACGCCGAGATGTGTGTTTTGTATGTATGTTATGTCAGCAGTGAGGATGTCGGCAATTTGGAAGATTATGTTTCTCGACTTGTAGCTTATGTATTTTGAACATGTCGGTTTGAGAAACCTTTTAGTCAAGATGTAATATGTATTTTTGTACTTTATTTTATTTGTATTCATTCCTCATAGTACGTTATTCACACACCTTGAGTCCTAAAGAGCATAGGATTTCCCTTAGAAAGATGTTAGGATTGCATCATGATGCTTGCTATTTGACGAAGTGTGCATCATCTCGGCTTGACTGTTTGTTACTTGCATACATGTCTATTTGATCGTTTTGTTTTAAAGTCACATTTTGCATACTCATAGCATCATGAGGAGGGGTAGACCGCCAGTTGGCCCAGATTATCCCGAAGACAGATTGGACAGATTAGAGAGATTGGTCGAAGGTTTGGTCCGTGAGTTGAGACAACCTAGGCCACAAGACACTAGTACTACTTCTACTCAGGCCGAGCAGACAAACGGCCGACATGCAGTTCCACTTCCACCTCCTCCAGCATCGCAAGTGCCTCCACAACAAGCTTTATATGGGGACAACACCATAGCCTTGATCAGAGAGTTCAAAAAGATGAAACCACCGAGGTTCTCTGGGGGTATTGAACCGATGAAGGCCGAAGCGTGGGTCTTGGAAATGGAGAAGCTGTTTGAGATCTTTCCCAGTACTGACGCCTAGAAGGTGTCACTGGCAACATTCACACTAGACGACGATGCACGAAGATGGTGGATGATGACCCGAGAAAGCAACCCAGGTCTGACTTGGGCCAAATTCTTGGAATTGTTTTACAACAAGCATTTCCCCCTTAGTGTTCGAAACTGTAAGACCACAGAGTTTCAGACTTTGACACAAGGCAACAAGACAGTGGCAGAATATGACCGTGGTTTTACCGAGTTGGCGAGATATGCGCCTCACATGGTCGATGATGAATACAGAAAGGCCAGGAAGTTCGAAAGTGGACTGCGTGGACCAATTCAGGATCGAGTTAACATGCTCAATATGCCGACCCACGCTGGAGTGTTGGACAAGGCCATCTTGGCAGAGGCTAACTTGAACCGGTATCAGAACTCAGGAGAAAATCAGAAGAAGAGGCAAAACTATGATAATCGCCGAGCTCCGTTTAACGCCAAGAAGAAAGCGAATGTGGGCAGCTCCAGCAACTCGAACCAAGAAGGTAATACTAGGCCGACGTGTGCAAGCTGTGGGAAGCCGCATTCCGGAGTTTGCCGTTGGGCATCGGGAGCCTGTTTTGAATGTGGTGAAATGGGTCATCGTGTGAAAGACTGCTCGAAGGCAAGGACTGATGATGGTAAGAAGAATGAGAGTACCTCGGGCTATGCACAGAGAAATAACATCGGAAGGGCACAAACGAGGCAGGGCAAAGTTTTTGCATTGGTGCCAGGAGACACTCAGAATGCTGAGACAGTAGTGTCAGGTATACTCCCAATTTGCTCTCAAGATGCATACATATTAATTGATTCGGGTTCTACGCATTCATTTGTATCTGCTAAGTTTGCCAAGAAGTTAAATAGAGAACAAGAACCCCTTGACTATGTGTTATATGTGTCTACTCCATCTGGGAGAACTATGATTGTTGCATCCATTTATAGGGCGTGTGTGGTCGTGATTGGGGGTGTATAATTGTTAGTCGATTTAATGCCGTTAACCATGGCTCACTTCGATGTCATATTGGGAATGGATTGGTTATTAGCAAATCATGCATCCATTGATTGTGTTACTAAGAGCGTCACATTGAAGACCCCGAACCGACCCGAGGTCATTTTCCAGGGTAAGGGAGTAGTACCCCCACCTTACTTAATCTCATCCACGAAAGCCTATAAGTTGATCCAAAAAGGGTGTCAGGGTTATTTGTGCAGTATACTAAGTGATTTGAATGGAAGTGTTGAGTTAGCCGACATACCAGTTGTTAAGGAATTTCCCGACGTCTTTCCAAATGAGTTGCTTGGCCACTTGATCGATAGAGAAGTAGAGTTTACAGTGGACATCATGTCGGGAAAGCAACCTATCTCCAAAACACCCTATAGAATGGCCTCAGCTGAACTTAAGGAACTAAAACTGCAATTACAAGAATTGTTGGGTAAGGGTTTCATTAGGCCGAGCACTTCACCATGGGAAGCACCCGTTCTATTTGTTAAGAAAAAGGATGGCACACTTCGCCTTTGCATTGATTACAGAGAACTTAATAAGGTAACCATCAAGAACAAGTACCCGTTGTCTAGGATTGATGATTTACTGGATCAACTACAAGGAGCACGAGTTTTTTTCAAGATTGACCATAGGTCGGGTTACCATCAACTGAAAGTTAAAGCCGAGGACATTGAGAAGACTGCTTTTTGGACAAGGTATGGCCACTACGAATTTTTGGTAATGCCTTTCGGAGTGACCAATGCCCCTGCAGCATTCATGGACTTGATGAACAGAGTCTTTAAGCCGTATCTAGATGAGTTCGTAGTTGTTTTTATTGACGACATATTGATCTATTCCAAGAGTACAATTGAACACGAGAATCATCTGAGACTTGCCCTGCAAATCTTGAGAGACAAGAAGTTGTACGCCAAGCTGAGCAAGTGCGAGTTCTGGTTTTTCAGCATTTTATTTTTAGGGCATGTGATTAATGAAGATGGTATATCAGTTGATCCCAGTAAGATTGAAGCCATTGTGAATTGGCCGACGCCGACCAACGTGTCTGAGGTTCGTAGTTTTCTGGGCTTGGCAGGTTATTACAGAAAGTTTGTGAAGGACTTCTCAAGGATTGCAGTATCATTGACACAACTAACCAAGAAGGGAACAACATATGAATGGACCGATGATAGAGAATCAGCCTTCCAAGAGTTGAAGACGAGGTTAGTTACAGCACAGTTCTTGTACTCCATCAGGTAATGAGAAATTTCAGATTTTTAGTGATGCTTCACATAAGGGTTTGGGTTGTGTATTAATGCAAGGGGGCAAAGTCATAGCATATGCATCTCGTCAGTTGAAACTTCATGAAAAGAACTATCCAACCCATGATCTAGAGCTAGCAGCCGTGGTGTTTGCTTTGAAGATTTGGCGTCACTACTTGTATGGAGCCTCTTGCCAAGTTTTTACAGATCACAAGAGCTTGAAGTACTTGTTCACTCAAAAGGAACTGAATTTGAGGCAGAGAAGGTGGCTTGAATTATTGAAGGACTACGACATGCAGATTCGGTATCACCCAGGTAAAGCAAACTTGGTAGCCGACGCATTGAGTAGAAAGTTAGTGGGAAGTTTGGCATGCCTAGCCATGATTTCAGTGGAGCCGGCTACTATTGGGGAAGTAAAGGCAAGGTAAATGGAGGATGAATTCCTGAAGAAGGTAGCCGACGAGATTATCACCAGGCCGAGGTCAGGTTACACCCTTGAGAATGGAGTGCTTAAGTTTGAAGGAAGATTGTGCGTAGCCAACGTCCCAGAGTTGAAAGGAAAGATTTTGCAAGACTCTCATGGATCCAGATTTGCAGTTCACCCAGGGAACACCAAGATGTATCAAGATGTAAAACAGACTTTTTGGTGGCCGAATATGAAAAGAGAGATAGCCGAGTTCGTGTCCCAGTGTTTGTATTGTCAACAAGTGAAAGCAGAACATCAGAGGCCAGCAGGACTTCTCCAACCTTTGCCGATTCCTGAGTGGAAATGGGAACACATCTCCATGGACTTTGTGACTGGTTTGCCGAAGACACAGAAGGGGATGGATTCGATCTGGGTTATAATCGACAGATTAACTAAGTCAGCACACTTCTTGCCCGTTAAGACTTCGTATAATGTTGATCAACTTGCTGTGTTATATATGAAGGAGATTATTAGACTTCATGGTGTGCTGATGTCCATTGTGTCAGACCGAGATCCAAAGTTTGTTTCTAGATTTTGGCAGAGTTTACAAAGGGCTTTGGGGATCGAATTGAGGTTTAGTACAGCTTTTCATCCTCAGACTGATGGCCAAACAGAGAGAACAATTCAGACACTTGAAGACATGCTTAGATTATGTATATTAGACTTCAAGGGAAGCTCGGAAGTGCATTTGACATTAGTAGAATTCGCTTACAACAACAGTTATCAAGCTAGCATTGGCATGGGGCCGTATGAAGCCCTGTATGGAAGAAAGTGCAGATCGCCGATATGCTGGACCGAGGTAGGAGATAAAGCTTTGATCGGCCCCGATCTAGTTCAAAGGACAACCGAAAAGATCAAGCTTATCCAACAGAGAATCAGAACCGCTCAGAGTCGACAGAAGAGCTATGCCGACCAAAGAATGAGAGAGTTGGAATTTGAAGTTGGGGATCATGTATTCCTGAAGGTTTCACCAATGAAGGGAACTTCCAGATTTGAGAAAAAAGGTAAGTTAGCACCTCGTTACATCGAGCCGTTTGAAATACTTGAGAAGGTTAACCCAGCAGCCTATAGACTGGCTCTACCGCTGGAGCTAAGTCAAGTTCACAATGTGTTCCATATTTCGATGCTGAGGAAGTATATTCGGGATCCACTGCATGTAATTGATCATTCCGGGATTGTGGTTAGCGAAGATTTAGGCTACGAGGAGAAGCCGATAAAAATTATTGATAGACAAGTGAAACGGTTGAGGAACAAATCGATACCAATGGTGAAAATTGAATGGAAAGAGCATTATGGCAAGGATGCTACATGGGAAATGGAAGAAGAATGAGAATCCGTTATCCGGGGCTATTTGTAGAGCAAGGTAATTTAAGTTTGGGGACCAAACTTCTTGAAGGAGGGTAGGATGTAATGACCTTCACTCTACCCTAGTCATGCTTGCATATGTTACATGATCTTGTCTTGATATATTGCATCCTTGCAAACCTTGATTTGTCTTGCTTAAGTGTTTCTCGCATGTTTTGTACCTTGCTTGGTGTGAGCCAAGCCGAGGTCATCCTCAGTCTAGAATTATCTTGGAACCCCTTTGTTTGACCTCCACATTCGCCCTGGCATATTGGCCGAGATGTCATTATCTAGGCCGAGGTGTGAATCACCAAGGCCGAGATGTGTATCATCTAAGCCGAGATGTTACCTTTGCACCTGAGTGATCTTGTCCTTGAGTGGTATGACGATGTTACCTTTGCACCTAAGTGACCTTGTCCTGGAGTGGTATGACCTAGACTGAGGTGTGGCACATCTAGGCCAAGGTGTGACACAGCTTAGTCAAGTATTGTCCCTCCTAGCCGAGATCATTGTTCCCCCTACTTGCCGATGTCTTGTTCTTAGCCGTGGTCATTACCCGCCAGAGTGCCCATGCCATCATGCTTGTTGAACACACTTTGTCATAGTTTTGTCTTTTCGCTCAGCCACCTTTTTGAGGAGAACCAACCCGGTAGTGCCACTTGTCCCAGCTGAGTGTTAAGTCAGCCAGCAGACCTAGAAATGTGTCATTTGCTATAAGTCTTTGTTCTTGAGGAGAGAGAAGCTCTAGGAAGAAGAAGAAGTTTTAGAGTGAGAGAGTGGGCTTTCGAGCTTGATTCCTAGAGATCAAACCGTTAGATTCATGTATTGAGGTTAGATTCTTGATTTACTCTTGTTGTTCTTATTGATCATCTAGCTGCATTGCACGATCGAACCTGTTCTGCACGTCATGCATCGATTTAAAGTTGGTTTTAGAAAGAGAAAATAGTGTTCATGTGTTCTTGAAGAAAATGTCTTGTTTGATCCGAAAGTTTGCCTTAAGATTCATGTTTTGTGTTTGTTCTCACAAGATCCTTGAATATGGGTACCCAGGTCCATGTTTTTGAATTCGTAGCATGAAATATCGGATTTTGTAATAGCAAATTATGATCCTTGCATTCATCTTCCTCATATTCATGTTCTTCATGTTCGTCATGTTCTTCAAGAGAGGGAAACCCAGATTTTTCCCGACCTCATTTCCTTGAATGTGGCCATCGAGGCAACACCTCGGCAAGGAGGTGTGGGACCTCGGCCTAGACCTGGTAGTTGCCCAGTATGTTTTCCCGATATGGGAAAACAGTGTTTTGTTTTGACTTAGCTTGGTTTTGAAGGGTGCCGAGGTCATCTGTATGCATGTGAACTTGTTTGAAAGTGCATTCAACAGACTTTGCCATGTGTTTGTAGGACTTGGACTTGCCTTGACCCCGACGTCTGAAGAGCTATGTGAGTGGTATTTTAATAAAGTTATGTTATTAAGTTTTGATAAAGTTTTGCTTTGCTTGTTTCGGAAAAGTATTTTGCGAAGCATGAATGATGATCCCTATTTTGTATATCAAGTATTAGCCTTGTTTTGAATGACAATCTTGAAAAGTCCGTACGTGCTAGGGGACTATAAGCATCTGTAGCACAATCTTGAAAGTCCGTACGTGCTAGGGGACTATAAGCATTTGTAGCACAATCTTGAAAAGTCCGTACGTGCTAGGGGACTATAAGCATTTGTAGCACAATCTTGAAAGTCCGTACATGGTAGGGGACTATAAGCATTTGTAGCACAACCTTTGTTAATGTCATCCCTTGGAACTTGAAAGCCTTGAAAGACTTTAATTGTTGAGACTTGAAAGATTTGCTAGATAGACTTGATTTGCCTTTGGATTCTATACAAGATGTGATGTGCCTTGATTTGATAAAGATTTCGGATATCATTCATGTAAACCTCTTTATTATTTATACCATTCACTGAGTATCCAAGCTCACCATTCTCTCTATATATATGTAGGTGATGAGCAGGACGGCGGTGACGCCTAGACGTACTTGCCACTTGTTTTGGATTTTGTACTTTTGCAGCATCTTGAAGATTTTGCTTCTTAGTTGTATTCCATTGTACTTTGTATTTGACGGCTGAGGAGCCTTTTGGTCAAGATGTATTTTTGTACTTCATTTTGTTGTATTAAAGCTATGTAATGATGTATGCCATTCCATTTAACTTATGCACTGCTCTTATGGACTAATTAAGTTTGTATATATTGCTTCCGCACATGTTAGCCCCATATGTAATACTCTGATTGTGTGTGAATTTTGAAAGTTGGCCTTCGGTAATCTCGGATTACTGGCCATCACGGCACCAAACTACTAGGGGCGGTTTGAGGTCGTGACATATGTAATGAAAATACTCCATTACATACATAGAATGTAGAGGATTAAAGTACATCACTATAGTCAAATGGGTTATGCTGATGCAAGTTATGACATTTATAAAGTTGATTACCACAAATGTCATAACTCAATCTATGAGAGTTATAACTAAAAAAAAAAACTAAAAGAAAAGAAAAAAGAAGGTGAATTATAACCAAATACCATATAAGATATAACTAAATAACTCTTGAATCATAATAAAAATAATGTTATAACCGATATCACAATACTTTGGAGTGTGTACCCTAAAATTTCTGTAGTTGTGTATATATATATATAAATGTTTTACGTAGAAATTTTCTTACCAATGTATCATACAGTAATAGTTATGGAATGAGAGTCACCACAACATAATTCGATGGGTCTCTCCACACTCAATCATAACTCATTCGATTGGTGATGAACCTTCCTGCAGGAATTGAGAACAATTTGGACACAAGAGCTTGAATTTGAAAGCCAATGAACACAACTCTTGGACAAAGCATTATGATTGTGGACACTCTATTTTTGACCGCCCGCAAGGCTCAAGCGCTTTGTCCGGTACACTCGATGATGAAAGTGATATTGTGCGTGGTTTGAGATTTCAACGAAGGGGCCGTGTTTGAAGCTTTGAAACAATCCCAACCCTCCCATATTCCCATTGATTATATCGAAGAAATCCATTTTTATACATTGTGCCACCCTTTGCTGACGTTGAAACAAAAAAACAGGGGAATGCATTGAGGGCCGGCCGGGCCTTGGTAGCGAGAAACACTGTTCTGGGTGGGAGGTCGTCAGCTATCCATTTTTGAAGATATTTATGATATTTCTGGCTCAAATTCTATAAAAACGACCATATATCTCTGTTTTGAGGGTTGAAGAATTTCAAGAAAGCCTTTATATCACTTTGAAAGCTCCTTCTTCTCCTTCTTCTTGTGCAAGCAACACTTTGAACTAACCTACCACCTTGAACCCATATCCATAGATCGTATACAGCTTTATACCTTAGCCTAAGAACCTTGGTTCAGCCTTGAATATCATAATTCAAGCTTGAAAGTGTGTTGAGACTTGGCTTGGTTCATAATCAAAAGCTTACTTCTTTGAGAGGAATAAGTTTGCTATCTTCCCTCTTACTTTCATTTCTTTCATTTGCTACCTAGTTTTCATTGTTTTGTGTTGTTTTGATCTCATTTTAAGTGTTTAAGTTTGGGTTTGGAGAGCTACAAAAAGGATAGAGAGAGTTTACACTCTTTCTACACCTTTACCTATAGCTCAAACCCTTACTTTTCCACTACACTCAATTTCTCTCTTTGCTTCCCTAACTAATTTCAGAGTTAAAAAAACGAAAGGTTAATAAATCATGCTTTGAAGCTTAAAAAATGGAGGGTAGCCACCCCTCCTTGTTCTACTTCATTATGCATTGTTTCCTCTCTATGTTGTTTATGTCTTTTTAGGATCTTTCATGCATTTTTAGCCACTATTTTTCATCTGTTTGTGGCTGTCTTTAGAGCTGTCTTAAGTTTGTTTAACTAAGTTAATACCATTGAGTTTAAGTTTGTTAATAAGTTTTGCATATAAGCATGTTATTGATATTGTTCTAAGCTTTTTCTGCATCTATTTCCATGTTTAAGACCTCATTTAATAGTCAACTTGCCATTTCATTCTCTTTTATTTGAGAGTGTTTCAATTAGTTTATGCGTTATTCAAACGTGAACTAGCGATTTAACGCTAATGGCCTTAATCTTTGGAGATTCATTGCCAGCGGTGTTAGTCTCT